>JANRMT010062861.1:53266070-53277708 GCA_026402145.1 Polypterus bichir lapradei | reverse complement strand
GAGCATGGAAACGGGAGTATGCAACATTTTTGTGCATACGCACCATTTATACATGAGGCCCCTGGTGAGTAACACTCCTGCCATGAAAGAAAATATCTTTTGTTAAGATATGTTTTTGCATTTCAAAGCATTCAGTTCAATTCAATTTTAGTATACAGTATTGTAGTGGGTGACTGCGGTGGGCTGGCGCCCTGCCCGGGATTTGTTTCCTGCCTTGTGCCCTGTGTTGGCTGGGATTGGCTCCAGCAGACCCCCGTGACCCTGTAGTTAGGATATAGCGGGTTGGATAATGGATGGATGGATGGATGGATGTAGTGGGTGAGTTCTGTTGGAGAGAAGCTTTCCTTAACACTCGCTTATTAAACAGGTCTGTCATTTTGGATCATTGAGACCTTGTTATTTTACTGCCCCACTTACAAAAGTGAATTCCATGCATACAGAAACCCCATAAAGAATAAAACATCATGGAAATATGTGGAATAATCATATAGAAAAAACAAAAACTGCTTATATCCTTGATCTCTACTTTTTATTTATATAAAGGTAGACATTCCCGCCATCTGTGACTTACCAGTGATGGCAGCGATTATGTCTGAATGAACATGTGCACCAAATTTATTGATCATCAAGTCAACATCAGAAACAATTTTCATTCAGCAAAGTTTATGCAACTGCCATACTCCAAGCATCTCTGTAATTCAGTTGAAAGTTCATCCACTTTATTCAGAAGAGGCTGAAAATTTCTCATTAAATATCTGTAAGGAAGGTGCTGCTGGTCTTTAGACTCTTAGGAATACCTCATCTTTTTACCTTCCTTATACGTTTCTGGTTGCACTACAATTAAAACAAGTAATTGAATTAAAAAGTGATTAGATTCCATAAGAAGCTGAGATAGTAGATATGTTTGTTAAGGTAGGTTTCACTAAAGCAAGAGTTCTCTATTATACGTAATCTATGCAGGCTAATTTAGAGGCGTAGCATGGAGAGCCAAATGACAGTGATAAAAATAATCAATTTGAATGTGATGACATTTTTGTGACACCTTTAATATCGATGTTAGCTCGTACAAAAACTTTTAGACACAATTTAAGAGAAGACAAAATGTAACAAATCACTGAGTGACACAAATCTACTGGTTGCTACAAGTGTCTCTTTGTCTCACCTTTGGCTATCCTCTCTCAGACAGTTGAACCTTTGTGTTTAACTTTCCTCTAAATCCAAACTCAAACTGAGATTACTTAAAAGGGGCTCTTAATCATGGGACCAGGATAATTTCTGTGTAAGCCCTTACAAGTACTTCCAGGATACCCAGTGGCCATTTAAAGCACTTGCTTTTGATGAGCCCCCTCCCCCCAGCATCACCTGGCATTCATGTATGTTCCCTTTACTACTTAGTTGTAGTGGTGAGTACCAGACTGATCTGTAGTGGTCAACATTAACCTCATTAATTCCAATTAAGTTATCTTGGTTGCTCCAAGACTGTACTAGTAGCTTTCCTAGCCAGTTAACCTGAATGTTTCCAACCTTAAATCTGTATATACAGTATTTCTGATTTTTATTAGCTTTGTGATGAAAATGTAGATTAGTATTTCATTTGCTATGAAAAGATTTTAAACCTCCAGAAATAAAATCTAAGTTTACATCCCCTCATTCATATATAGGGTGAACATGGCTTCCATAAAGCCTGGCACTGGCCTTCTGCACTTGTACGGCATTATTGTAAGAACAAGTTACATGGAAAAAACACATGACGTGTTCCTACATAACACCTTCCTTCCTAATTATGACAAAAATCTATGAATGATTGAAGAACTGAAAAACTCCTGAGGCTGTTCCTATCTGTTTGTAATCCATGGTGTAAAAGAAATATATACATGCACCATATCTATGCATAATGCTTTTCTTAAAAATAGGCGGGAAAAGAGATATATAAGTAGGAAAGAGGGCTACTGGGATTACACAAAATAGGCCAATAATATAAAAACATATCGAGAAATCTGAAAGGGATATTTATCATGTGACCTTCACATTGCACTAATGTGTGAACATAACAAGCATCAACTACGTAAATGGAAACTTCCTGCACCCCCTCCTCCTAAAAAGGCACAGACAATTCTATCTAAAATCCATTGTTAACATCTTTTCATTTTTTTTTCTCATTGCCTTTCAATGACTTAATAATCTTTGATTTACATTTCCCAGTTAATTTTTAATGCAGGGCAAACCACTACTGTGCTAAATTATCCATTCTTCAGCCTGTGCAGAATGAAACATACAGTAAGTAAGTATGAATTAAGTTTCTAAAGGCTGGATGTGGTCTTTTTCAAGCCTGCATGAGTAGAGAGATCCATCAGTAAGAGGCAGCTGGGATTTTATGCTTGAAAAGTTTCCTGTAATTGACTGAGCATCTCTGATAGACTTTTGGCTTTAATAACATAAATATGTTCATGCTGTGAATAAAAATAGGGGAAACTTGAGTTTTCTGAGTGTTATTCTGTTTGTCTGCTAAAAAGCCTCTCATCTTTTCTGCTCTCTGCTGCATGTTCCCCCACAAGCTCTTTCATTACTTGATTAAGCCCTTCTGTGATTTAAAGCACCACATATACTGGAATTGCTTATTTTAGGCTTACACTAAGGCTGTTCCATCCATTCATCATTGCTTTTACTGAACTCAATTACTACAATTCAGGATCAAGTGCAGTCAGAGCTTACCCTAGGTGGGGCACCAATACTGAAGATATATATATATATATATATATGTGTTGCAGTGAGAAGTCCAGGACAAAGAGCCACATATGTATATTTATTTTCTTTATATATATATATATATAATAATATGTGTGTGTGTGTGTATGTGTGGAATCTGCAAGGTTGTTTGTGAAGTGAACTGTTTAATCCAGTTTTAAGGTCATAGATCAGGTGCAATGCAAGAATCCATGGTAAATGGCACACTCACCCCTTTTACACCTGCACAGTATAAATATGTTATTCACCCTGTCTTGAATATTTTTTGTATGCCAGGAGAAACAGGAATTCATAAAAAGAAAAATATCTATGCAGGCATGTACATTTCACAAAAACAATGGCATGCCCAGATTCACACCCAGCTACTATAGCTTTAAGAAAGCAGTATTATCCATAGATCCATTCTTTTTACACTGGCAACTCTAAGCTGGCCATGTACAGTCTGAGTGTTTGGGCTACACACACAGGCATTCCACCAGATTTAACTCTTATTCTGTTCACCAACTTCGTGTTACCCTGTTCAGAAAATGGAGGAATATAATGACTCTATGATCAACTACATAACTAATACCTAATTCACTTAAAGTATCCTCTTTTGAATCTGTAAAAAAGTAAGATTACTGGATGAACCAAATTAAGTATTTTAGCACAGAATATGTTTAATCAAGATGTTTTTTGTAATTTGTTGCCTAATTACAGGTATTAGATAAGTTGTTTTAACATATGGTATTTAAGAATGAGAATATATTGGTAGTTTCATTTCTTATTATAGATATATATTCTTTAGCAGACTGCATTATATAGTAAATGCATCTTTAAAATAAGGGCTGTCTGAGTGCAGTCTGACAGCTATTATTAAATCCATTTTTTATTTCATATAGACGGCTAACTGTTCTCTTTGAGTGCATAATTCTTTGGGAAATTTCTAGTCATTTTACAATATAACTAAGAATATATGTTTCAACATTGAATGCCTTTCTCACATTAAAATGAGTAAACATTTTTTGTGCAAGAAGGTATCTAGCTAGGCTGGAGATTTACTGTAATCATTTTAAATCAGAATTGTCTGAGTGTGTCAAGAAAGAGATCAGTTGGTTTTTTAATACATTCATGCTATACATCTTCCTGTTTATACTGGGTGACACATTATTTAATTCTTCTTGATATAAAATTACACTGTGAATGTAATTTACTTCCTCCATAATGTTTGTAATCATTGTGTTATTTTCTTAGTATTCAATTTTCTTTAAGAGTTTTTTCTTGGAACATTGTATATTTATTGTAAGCTTTATTGCCTCATTTTTTTCTCTTTAAGACCTAAGAAACATAATTATATAATTTGAAATAAACATAAAATTCTACTAATGCTGAAGAATTATGTTGGTGCTGCGGTTAGCACTGTTTTATTATGAGTCCATAGTCATTGGTTCACATCTTGCACCTGGTTGTTGTCTATCGTCACTCATGTGCATCAGAGGACTACTCTGTTGGTATGCAATACTTGTTCTTTCACCACCCAACCCTACTACAGTATATAAAGTTAACATACACAACATTTTTCATTGTATGTCAGTGTTTCTCTAAATTCTGTTTCTCCTTATATGTTGGTTTTACATATGGCACTTTTTGTGGGGCTGGTCTCTGTTTTGGTATTACAGTAATGATGTTGGTAAAGTATTCAGCCTCCCATAGTCCTGAATTGGATTGAGTGGGTTTGACATTAATATGGAGGTTAGGTGGATTGGCAATGCTAAAGTGACCAATGTTTCTGTTTTTGTTCACCCTGCAAAGGGCTGATGTCCTGTCCAGGTATTGTTGCTGTCTTACACTGATACTTACTGAAATAGTCTCCAGCCATACTTTAGCCCTGCTCTGGATAAGCAGGTTTGGAAAATATATGGATGAACGAGAATGATATGTTATTGCTACAGATAACAATAAAGCTAATTAAACATCAAAATTGTTATATGTATTAGTCGCACATGCCTGCCACCTGTGTGTTGGCACATCTGACTGTCCCTTCATTTTACAAGTGGTGAGACTAAATTGTGGCTCTTTGTCCTGGACTTCTCACTGCAACACAGTAAAGATAAAAGAGCAGTTGGGAAATGGATGAACTGAAATCTGTAAATACACTACCAAATTGGTAACAGCTATTTGAATGAAAGACATATTTACAGAATGGATCATAAGACCTCCAGCAATACTGTACATTACATTATAAAATATGTATCAAACCTTTATTACAAATTTGGCAAATGCCATAACAGCTTATCAGTATTAGCATTATTTATGGCACTCACAAAAACAGAGGTCACTGTCAAACATTGAGATGTCTGACAAAAAGATTCATAAAATTCTTTTTACGCTTTCATATTAAGGTGAGGTATCCTTTTTATGACATCAGGTAAGCTGCCATGGGAATTTATGGAGTATTCAATTGTGATGTCTCTCCTCCCACTTCTTTGCTTTCACATGAATTTCTGTTTGGCATTTTGGGAGAAACATGAAGTAACTGTTTAGTCCACACAAAATGCAAGTAAAGATAAACTCTAATTTCTTTGTGAAGATAAAAATCTGACTGCATATTTTAAATATGCATAATATTGCTACAAATACATTTGGCCACAAAAAAGTGCAATTTCTGGCAGATATGTTTGTGATTGTTTTTTCATTTTATTAAATGAAGTGAAAATACAGCTCAGCTAATTTCAGCAGCACTGTTATTACTGAATGGTCCCAATGGGAGCTCCTGTTAAATTTTCCACTGGGAATTTAGTGTTTCCTATCTTATAACATCAAACACAGCTGCAGATATAGTTTGAATTAAGTATGTATATCATGAAATGTACAATTTTACCAAGTAGCCTCATTTGTGACAATTGTGACAAATTTTTAATTTCTGTGCCAAAATAAGACACAATACAGTATGCTGTAATGCTACAGTAATGTGTCTTACAACTGGTGATACTGCAGCTTATTAGGGTTAGTTCTTTCATCAGTTCATAAGTTTAAGCAGGATCTTCTTTTCACTTACTAGAACATTAAGGCATTCTCCTTGTTCCTTGTGCTTCTTTCTTTTTCTTTTTTTTATATTAAGCCCTCTTCTTGATTGCTATTTTTTTCTTGTTTTTTCTTCTTGATAGCTTGTACAACTATGTTACTTTGTTTTACATCTGTTTGATTTACTAGTTTCAATACCACTTCTCCCATATTGTTAGATGGCTTCATCTGCTCTTGCATTATGAAATTCTCATTACCCATGATATGTTGCTCTAAACTGGATGTGCTTGAGTGACTAAATTTGTCCATGATTGTGGTCTGTGATGGTGCGAGATATATTTCTTAGTTATTCAAACCCCTTTGAAACTTATTCATCTTTCACTCTAAGGAACCAGGCGCTCACCACTGTGATTGTTACACCACAATTGTAGATCTATATTAACTTTTGGGCCAAATCCATCACGTGGAAGTGGTACTTTACCTGAACACATATTCGATTTTTTTTTTATTCATGCAGCTGCAGAGTCCGATTTACTTTTATAATAATTGTTCTATATATTATTAATTTGATTTGATTTGTTGTTGATGGTTACTTAATGTACATAATATAAAAATATAATCATTGTCTTGTGGTTTACTCCTCAAATATCCATCCCCATATCTGAGTGCACAAGAAAGTTTAGGGGAGACCACTCCCGGTTTTTGAAAATAAAACGGCACTGATCGAGAAACTGACAAGTTCATCATACAAGATCAGCAAATTGTTGCTGACCAATCACTTTTGCTTTAAAAACATTCTTTAACAATGAAGCAATACAAACAAAGATAGGTAGGCAAAGAGAGTCTGCCAGGTGATGAAAAACTAAACATACTAATGGATTTTTTGTATTTATTCTCTTTTTATTAATTTATAAGTTTATTCACAACTCAAAATACCTGATATTGTGAAAGTAATCCATTAGTGAAATCCATCCATCCATTATCCAACCCGCTACATCCTAACCACAGGGTCACAGGGTTCTGCTGGAGCCAATCCCAGCCAACACAGGGCGCAAGGCAGGAAACAAAGCCTGGGCAGGGCGCCAGCCCACTGCAGGGCACACACACACACGAAGCACACACTAGGGACAATTTAGAATCGCCAATCCACCTAACCTGCATGTCTTTGGACTGTGGGAGGAAACCGGAGTACCCGGAGGAAACCCACACAGACACGGGGAGAACATGCAAACTCCACACAGGAAGGACCCGGGAAGAGAATCTGGGTCTCCTAACTGCGAGGCTGCAGCACTAACACTGCACCACTGTCCTGCCCTTAGCAGAATTATATTTTAAAATATTTGTCTCCCTTTTTTCAATGTTTTTCTCTCTCTCTCAAAATAGATAGTTGTAATATAATTTTCTTTTTGTTCTTAACATCATTCTTATCATACGTATTGCATACCAGGTATTTTTCCTGCTTTACATCCAAACCTGCTGTGGTAGGCTCCAGGTTTCCTGTGATCCTGCTCTAGATAAACAGGTGCTGTCTCTGTCGTTTTATGCCTGTCCATATTCCTATTACCTGCTCTTGCTCTACTCATTAAGGGTTTAATGTCCTTTATGTTGGGCTATTCAAGTCTCACCACCCCTAACCTTGACACTTCATGCTTGGTTTTCTTTGTTTCCCTCAATACAGCTAGGTGGGGTCTGCTCACTGGTTCAAGTCTAAGAGCCCTGTTCTTCCTAAGCCCCCGTGATTTTTATGAGAAAATATTTTAAAAAATATAAAATTGTATAAAACTTTATATTCAGTATCTAGTTTTGATTATGCTTGTTTTTATCAGACAATAACAAAACCAAATAGCATATAGTGTAGTAAGCTTCCACTAACATTAAACTCATATCCAAATCTGTTAAGTGTACAGTTCTGTCTGATTGTGACACAAAACTAAACTCCTTAGGAGCTCCATGCCATAATTACTAAAACTAAAACTGAAACTAATTGATATAAAAATAAAATAGAAATGTCTTTGTGAAATAAAAACTAAACTAAAACTAAAAATACACAATGAAAGAAAACTAAAACTAAACTGAATATCCAAGTAAGGTCAGAAAAATATAGAAATAAAAACTAATAAAAAAATGGCAAAACTATAATAACCTTGGTTCCCAAAGCTGTGACGCAGCACTAACCAGTGTTTCGCACTACTTAAATGTCCATGATGGATAGTTTAGAACTCTCATATCTGTTTATACTTCTTTCTTTGCTCCTTTCTTCCACAAATGCAAAAACCTTTCAAAATGCTTTGTGAAAGACTGCTGTAAAGGTCAACATTAAAAGCCTGTGTTACATTTTCATCTAACTGCCTGAAGCAGATAGTGAAGTTGCAAGGTTCATGCAATGGATAGAGATGTGTATCACTCTTGATATAGATCTTCATCCACCAGGTTCACTTTTTTTTTCAGAGTGGATTTTATATTGAAACTCAATAGACTAAATGACATTTTCTCAACATGAAGCATAATACCTGAGAGCTAGAGACAAGTGGTGAACTTCTTTTCATAACTTATTTTTGCTTTTCATTTCTGCTGCTTGAATTTTGATTAATAACTGTCAGTTATGCCATCAAGCTGGCTTGTTATGTCCTGGCATGTGAAAGCTTATGTGTGATGTGTCTATCACTCAAGAGGCACAGCTGGCATTTTTGTAATTATGTAATAATGCCAAAATGTACTATTTCCTAACTATTTGTGGATATCATCTTGAAAGCATTATTTAATTGAAGGCTGAAGATAAAAATCTGCCTTACAAAATGCCCTTTCTTCAATGGGGATCGTGAGTGAGCAAGCCTATTTAAAATGAGTCTAAGATGAGCATGCCAGTCTGCTGTACAATGTAAGGCTAAATCTTCCTGAGCTATTTCATATAACATTATTAATGTATAATGGAGCTGATCATTTTTGTTTATTGTCAACTAAATGCTGCATGACTGCTGCCTTTTAATAGAGATTATTGGGCATCTCTTGATGCCCTCTCTGACCCATCAGTATCTGCATTATGTGGCAATGTCACACCTCACAACACTGCATATTAGATCTCATCATTTTTCCATTGCTTGTGGTGGCTAAGTGTCACCCTGACCCCTTTAAAATTCAGAAAATAACCACCAATGTACTGGTTTGGTCTTATTTACCCTAATATACTGTATAGCAGTATGTTATGATGCAGGAAGTACAAATCCTACAAAATGCTTCACTGCCCCACCTGATTTCCTAAGCCCTGAATGACCACAAGACCAGACATAGCCATGCCAGAAAATGTTAAGGGTGAATTTCTTGCATTACGGGGAACAGTAAGGCAAATTACAATAAAAATCACCTTAAAACTTCACAATACTGCACAGTATAAACCTTAACATTTTTATCCCATTTTTTCTATTTTAACACTGTAGATCCAGAATTCTATGTTCAAATCCTGGGCCCGATTGCTTTCAGTTTTGATTATCACAAGGTACTCCAGTATTCCTAGGCATATCCAAAAAGGGTAAATGACAAGTGACAATTCCATATTTGTTGTATGGCTGTATATGTGTGCAAGTGATCACTGTAATGGACTGGTGCTCTGTCCAAGGCTGCTTCCTGTCTTGTACCTAGAGTTGTCAGAATAGGCTTCATCCCAACTCAGTAGGATAATTGTTTTTGGGAATGTTACAATGCATGTTTGATTTCTGCCTGGATAAACTTAGTGTAGTGTTTATACAATCGCTGTGTGTTGTGGTGAATGGCCGGCCCTTTATCCCGGCCAATACCCCCAAGCCGCTAGGTGGAGCCCCCCTTGCAGTATGGAGGTCCCCAGAAGACCAGCAGGGCATCACGGACATTGTAGTTTTTATACACAACCCTGCTGGATGCCGTGGGGGCCACTAGGGGATGCTGCAGGGAGGAATAATGGCTATTTTCCCTAAGCCCCAGAAGCACACGTGGACAAGAGGAATGACGTGCTTCCGGGGTGAAGAAAAGAACTTGTACCTGACCTGAAAAGAATGTTTTGTTCTTAGCCATTCTTGACCACTTCAATCTGTGGATTCTGGGTCATTATCATGTTGGAGGACCAATAGCCTGTGACTGAAATAGAGCTTTCTGACACTGGGCAGTACATTTTGCTCCAGAATATCTTGATAGTCTTGAGATTCCATTGTTCCTTTTACAGAATAAAAGCACCCCGTGTCAGATCCAACAAAACTGCTCTAAAACATAACTTAGTTTTCTCCATGTTTCACAGTAGGTATGGTGTTCTTTTCTTAGAAAAAGTCATTTTTTCATCTGTGAACATAGAGCCAATGTGACTTGCCTAAAACTCCAATTTTGTCTCATCTGTCCAAAGAATATTCTGGTAGAAGCATTGTGGCTTATCAATATGCTGTTTAGCAAATTTCACTCTGGCTTTTTTATGTTTTTCTTTCAACAGTGGAGTCCTCCTGGGTGCTCTTCCAATGAGCTCACTATCACTCAAAAAGCAACAGATGGTGCGATCTGACATTGACTGACCTTCGTTTAGCTTGTATCTTTCAGGTAGTTGTCCTTGGCTTTTTGTCTACCATTCTCACTATCCTTCTTCCAATTCTGGGGTCATTTCCACATCCAGGGAGGTTGGTTACAGTCCTATGGACTTTAAACTTCTAAATAATATTTGCAACTATTGTCAGAGGAACATACATCAAACTGCTTGAAGTTGATCTTACTGCCTTTGCCTTTAATATGCTTCTCTATAATTTTATTTCAGACAGATTTTCCTCAGCCAATCTTTTGCTTTCTATGGTCCATGTTCATGTTCAGAATGGGACATACAATGATACCAAACTTCAGAGTGATTACTTTTCTCACTTAAATAGGCTGAATGACTGATTGCACAATTGGATACATGTGTGATAATAATTAAAGAAAACAGCTAGTTAAAAAATCACAGTAATAAAATTATTTGTTATCTTTTCTAGGAGAACCAACAAATGTGCCCTGGCCATTTTAGAACACCTTTGTAGAATAAGGAATAATTTATCTCTTTTCATAATTACTTTGCTTTTCTCGATAACATATCAATAACATGCAGGTATACATGCAGCAATTGCTTTTCATTTAATCACTATTCAGGGTGTATACAGTATTTTTTCAGTAAACTGTAAGGCTGCCAACAAATGTGCCCATGTCTATTTATAGTATAGTATAGTATACCTGTAGTATTTTATTTCACTCTGGTTCAGGGAAACATTATTTCGTACCACTTGCTGCAATAGTGTGAATGGTACATATGACAACACTTGACTTAACTTGGCTTTCATCTTTAGGTTCTGTCCCTAAGCCACAGTCCTTCTGTTACATTCTCCATTCCATCCTATATTGCCTTTACTTTGTGATCTACAATGAGCATTTCTACCCAGGCTCAGAGATCAGAAAAAAATCCAGACACATGTCAAAAGTGAAACGCCCTTAGAATATAGCACCTTGGTAACTATTTTGTTTATCTTCAATCCATTACCCTGTGTCCAATTCTGAAGGAGACCTGAAATGTAGTGAGTGATGCAGTCTTTGTTGACCAGATTATTTATAATATATAAAAACACGGATTATGTTCACTGTAGATAATCCCTCTTTTTTCTTGCAACTTGTTTGAATGGTACTTTTCATTTGTGGTTGGCTGCTGTGACTCACATTTTTAGCAATAACGATTATTAATTTTTAGTTAACATCTGGTTCTATCTTCAAAACATTTGAGTTTAAAGTTACACACTATCAGCATAATCATGTATTCCTCATTATCACATCTCATATTTAAAGAAGTACATTTTGCTTCTTCCAGTAGCTTTTACAGTGGGATGCAAAAGTTTGGGCAACCTTGTTAATAGTCATTATT
>JANRMT010062861.1:53188677-53261070 GCA_026402145.1 Polypterus bichir lapradei | reverse complement strand
TGTATACCCACTTAGAAAAGCACAATAAGTAAATAAGTTCCTAAGACCTGTGAATCACAATATACATGTGATATTCAATACAGCTTTAAAATTTTCCTAACAGCTACATCATATATATTCATTCTTATTATGTCATTTTCATATAATTACAAGAGCCAAGCAAAATGACACCTTTTATTGGCTAACTAAAAATATTACAATATGCAAGCTTTCGAGGCAATTTAGGCCCCTTCTTCAGGCTTGCCTTTTCCCTACATTCATAATGGCTAACACCCTAGTACTATATAATTACAATATATCTCTTAGCGGCAAATACAGTTGCAATAACTAAATTTCAGTAATTTCTGTTTAGGATGGCAGTGGAGCACAGTCGAAGTCAAAGTAAACCTTATTTTCATCTCAATCATGTACAAATATACAGAGAGGCGAAATGGAGAAACTTAGGATCCACAATGCACACATAGTGCAAACAAGACAAGAGAGAATGCACAAACAAACAAAACATGCAGCATACTAATTAAATAAGCATGCAATATACCAATACAATTAACTATCACAGTTACACAAATGATCATCTTAGTTGATCTAAGGTTCTGAGTTTGTGTGGTAAATCATGCTGGTGTGGGGGCTGCACTGTGTTTAGAAGCCTGTCAGCCATGGGGGAAACACCTATCACAGCAGGATGAAGAGAAAAGGACTGGCCTCTATGCCAGGAAATCCAAGATACAATTATAGAGTGAGGTGTTAAGTCCTAACCCACTCATTTTCACAATTAGCTTCTGGGTACCACTTGTGTTAGATGCTGAACTTAATTTCTGCCTGCCTCAGGTCTCTTGGAGTGCTTTGGAATTGGGTAACTTCTTTTCTGGTCATAGCCTTGATATTTTAAGTATATTCCCTTACAACTTTCAGTGGACTATGTAGTCCAAAGGCTGTAGAAACATGTTTCTGAAATGTTACTTTAATGCAATTAATTACCATTGTCACACACATGCAAGTGGGAGGCAGCTGAAGGGCTTATTTCATTGCAACAACTTGTCCGACCAGGGGGTGGAGGGGTGCACTGACTCTCTTTCTCAGTTCCCTACAGAGCGTTCCAGGGAAATCACGCCAGGTGCTGAAGCTCAGCGGAACATGCTTCTGGTCCTGCCCGCGAGGACGACATCACTTCTGGTCCCCACCCCAAGGGCGACATCACTTAAAGTCAATTCTCCATAATAGCCGCTCCCTTTTCTCTGGACTCCAATATATGGGCAGCTGTCCCAAACCTTCTTACGATGTCTGTCGTCTCTTATTGTGACACCATCATCATGTTATTCAGTGATTTACCTCAGTAGATATTACTCAATGCAGAGCCTTTCCATGCACAGACTGTTATTGTTTTTATAAGCTGTGTAGACTTGGATACTTAATTTGGCTATAGCTCTTCTATTTAAAAAACCACTAAAAGCCATCAATATGTTTTTTTTTATTGTTCTTTATTTTGCCTTATACAATTTCTTGTATTAGGAATTTGTTAGTTTTCGCATACCCCTTGAGGTCAGAGCGCAGGGTTAGCCATTGTACAGCGCCCCTGGAGCAATTGCAGGTTAAGGGCCTTGCTCAAGGGACAAGCAGAGTAGGATCTCTTTTGGCAGTGACAGGGATTCGAACCAGCAACCTTCGGGATACCAGCGCAGATCCTTAGCCTCATAGCCCCCACTCCGCTTTGTATGTAGTTTCTGTTCAAATTGTAAAAAAGTTAAAGCAGAATTCTTTGGCCTAATGGAATTGCTTTGCTAGTCACTGTTTATACAAAAACAATGGCATTTTTGATACAAAGATAAAAGAAATCACCAACTGAATTTCCACCTTGTTGTATACTTTCTGATACAGCATTTTAGCTTTTATCATTGTTTAAATTGGAGGGTTTAGTTAGAACTTGAATTGTGATAGAATGAGACAAAAAAAAACATATATAGCAGTAGAGCTTTAATGTTCCCATTTTAATCCCTAGGTGGAATACATACAGTATATAAAATCTTTGTGAGGCTGGAGTTTTAACACAAGAATTGTCAGAGCCAATGAAAAAACTCGTAAATCCAGCCCACCTTAAATCCCTTTGCACCTTTCCGTCAGCGTCTTTTGTCTTCTAAATATTTTGAAACGCACAAGCAGCCTGCTATACCATACATCAAAACCCCCCCCCCCCCCCACTTCAGAACGGGCAAGAAGTTCTCCCAATTCCTGCCTTGATTGATTATCTGGAAGTGAGCTACTCAGAATTGTAAAGGGAAGTAATTTGATGTGTGTTTTTTGTCTACAACAATCTATGTAAACACATTGTTAAAACAGAAACGTTTTTCATGTTTTAGTAGTAAATGTATCTGTAAATGTTTGGTATTTCTAAAATACCAATACCCCCCCCCCCCCTTCTGATCTGACTCTAACTAACAATGCCAAAACTGGGAGAACTTCTTGCCAGTTCTGAGGCGGTGGGGGATGGTATAGCAGGCTGCTTGCTGCTTGGGCTTATCGACATATTTAGAAGACAAAAGACGGCTGATGGAGAGGTGCAAAGGGATTTAAGGTGGGCAGGATTTATGAGTTTTTTCGTTGGCTCTGGTAATTCTAGTGTTAAGTGGCTCTTTGACCTGAAACCATTGAATTCTCTAGTAGAAACATTTTCCCAAAGAAAGATATATCATATGCATTGTAGTAAATAATGCTAGGCCTCTGCTGTGGACCCCACAGCCACACATTCTCCATGAGCTGGTGGTAATGGGGTTTGAACAAGGGCCACTAGTGTACATGCAGCAGAACTAAATGGAGATCTTCACACATCACAGATGGTCAACATTCCCGTATTAAATTTAGCCTTGTATGCAGTTACATTATTAGTCTGTTTTTTTTAATGGGACCAAATGTTTTCTGATAACTAGATAAGGAGACTGAGTAGCTAAGACAAAAAGATGTAGTGGTAGAAAAAAGATAGAGGGGAAAGAGAGGTAATTGCTAAAAGAAATTCACACATTTTTGGGAGAAGGCTTGGCTTTAAGTATTCAGATGTAGATCAAAGTGAGGTATTTTATAAATTCTGCTAAAAATGTTGCTACCCAATCAGGCAGCACAACTGATCACCTCACACAGTAACCCACATACTATACTGAATGCATCAGACTTCTCTTACTTATCTACTCTCTGACAGCCATGAGCAGCGACCCTGATAGGACCTGTAATATTTGGTTGTTTGATTAAATTGTGTAAAAACATTTTTGAATATGTAGTGGTATGGTTTTTAAAAATATCTATTATATATTGGTAGTGAGAAAGAAAAATCGTTATTAAGCTATAAGATTTCTTGCTCCCTTGTACTCTCAGACCACACGTCAGACACCAGATAAAAGTCCAAATAATTAATTTATTATAATAATAATGTGCACAAAGCACGCTCCTCTCCACAATTCTCCCATAAACAATACAATAATCCAAAATCACAATCCTCCTCTACCAGACTCTTAGCCACCCTGCCTCCCAACTCAGCTCGTCTGTCTGGGATTTCCCACAGTTCTTTATACTCCTTGACCCGGAAGCGTTTCACCCTCTCTGTCCATGTGACCTGGAACACTTCAAGGTGAGATAAAAATCCTTCTTTTTCTTCACCCAGGAAGTACATCGTTCCCTTTGTCCACGTGACTCTGACGTACTTCCTGGGCGTAAGGCAAATAGTCTCTGGGCCTCCCTGCAGCGACTCCTGGCGGCCCCCATGGTATCCAGCAGGGCTGTGCATTAAAAGTCCATTGTCCATAATTCCCTGCTGGCATTCGGGGCACCTCTATGCTGTAAGGAGGGCTCCATCTGGCGGCCTGTTGGGGTATTGGCCAGGATGAACAGCTGGCCATGTACCACAATGTATTAATGTACTAATAATCAATAAACCATTGTTTTATCCGCCTCTGCTAAATACATGTAAGCTAAAAAGTAACTTGCAACATTTTTTATGAAAACTGCTGACTTTTAGTCTGATCTAAAAGTCAGACTGTTAATCTGTTAGGAAACGTCTAACAGTGTTTTGTCTAAACAGCAGCAAACAGGTACTTCCATTTCTGGTTTACTTATTTTTGAACAAAATGTTGTAACCCTTGGGCATAGTACTGAACCCCCCCAAACTATTGTGTAATCTTATCTCATGCTAAGCTTGACTCTGAAGATCTGTTATAAAAGGGGAACTCACCCCCAGCAAGACTGGGCTTTTGCTGGTTACTGTCAGTGACATTAGCTGACAGGAGCTGCAAAAGTCTCTCTCTCACCAAGAATAAAGAAATTGCTTTCATTCTATTAGTGACTACCTGCTGTTGTCTCGAACCTTCGAGCACAGATTTCTGGCGCCCAACGTGGGGCGGAGACGGACAGGTGACTCCTCGAGCAGGATTGTCCAGAAGACTGATTCCGGCCGGATTGGGAGGACCAGCTCTGGAAAAAGTTAGGACTGGCCTGCCTCGGGCGAATCCTGTGTGAGAAGTCTCTGGCCTCCTCCAATTCTATACGAAGGTCAAGTGAAACTGGGAGTTTCCCTAGCAGGATGAGAAAAATTTTTGGTGAGTAGACTGAGGGAATCTGATTGAGTAAAGGACGTAACTCAGGGATTTGACTAGTTTACGGGAAATAAATGAATCAAACATACTGTGTCACCTGACAGATAGTGGACCAGAATGCGGAAAATAGAACTTGGGTCCCTCAGGGACAGTGTAAGATGTTAAGAATATTAGTGAGTAACACTCCTTGTGAAGGGAATAGAAAGAGGTGAGTGGCACACTTCTAATAAGTAGAGGAATGGGAGTGGGAAGAACAGAAATACATTGAGCATCTGGGAAAAACACTGTGTGGGTGGGTGAGTTTCTGTCTCTAACGTCTGGTCATACTACTGCTCCTACGGGTTAATCTGTGGTGGACACCAAAAGCGGTTACCAGCTAGGAGGCACTTGACAAAGAGATTGGCACTGACCTGCTGAAACTCCCGGACTCCGTGCTGAACAGACTGTCAGTCCGCTAAAGCCATGAAGCCACAAGAGTACTGATCCGGGTGCGGAAGGGACTGGAGGCGGAACGTCACGAGGGCTGATCTATTCTTTTGCGTTTTGGTGCTACCCAGTCATGGGAAAGCAAAATAGTAAACCAGTCAAAGTTTTCCTTTGGGAAATCAAAAGTCTCTGGGAAAAGAAGACCGGACTGGATTTTAAGAAAGTGTGCAAAAAATGGAATAAACAGAGCGTTGGTAGATGGCCAATTGAGTGGACTGGAGACATCTCAGAAATACAAGAAATTAGGAAAATCCTAAGCAGAAATACCCAAGGCTGTTGTAATAAGGGTCCCCATAGAATGGAGATGTTTGATAAATGGAAATTAGTAATTAAAGACAGAACATTAGAGGCTTTTACGATAAATAATACCATTATGATCCGTCCTCTCATTCAGATGAGGAACAAGGCACTCAGTCAAGACCCCAGCCACAAGTGTCCTTGCAATCTCCGATTTCTAGTCATACTAGAAGTCAAACATCACGCCCGGCCCTAGCATCAGGGTTCAGTTTCATCTCCCTGAAACATCAGAGTTCTGGTACCCAATTTTCTTGCCCTTTAATACAGGTCCCAGACCCCAGACACAACCCCATTCAGCTTGCAGGAGCTAACAATCCTACCACAGTAATTATACATCGCAATTGGGATATCCAGGAACTGAAAGATGTGGTGTCAGAACTGCCAGATCCCAAGGGAGTCGGTGGCTTAAAATTCGTGGAATCGCTTCAGCAATTGGACAATATGTATAAGCCAAATGCTGCAGAATGGACACAGGTGCTGCGACGAAAACTAGGCACTACCTGGACAACTGTTAATCATGGGACAAGGGGGGATGGCAGTGCCTGGAGATGGGACCAAGGCCATGGCCGCGGGGGAGATCAGGAACCCCAATTTTTAGAACAGTGGGACTTGTTAAAAACTGCAATTGCAGGAAAATACAAAAAGGGAACAGACTGGTCGCTCATATCAGCCGCTAAGTAGCGGAAGGATGAGACGGTCGATGAGTGGGCACACAGAATACAAGACCTGATGGCAAATCATTCTTGGTTTGGAAGACAGTGATGATCGAAACCACGCTGCCGTTCCCCCTTTTGTTTCAAGACTAAGAAGTGACATTCAAAACAAAGTCCGCACATCCTGCATAGGCTGGGAGAGCGCTACTTTTGATGAAGTAAAACGCCATGCAGAGCATGCTGAGAGAAAATCTAAACAAAAAGAATCTGATACACAGACCAAGCTGCTTGCAGCACAACTACAATACTACACAGGGGGAACGGGCAGGGGCAGAGGATTCCAAGGCCGGGGCCGAGGGAATTCGTTTGGAGGAAGAGGGCATGGAAGGGGACGAGGCTTCCAGTCCTCTGCATCCACCAATCCGTTCACAAAAATACCTAATTCATCGGAACAATCTCCTGCATCATATATCTGCTATGGCTGTGGTGAACCTGGACACTTCAGAAATGACTGTCCAAACAAGCGTCCGCTATCACCACCCTCACTCCCAGAGCCCAGTGACATTCCTTGGTCCTAGGAATTAGCAGGGACCCCCAGCCATTTTTTCCAGTTTCCTCTGCTTACTCGTCATGCCGATGCGGACCCTTTATTGACTTTGATAGTGAATGGCAAGGAAACTGTCTTTCTTGTAGACACTGGAGCCACGCGCTCCACCGAAAGATACTGTGAAAGTCCTCACTGACTCAGAACAGCCTCACACTCTATCAGTAGCCAAGCCTCTTCAAGTTCAACTCTCAACTGATAGCTCACCTTTGACACATTGGTTTCTGCTAAACCATCTATGTCCTGTTAACCTGCTTGGAAGAGATCTCATGACTAAATTGTCAGTGTCAATCTCACTGACAGAACAAGGATTCTATTGCTCCATTTCCTAAGCTCTTGTGTCAGACTGCCCAACACCATCAACCCTCTTTTGCAGCCTGGACCCTAGACATCTCCCCAAACATCCTTCTCCTTAAAGCCCTACACTCTTTTCCTTCATGCATCTTTCCCCACCTTCAAGTCCCCAACACCCTCCACTGTACTGCCCAATATTTCCCCACTGAAGTAGACATGCCTTGGTTAGAATCTTTCCTGTCTTCAGGTACTTGCCCAGAGACCCTTCATATCCTTTGCATTTTCATTTCATCTACTAAAGCTGCTGCTTCAGTCCATCTCATATACTCACAGAACATTTTCTATCTAGGAGGTTCGGTTCCCCATGTTTCCTTGGCCAAATTTAACACCGTTCGTTGGGTCGAAATTGGGAAATGGGTCGAGCAATGTCTAAATAGGACTGATTGTTAATACGTCGCTCCAGGCATTTTTGATACTTCAGACCATCTGATAACTAAGGTATTAATCCAAATTGACCTACCGGTCGTTCATTCCCTTTGTCACCCGTCTCTTTCTCTATGCTCTCTACAAACTGACTTTTTCCCATGGCTTTCTACAATTCCTGACACCCTATGGTCTCAGGGAACAAACGATTTTGGCAGGATCGCAAATTGTGAACCTCTGGTGGTTTTTCCGAAATCATCCATCCGTCCTTGCCGTGCGCAATATCCTCTCTCTCGTCCGAGGCCGAACTCGAATTGCCGCTGTACATAAAGATCTCGTTGAAAGAGGGGCTATAATCCCTATCAAAAATTCTCCTGTAAACTCTCCTATTCTGCCAGTAAAGAAGGCTGATGGCTCTTGGCGCTTTGTCCAAGACCTCAGACAAGTTAATTCTGCTATTTTTCCTAGGGCACCGATTGTCCCTAATCCTTCCACTATTCTCTCTACGATTCCTGCAACGGCTCGTTACTTCTCAGTAACTGACTTAGCAAATGCTTTCTTTTCTATTCCTGTACATCTTCATTCTCAGTTTTGGTTTGCTTTTACTTTTCAAAACGCCGTTGGACATGGATCGTTATGCCACAAGGTTATACAGAGGATCCTTGTGTATATGGCCAAGCGCTTGCTCAAAACCTGGAAGGTTTCTGGCCTGACAGGGGAATTGCATTGATACAGTACGTTGATGATTTATTACTCTGTAGCCATACAGAGCAAGCATGCACACAAGATACACAATTATTGCTCAAGTATCTTGCGGAAAATGGGCACAAGGTTTCCAAGACCAAGCTGCAGCTAGTTCAACATACTGTTAAGTACTTGGGTCATGACATCACGTGTGGTTCCAGAGATCTGTCAAAAGACCACATATCCACCATCCAAAACCTTCACAGACCGGTCACAAAACAACAGGTTATGTATGTATTGGGCATTCTTGGTTACTGTCGACAATGAATTCTAAATTTCTCTGAAAGAGCACAGCCTCTACAAAATCTTGTTAACACTGCTGACCTTCCTCTTTCTGGTCATATACAGTGGAATGAGCAGGCTGAGAAGGCTCTATGTAATTTAAAAAGTGCACTACTTTCTGCGCCAGCTTTAGGACTCCCTGACTATTATCCTCCATTCACTCTGTTTGTGGACGAAAAGGGGGGATATATGAATGCAGTACTAACTCAGCTCCATGGAGAAAAGCAAAGGCCAATAGCCTATTTTTCGAAAAAATTGGATCCAGTGGCAAAGGGACTTCGAACAGAAGCCGTGCTAGCCAGTACAGATATAGTGCTCATGAGCCCCCTAACAGTAAAGGTGCCTCACGCCGTACACTCCATTTTAGTACAGGCCAAAACTTCACATCTCACTACTGCTAGGGCAATACACTATCAAAATGTACTCTGTACTCTGTCAAATGTCACAATTGAAAGATGCTCCACTTTAAACCCAGCCACACTTCTTCCCACTGAAGAAGAAGGGGAGCCACATAACTGTTATGGTGAAATAACTAAGGTCTTAAAACCTAGGGCAGACCTGCAGGAAACTCCATTAGAAACAGGAGAAGTACTCTACGTAGATGGGTGTTCCTTGCGATTGGATAATGGAACACCCTCAACCAGCTATGCAGTGGTCAAAGGTGACCACCTACTGGAAGCAAACCGAATTTCTTCAATTTTAAGTGCGCAAGCAGCTGAATTAATAGCTCTCATCCGAGCTTGTCAGTTGTCAAAAGGAAAAATCATAACAATCTACACAGATTCCAGGTATTCTTTTGGAGTCTGCCATGATCATGAGGCATATGGAAATTGAGGGGATTTAACTCTTTTAGGGCTAATTTTTTTTTTTTTTCTTATCTCCCAGGGCTGAATATTTTTCCAAAAACTAACATTTTTTAAAAAAGAACACAAAGCAATTGTTTAACATATCAAATCAACAAAAAATATTTACTTTTGACAAATGTTACTGTCTTGCATGTTGTATGAGCCTGCATACTCTATGATTTCACATACATATCACATACATTTTACACAGCAAAGTCCTGCAAAGTCTGATCTCGCTCAAAGCAGCCAATTTCAGTCATTGCCACATTGCACTGCTTACAATACATGTTGCTTTGGTGCCTACTTTTCAATTGTCTGTTGCTGCACTTTCTCACATATATTGTTAGTGTGTACTGTAGAGAGACAAGTCACCCTTTTGCCATCGTGCCATTCCACTGCCACCAAGTTTTGTGCCCACATGAAAACCGTATTGTCACCTCTTTTCATCTTCTGAAACTTTATGAACTTTATGCATGGCATTATAGCCTGGCTCGCCCCATGGGATTTGCTTCTGTTTATTACAGAAGTGAATAAAACTTTGCAGCAGCAGGTACCTATCACCATGCTGCATAACCTGTCCAAAGCCACCAGGGGACAAAGCACGTTTGGACCAATGCTCCCTGAAGTTACATCACCAGTTCTGTCCCATCTCTATTTGTAATACCACAGCACGCTTCATCTCGTCTTTTGTTGTGGGTTTACACTTTGAAAAACAAGAATGCGCTGCAAACGCAGCCCGCGATTCAAAAAATTTCTCTG
Source organism: Polypterus bichir lapradei (assembly GCA_026402145.1). Lineage (NCBI taxonomy): Eukaryota > Metazoa > Chordata > Cladistia > Polypteriformes > Polypteridae > Polypterus > Polypterus bichir. The sequence goes on along the minus strand of JANRMT010062861.1, from coordinate 53,251,109 downwards.
CCTACCTGTTTATCTCATCTGACGGTAGCTGAAAAGCAGCATCAGGAGAGAGCAGCCTGAAGTACAGCAGCTGGTGATCTGTCGTGTCCAACAGCAAGCCATGCCGTCTTGTGAAGTCCAGCAGCCAGATCGGCTCTCAACAGATGAATGTCTATGTATTTATCCCACGCGAACTTTGCCGTAGATGCATCGGCTGCGCGAAGCGCTCAACTGGCAGCAGATCCGCTAGCGCGGCATCGGCTGGTGTTTGATCAGCTGATGCTGGCTTCTCACTCTCTTGCTCGATCTCCTGATCACTGTCAATAAAATCCGATTCTGAAAAATCAGAGTCCGACTCCGTGATAATGCGCAAAACATTGTCTGCCGAGTGTTTTCTTTTCTGCACTCGCTTCGCTCCCTCGTCACATGTGGATGCCATCTTGCCATTGTTTACATTTCGCAACTCACGCACACGCAAGGATTAGTTGCCGAGTCAACGGGTCTAGCATTCCTCCAAGCACAGAGGGAATGCCTATGACGTGACAGTGAGATTTGTCGCCATTAACAGCTGATTATCGCCCTCTATCCCTGGATGTCGACTTTAGTCGACATTCGCCCTCAACCCCTCCTGTCGACAAAAGTCGACATCCGCCCTAAAAGAGTTAAGACCAGTACTGGCAAGCCCATCCAACATCAAAAATTAGTAGAATCCCTCTTAGAAGCCATAACAAAACCATCAAAATTGGCAATAGTTAAATTCCAAGCTCATACTGGGAAACAAGATCCTGTCAGCCAAGGAAATGAACGGGCTGACTACTTTGCTAAACAAGCTGCCTATAATAAAACACTAGTCTCTTTATTCTAACAGAAAGATGACAAAGACCCTGATAATCAAATTATCTCTTTACAGAGTGCAGCCACGGACAGAGAAAAGAGAAAATGGTCCAAAGAAGGATCCCTCTCTGATGGGGTCTGGACCCAAAAGAAAAATAACAAACCTTTCCTCCCAAAAGCCTTTTTTCCCAGGAATGACAAAAATCACACATGGCCTGGACCACGCAGGAAATGATGCAATGACTCAAGATGCCGAGCGACATTGGGAAGCCACAGGTTTCTCCACATATGCAGAGCAATTCTGCAGACGCTGTGCACTATGTCAAAAATTTAATGTTGGTAAAGGTACCCAGGTAAGTCCCGCCATCACACCTAACTCAACGGGTCCATTCGAACATCTCCAAATGGACTTCATTGAATTAACACCATCTAAGGGCTACCGTTACGGCTTGGTAATTGTCAATGTGTTCTCCCGATGGGTGGAAGCTTTCCCTTACAAACATGCAGACGCCAAAACTGTGGCAAAAGCCTTAATAAAAGAAATCATCCCAAGATGGGGAATACCACAGAAACTGCAGACTGATAACGGTACCCATTTTGTGAATTCTGTAATAAACGAGCTGACTACTTGGCTCCAGATAGATGTACATCATTACTGCAAATACCATCCCCAAAATGGAGGTATTGTAGGAAGGTGCAATGGCACCCTAAAAGAAAAAATTGGCAAAAATCTGTGAGCAGACAAATTTAACCTGGCCAGACGCTCTACCCCTGGCCTTGATGGGGTTGAGAGGAAGGACACATCGGCAGTTGGGACTGTCGCCATTTGAAATTTTAACTGGACGGCACATGCCCGTTGGCATGGTTATCAGAAATTTCACTCTGCATGCTGTGGACAATGATCTTCTCTCCAGTCTTACAGGTCACCGAGCATCCCTGAAGGAAGTCCATGAGCGTGTTAATCAGGCCTGGAGAACCAGTCCTCCATCGAAGGACTCCCCGATTCCCCTGGGAACCTGGATCCTGGTTAGAGATACTCGAAGGAAGCACTGGCATCAGCCTCACTGGAGGGGACCATTTCAAGTGCTGCTATCCACACCACACGCAGTTAAAGTCTAAGGACTGCCTGCCTGGAATCATGCTTCACATTGCAAAAAATGGCAAACATAATTTTGTTCCTTCTAACATTTGCTGTTCCCCTGATTGCAGGACAACGACAAACAGGTGGCGATCAGCTAGTCTACCAATTCAAGAAAATGCCTAAGACCTACAACACACTTGCTTTCCAAGTGGGAACAACTGCCTCTTTTCAGATTGAGTTTTGCGTGATTGCTCCCTGTGGAATTGGCAGACAGGAACACTGGGTCTGGTCTGAAAAATATGTGTGTGTGTCTGGTCTCACCACATATGACGATAATTGTGGAAATTGGCACTGGGTATTTGCTAATACAGGTACCCACGACTGGGGTTACCAACCCTGGACGGCTCAGCAATATGGACTAAAAACAAGGTTTTCTATCATTAATGGACATACTAATGATGAATGTTCAGAAAGTAGTTGTAATCCACTAATTATCACCCTAAAGAACCCGTCGCTTCATGACTCAGGCACCTACGTATTGGGGGCATATGTTTCTGGCACAGATCCTCTTGGAAAATTCATTATTCAGGTTACTGATAAACAGTCCGACCCTGTTAACACCACCACGTTGTCGCCTACTGTCCTTCCTGATGACCCCCCATCACACCCAGTAAAATACTTAAATATTACTTCCTTATCATCTACCTTTATAGTTGAGACTGGTTATGGAGACCAGAATCGCTGGCTCCAATGGGTATTTTACTCTGCTAAGCAGGTAAACCAATTGGATTGTTATGCCTGTGCCACAGCCAAACCGCACCTGGCCACAACCCCTTTTCCCTTAACTGACCCCTCGCACCCCACAGGCCTTCCTTGCGTGTTACAGCTTTTCTCCTCTCCCACTCCTCCTAAAGATCCCTTGTGTACATCCCTCCACCACCTCTTCCCTCCCTTTCCCCCTATGACTCCCCCCATGTACCGCACCTATAAGAAAATTGTTCGGATCATGGGCTGGGTGGCTTAAGTCAATTTTTACCACTGTCCTAGTTTCCCTCGCTATTCTAGTTTGTGGGTATTGCCTCACCCCCTGTATTCGAGGTCTCCTACAAAGGCTTATTGACACTTCTGTTATTAAGTCCTATTTTCTCCACTCCCAACAGTCTCAAGAGACCCCCACAGCCTCTCTCCTTTCCGAGTATGATGAGGGTGACCTCACTGATTTTGTATGATTATAATATGAACATTTAATGTTCAAAGGGGGGACTTGAGAAAGAAAAATCGTTATTAAGCTATAATATTGTATGTATTAATGTACTAATAATCAATAAGCCATTGTTTTATCTGCCTCTGCTAAATACATGTAAGCTAAAAAGTAACTTGCAACATTTTTTATGAAAACTGCTGACTTTTAGTCTGTTCTAAAAGTCAGACTGTTAATCTGTTAGGAAACGTCTGCGTGTTTTGTCTAATCAGCAGCAAACAGGTTCTTCCATTTCTGCTTTACTTATTTTTGAACAAAATGTTGTAACCCTTAGGCATAGTACTGAACCCCCCTAAACTATTGTGTAATCTTATCTCATGCTAAGCTTGACTCTGAAGATCTGTTATAAAAGGGGAACTCACCCCCTGCAAGATTGGGCTTTTGCTGGTTACTGTCAGTGACATTAGCTGACAGGAGCTGCAAAAGTCTCTCTCTAACCAAGAATAAAGAAATTGCTTTCATTCTATTAGTGACTACCTGCTGTTGTCTCGATCCTTCGACCACACTAGTAACACACAAATGTACTGTATATGACATGTTTGACCCCAGGTGCCATAAAGATATAAAAGCAAAAGTATATATGATGCTTCAGAACCATTAAGCTACCACATTTATTAGTGTAAAAAACTGTGCACAGACTTTGCACATTCAGTTTTTTTTGTTTAATAAAGGGTGTCAACAAAACATGTGTGAGAAAATACATAATTACCAGGATATATTTTTATATATATTTTTTGCCATGGCACCCAGCTGTATTATGAAATATATTTTTTTATTTCTACTTAGTATTATGTTACAGTACTTGTTTTTTCTTTTTATACGATATACATTTTTGCTTTTTTCATTTTTATGCCATATCAATCTGTGAGATAGTATTTCTTGGGCCCTGGTTTCCCTGTACCAAAGCAATATTATGCTAAAATTATAACAAGCACTAAGACAACTTGCCACTTGAAAAATCCCACAACTGACCTTAGACAGGCTGGAGTACCACAACTTACTCATCACCACAATGTTTGAATTGCAGCCTTCTTTAGCTTTCCATTCTCCAAACTTCATCAAACTTCAACAAAACCTCACTTCATAAATTGTGAAGACCTTTGAAAGGCTGGTCCTGAAACAGCTCTGACCTCTGGATACAGAACCTCTTGATCCTCTGCTCTTTGCCTAAAAGGCTCATATAGGTGTGGAAGATTTTCTGATTTATATTCTCCATAGAGCTTATTCCAACCTGGACAAAAAGAAATCCAGGATTATGTTCTTTGGTTTCTCCTGCACCTTTAACACCATCCTACCCCACAGATTAGGGGACACATTAAGGACTATGAAACTTGATGACCTCACAGACTCCTATATCATCAACTTACTGACAAACAGATGGAAGTTTATGATGCTTAAGAGCTGTGTGTCCAGATGGTGATTTGTAAAACTGGGTCACTTCAGAGAATTGTTCTGTCTCACTTCCTTTCTTCCCACTACTTTAAAGATTTCCAGTATAACGTAAACTCTTGCCACCTGCAGATGTTCTCACATGACTCCTCCATTACTGTGTGTATTGGTAGAGTCAGAGCACAGGAAGCTGGTGGAGGACTTAGTCTTGTGGTGTAGGGAGAACAATCTGCAGCTGAACATCAGCAATACAAAAGAGTGGGTGCTGGGTTTCCAGTTAAGCAGCCCCTGAGACAGTGCAGAACTTCTCATACTTGGGAGTCCATATGACAGCAAACTGGACTGGTGTAACTACACAATGGTGCTGTACAAGAAGGGCCAGCGTAGGCTATACTTCCTGAAGAGACTGGAAATATTTTACAAGTCTATTGTAGCTAATGTGTTGTTCTACGTGGTGGTCTCCTGGGGAAGCAACTTGAGTTCAGGTGCCCATCTTCTCCCCATTGGCGGAGGTACATGCTCTTGAAGTACTTTAAGCCACAGGTTCATATTTCCATGGTTTAATAACAAGTTCCTCTGGAGATCTTTTCTGCATGTCCTTTCCTTTCCTCCAACCAGAAACCACAGGAAAATAGCACACATGTTTTTATTCTGTTTTCTTATATTGTACTTTGAGTCAACATTTGTTTGTTTTATGTTTTTTATGTTTTTTGTTTTGCTGCAGTATGCAATTGATTTTCCCCTTGGGTATCAATAAAGTATATTTAATCTAATGTAACCCAAAGAGCACTTCAACTTACAGCTGCAATTGTGTTTAATGTGGTTTCTAAAGGGCAGCCTTGTGTGAATTGTATACTGAATGATATTGTATTACAACTTACTTTATTTATCTTCTCCCATTTTACCTTATGGTATTGTTGGTCTTAAGCCATTGATTATATAGTATTTTGCCTTTTGCTAGAATCTTCATTTGTTTCATGGTTTTTCATTCTTTTGTTTCATTCATCCTTATTATATGCTGTAAGCGAAAAACTTTCTGTATATATTTGTAAAGTGCCTCTAACCATGCCTGTCATGTATAACTAAAATATTCTGTACCTATGGTACAGTTATCAAGGGAACAATGAGCTAATGAATACTTTTTTGTTTTATCCTGTATAAGAATTTATATATACAAAGTTCCTGCTTAGATATAGATATGTGAGAAAGAATTTTAATCTGTTTAACTATTTTTGGAACCTTTAGATATTAAGAGATAGGTGTGTTAAAGTTATACCAATTATCTGTATGCTGATTGATTCAAATGGAATATTTCTTGACTGTGTTACGCAAATAAACCTAGATATGTAAAATCATTACTTTGTTATTTTCCACAGTCTTGTTATGGAGAATTCAACTGTTCACATGATAGGGCTCCAACAAGTTTATTGTAATAAAGGACATCCAGCATATGGGGCTATTTATAGTTGTGACCTTGACTTTTCTTATTTAAAATATTAATTTCCCTGCCGATGTCCATAATACTTTAGCTGTTTTATTTCAATGATTTCCATGAGTCTCATTTCATTTTTTAGATTCTTTTAATTCTTATCCTGTCCCTATTTGATTTATTTATCACTTTTCTTAGATGCTTAATTTCAGCTGCTGTTGTTTTAGATTTTTATTTATTCAGTATTATCCAAGATTCTTCAATGTAAAATATTGTCAGCACATATATGATGCATCTTTGATTTTTATACTTCACTCATTCCTACCTATAAGGGTGTTGTTATTTTAACAGTGTACTTTATTTAAATGTTAATTTGGTTTCTAATTACTTTATCTGTCTTTCCCACATCTTCAGGGTAATGAACGGGGGAAGTACCTGAAACAGGATTGCTGTGAATAGTCACAATAAGCAGCCTTTGTCATTTTTGTCACCATTGTGGCTATAGACTGTACTGTAAGTTGGACAACCTTTAGACAGTGCATTTCACAGCACTTACTCTGGTCCATTCTTTCTTCTGGACACACCCTGTAAAAGAACTCTTCACAGACAAATACCAAAGAGGATATACTTGTAGACCAGTCCTGGGGACCTTATGTGGCTACAGGTTTTTTTAAGTCCAACTTCTTCTTATAATTAGACCCCTAGAGTAATTCAACAATCTGCTATTTCCAGGTTTCTGTGTTTTCTGGTTAGTATGGAAATTATAAAACAAAGTTTGATAGTTTTTTTAATTAAAATATACCAAGCACTTAGGCAAATTACATGCAGATCATTCAGTATTGGATTTTAAGATTTACTTGGATTTTAAGATTTTCATCATCATCATCATGATTTTCATCTAGCTTTTCCAGGTGCTCTGGTTATTTAATACTTTATTTACTAATGAGTACATTAGTGAGCAGTTGCAGATTTTCAGCATCTAGTGATCTTTGCCTGGGTGTCTGTTCTGCTTTTTGCTAATTTTCATTATTAGAATGCAAATAATACACAGAAAAATGGCAAAATAATAGGAAAACAGCAAAAGGGAGCTATGCGTTTAAAACTATGGAAAAATACAATCATTTATAAATGTTTTAGAAATGTCTAAAAAATCACATTGCTGTGCTTTTCTAAATGCAAAGTAACAGAAAAGGAAAAAAGACCAATTAATTAAATGAGATCAGTTAGAGGAAACATGCACCTCTGATTTTAAAACTGGTGGGAATAAAAACGTGCAGCTACAGGGGTTCTGCAAGACTGTGAATGAGAACCATTGATACAGATAAATAAAAGAAATGTCTTTATTACACAAAATGATGCAAGCAGAGATGATTCTATAGAGTAGGCACAATTCAAAATAAACATAATTAAAACAAAATATAAGCATTTCTGGGATGAGTTTTTGAATCACCCTTTTGCCTGCCACAAAATTATTACCCAGCACTGCCTTTCACACTACATGTCTCCTTCTCCTTTATTCACTAATTTTATTTCCTCTTTCCACCCTGAACTCTCTGCCGGTTAATCTTTAGTTGCCATCTCTCCTCAATGCTCCAGATTCCATAAGTACCTGGCTGTTACATACAGTAGCTCTAAACCCAGAATCACTTCATTAGCCAGGGGCAGCTGTATATTTGCTCCAAGGATAACGGGCTAGAACCCATTATAGCAGTTTATGGGATACCTGCATCCCTGTGCCCTTTGTTGCATTTACTGAACTGTGTCTCCAAAGCAGCAATAAAGCAACCTAACTAGTCTGGGACATAATAATACCTCTTGCTAGAATTGATGTTCACAACTGACTACTCAACAATGTTGTATGGTATTATATTTTCCTACAGGACAGGGTCGAGCACTTCTGGTCTATTGCCCCCTATTACTCCCTATTGCCATTCCAAGGCATTTAGCATTAGATACTGGGCATACCACCCATAAGAACCCTCTGTTTTTTTACTCTGGCATCTACAGGGCCCCTGTAGCTTGCGAGGCCCTTTATCTATCATAAAGGTCTTTATGTGCCTTTTCAATGACACCTTTACATGTGATGCTTATCTTTGACATGCACAATTAGAGTGAAAGAGTGGAAAAATGCAAAAATAATAACAGTCAAAAGTTATGTAATTTTCTCCAAGTGGCTGGAATTGGTTGCCTGAGGGCTAACAGTAAGATGCATTACATGACAAGGTCAGTTAATATTGGGCACATGGCCTTTCTGGCGATCAGTGTATCTTAAAACGCTTTAAGACAGCAAATGCTAATGCTACTTTGTCTGAAGGATACAGATTCACATGGCTTATTTACTGCATCGGATGGCACTGTGATTTTCTTGTTCCAATTTCTCAGAAATTATAGTTCTGCTGATTGTGATTAAGCTGTATCTATTTAGAGTACTCATCAGCAACTGATTTCAGATAACAGTTTGCCTCGGAGGCATTGTCAAGAGAACCAACATTTTATCTCCTTTCAGAAAGCTTTTCAATCAATCTCTTCAATTTTTAGACTAAAGTTCTGTTCTTCGATTAGACCAGTCACTTTCACTTCCTTTGCCTATTTATTCATTTGTAATTTATTAGAGAAAAACTAAATACGGATGAAATCTGTAACTTTGTGAGAAAGCTTTTAAAACCAGACAATACAAACATCTTACATAAATATTTATTTTATATTTTGTTCTTTGCCTTTTTATGTGGTTGATGTAAAAAGAGATGATTTTGGCTAAATGCAGCTTTCATAAAAGAAGACTTCACAAAAAGCAAATAAAGAAGTGAACAAAATGTGACAAATTATTATTTAATTCCATTTGCAGTCTTTTCTTTGAAAAAACAGATTTGGAAGATGAATGAATAAAGATAGAATATCCCTTTATTTTTATAATGTTTCAGTATATTTAGACATCATATCATTTGAAAATATTGTGTATGTTCTCTGTTTCTCTTTCTCTAAATGATCTGATTGAACTATTTAATGGAAATTTCATGATAAATGTATTATAGAGATATTAGTTATGTCAAAACTGAAAGCGTTCCATAACACATTTCATGAATAAAAAGAGACCAGTGAGAAGCACTTACATGAGTTTTACGAGATATCAGGTTCAATAAGGAATCTGCAATGAGTTAGAACTTGGGCACAGTTGGCTTTAGATAGCTGTCATTATATCTATAGACCACACAAACGAAGAAAACAGCAGGAAACATAAATGGTAATACTCCTTAAACACACAAACAAACAAAAAAAACACCCAAGACACAAATCAAAATATGTTTAATAGGCTTAGTAAAGACGGCACAGCAAGAAGTTGGTAAGAAGGGGTCATACGCCACAGCCTTGTCAGAAAGCCTTTTCCAGCATCACGAGTCTGGCTGGCCGTTAAACATCAGCTAAAGGCAGACTGATGCAGGTCCCACTTTCGGTGACAAACATTCTCCTATTCTGGTTTAAATGTTTTGTAGATATAGATTAGGCTCTTGACCCTGTTCCATATGGTATCTAGTGAAAGGTGCTACAAGTGACTGAAGTTCTGGAGGTGGAAATTTATACCATTCCGTCTCAACATTTGAAGATCAATTGTTGCATTTCTACACTTGGCCCAATTCGAGCCCATTTTTATTTTCTTATTACGTTACACCATTTGTAATTTTATTTATCTTTTGCTTTTCCCCACTTTTTCATGTTTCATATAATGTCCTTCCCCCGGGTGTGGTTCAAACTTCTCATTAATGTCTATTTTGATAATTGGTGAACCCTCGGGAGTTTATTGCTCTGTTTTTGATCATTGACTTTTCTGGATCTTTGACTTACAGTATGTGCTCTGTCTTTCTACCATTCTTGGAATTTGCATATTGGGACATGTTTACCCTGGAATACCTTTTTGTTTCAGGCAATTTCTTTTGTCTTTGTGCTCTTCTGAGCTTATTTTTGCGCCACTGAGCATCTGATAATAAATCTCTTCTTTGTGAAGATACCACATTTTCCCTTTTCATTACTTTTGCTTCCACACTACCTTTTCATTTCAGTATCTTATCCTTCTATAAATCTGCTTCACCTTTTGCCATCAAAATAAGTTAACTGATATACAAGAGCTTCTATGGCAATGCTTCATGAACTTCACTGGTCACACTTTCTATCACAATCATGAAGCACTGGATTCAGAATGGATCCTTGGTGCAGCCCAACTTTCGTTTTAAAACTTTTACTCCATCTGCTCTCCTAGTCATAGCTCATGTTTCCTCATGCATTGACATTACTGCAGGCACTAACCACACCTGAACTTTCTCACATAACCGTGTCAAATACCTTCTCAACTTCTGCAATTTGTTCTTTTCCATCATGAAACCAAACTGCATCTCACTAAATAAAAACTGATCTCTGGTTCTTTTTCACTAGCACTCTGACAACCACCTTCATTGCCTGCAACAAAACCTTGATCACTTCCTATGTCCAACAATTACCCTTTCATTTGTACATGGTGTGCAAATTTAATTCCCAGAAAGACCATGTATTGCCACCCATGTGCTTGAGAGAGGAACAGATATTGCGACAGCTTGAATTTGCGACTGATTTACCTGCAGATGAATACTATTATTTATTATGGGGGATGAAACATGGTGTGTCCAATACAACCAAGCGTGCACTGGAAAACACTGATTTCACTGCTGACAATAAACCATGCATGTCACGCAATTCAAGACCATGCTTTTATGTGTTTATTTTTCTTAGCTATGATGAATTTTTGTGTTTTCATGTTTTTTTCTTAGCTGTGATGAATTTGATGTTTCCAAATTCATGATTTGCCATTTTCATTCTTGGTTGTACTAGAAACATCATGTTTTTTCACCCATAATAACTAAGTTTAACACACGTTCATCTACAGAAAGATCAGTAGAAATTTGAAGCCGCTGCTGTTTCTGTTCAAGATTCTGTCAAGATTCAAAGCACATGGGTGACACTACAAGTATGTTATGGGAATTAAATTGTCACAACTCATATAAGGGAATGAGCACACACTTTTTTCAATCATTGAGAATCATTACTTTATACACAATCTTGCTGCAAAGGACTGTCAAACATTTAAGGTACCAATTCATCTTCATCTATTTAAGCACCATTAGACCCTCCTCTGTTGAAAACTTACAGCTTGGTCCATTTTCTTATTAGGAACACTATTATCACATTCATTCTTTTCATTCAGCAGTTTTTTCCATGTACTTCCCCCAGTATCCTCAGTCATAAGATTAGATGACTGAAACTGAAGTATTTAATATTCCTGGTTTACCTTCCTTTAGGAGTACTCATTTTGACTAATATTTCAAAAACATAAACTGCCAAAAGTCTCTCTTTAATAACCCAGAAACAAGAAAAAGTAATTTGCATGTTATTGTAGGAATTACCTTAAACTGATGTCTCAATTTAAAAATAAATAAATAAAACACGCCTAATAACTGTAAATATGTGAAAGTATTGCACTTAAAATAATTACTGTATAAACCCAATCAAACATAAAATTTTAAAATGTTAATAAATGCCACGAAGGTTGAAAAATGATCCAAAGGAATGTGCAATAAATGATGCTGGCAATGAAGATTTTGCTTTCTGAACACTATTGAATGTATCTTATGAATTTTGTCTTGCTGACCGCAAAAATAACCTTTACATATTCCTGTCATGTACTGTTTAATGCAATCACCTATTTTTGTGGTTTACTCTCATAAGTATACATATACAGTAGAGCTAGTAAAAGGCTGTGTCAGCATGTATCTAAAATGGAAATAAAACATTTAAAGTTATTTCCACAATGAAAAATAAACATAATGACATAATGTTTCAGTACAACAACTACAACTAGAACATCTGTGATGATCTAAATGTATTGGCACTGTTACTGTTCATTTGAAAATGACATGGACAGCCATGTTTACATTAAAAAGAACTGGCTGCTCCATAAGCATTTGGCTACAGGACACAAAAGCATGGAGCATAAATCCCAACAAAGATATTTTTTTATCTTCTTCAAATAAACCTTGGAATGATGAAAAATTCATGAAAGTGACTAATAAGGAGGGTGAAGGATTTTCATATATTAGACAGATGTTTAAAAAAAACTGATGCTAAGATTACAGAAGTTATTTTTGTTGTTCCACAAAAGATCTGCAAGTGTAGCTGAAGGAAATAACATGGAATGCATCCAAGGATATTGTTGACAATTTTCTTGGCAACTAAAGAGCACCAAATTATGAAAACATGTTTCCAGAATACTAAAAAAATGAAGTGCAACTTGGTTCTCAGAATTAATTTTCAGCATGCACAATTTGACTTCTTCCATTTTATTTCTTCTTTAATCTTATTGCAGTGCCTGACGAATATGGTGAATTATTTCACCAGGCCATTGCAATAATGAAAAAGCAGCATCGAGACATGTGGAATCCTTCAAAACTAACCTCCTATTGTTAGACACTGAAATTAGAGCCATCAGATGGTCAGCGCATATGAAAATCAGCAGCAAAACATTATTAGCTCACTTGAACTAATGTACTGTAAAGTGTCAGTATCATTAAGTGATTAAATGTGTTAAATTCAATAAAAGTTAATTTCTTGTTTTTCCAGCCTTCTAAATGAGACAGTAGATCCGAAATTATCTTTTCAAAAAATGTGATTTCGGTGAGTAAGAACAAAGGCATAGCATGCAAATTGAATGCCGCATGTATAGTTTTTAAATATAGTAATTTGAAAGCTAGCCATTGGCTTCAACTAACTGGAAAAGTTAAAGTTTTTATCTTTTGAGGTGGCCAATGACAGGTCAAAACAGAAGCACGACAAGTAAAGAATAGTTGGGACACCAGCCGGAACGTCCCGTTTAATTCTCTTTTCTTCCTCTTTAAACTTAAACAAGTACCTTCTGGCAACAATTGGCATAACACTGTAGGGCAAAACACAAAATAAAATTAGGGCTCTGGTTAGCCTTCATAACAAATAACAGGTCTCCTGTAGAGCTCTGAACTTGTCAGGCGTTGGTCCCAAAAGACAGCTCACTGTAGGCAGTCGAGCTTCTTATAACGAGAGGACTGAAAGGGGCGGAGCTAATTACTGTCACTGTGCGGCTTCTCGGACCTGCAAGAAGAAAAGGAGACGATGCAGTAAGTGATAGTGCTCTGTCTCGCCCTGGCAGGTTACCACTTACCTTGAGTGAGCCAGCAAGGAGACGTGCATGTGTAACAATCTATAGAACTCTAAATAGAGATAGTGATTAAAGGGGTAGGAGGGAAAAAACAGGGTTTCATGTACCACATATAACACCCTAGTAGAAGAACTCCTTGTATCAGACTCATAAAAACAAACTAAAATCTGCTCTTATCATTCCTTGTGATTTGTACCATATTGCATGTATTAAACTAACATCAAATCAAACTTGACAGTGTTGCTCATGTTGTCAAACATGTACAGTACATGTAAACCTGTATTACAATAATTTGAGGTTCCTACAAAGCCTTATAACTGGTCTATGAAAAAATCTTCTGTAATTTATACACAGTAGACATAATGTATTAGTGATGTTTAACCAGCTTATTTACATGCTTAAATACCACAAAAAATAGTGTCCTATGTTTATAGCTTATTTTGTCCAAATTTCCAATGAACCCGTAATGTCACAGAACAGTTCAATACTAAGAATATCATACTAAATAAGGGAGTTAACTGCAGGAGAGCTCAGCGTTGTGTGAAATGTCTTTAGGCTTATTTAAACCACAGTTCATCGAAAAAAATATCAGTCTTTGTCTATTTGGATAATGTCTGAAAAGCTTCATTGCTTAGCCTAATGAGGCAGAGAGCAAAGGGATATTGCTTACTTCAGTCATTGTTGTTGATCTGCTTGAAAGTCAACACAATACTTACAAAAATTGTAATAGTTTATTAAACCATATTTATGAAATCATCGCATATGAAGAAAAAAATATTTTGGTAATGTATTATATAATACTGCTATATATACAAGAAATTTGCAGTGCCATTAAGGAAGCTACATACTAAAGAACATATAGCCATGATCTGCAATGATGAATGCTTATACTTATTTAGATGATTATCATTGAGAATCATTAAATAATGTAAATCAAGACAGATTTGCCAGAAAGGGCTTTTATAGGAACACCTACAGCTTGAAAGATGTGTCTCAGACATATCATGGATAGTCCCCACATTTCGGAATGGGTAGGCAATTTTTATGTAATAGTAACCAGTTCGTTTAAACCAGAGGTCCTGAACTTACAGACTGCAGTGAGCTCTGCTTCTTTAGGAGCAGCTGGAATCAGAGATGCAAAGGAATCAGGTGATACCAGTGAGCTTCTGATGGAGTTAATGTGATGTATATGGGTAATCAGAATAGCTTCTACTGATGTAACATAAGTATTATTTATTTTGTAGACTATATTTCTCAGCATTTTGTATAGCCACTGCTTTATCATGTTATTAGATGACCTATGAAGGACATCTAACACATGAGGTATCAATTAACCTCAGGTTCTTTTCTCAAGTTTGGAAAAGCAGATCTATAACTGTTAACTGAAACTTCTTATTTGTCTCTTTATTTGTGTTATACTTCGCATATTTAACCCTAGATACTCCTATAGCAGGTTGCTTGGGTGACAGGAGCTGTCTTTTCTTTCTCTCTTTTGCTTATTATTATTATTATTACTATATAATAAAAATATGGGGACTCCTGTCTAATCTCGTCTGTCAACCTGTCCATCACCATTGCAAATAAGAAAGGGCTCAGAGCTGATCCCTGATGTAATCCCACCTCCACGTTGAATGCATCTGTCGCTCCTACCGCAGACCCCACCACTGTCACACTTCCCTCATACATATCCTGTACAACTCTTACGTCCTTCTCTGCCACTCCTGACTTCCTCATACATTACCACAGCTCCTCTCGAGGCACCCTGTCATATGCTTTCTCCAGGTCCACAAAGACACAATGCAACTCCTTCTGGCCTTCTCTAAACTTTTCCATCAACATCCTCAGAGAAAACATTGCATCTGAGGACTTTCTTTCCACTCTTTCATGCCACACCTCTTCGGAGTAGCAGTGAGCGGAAGCACAGAGTAGCGGCATCTCCCACAGGCACGTAGCCCTTTGCAAACACCCGAGTAAGTTCAACTGAAGTAAAGACGGCAGCTGACCAGGAGAAATAACCAGCAGTGAGAAATCAAAGTTGATCGCTCAGTGGGTGGTGAAAACTTAAAGCTGACAGTCTCTTAGTGATTCAGCTGAATACGGAAAGCGCAGAAGCTACTACAAAAATGGAGAAGATGATATCAACACTAAACGTAAGTTCTATCTGCTCTCTGCCCGTTAAAGGCACATTTATATGTTCTGTGTCCTGCAGTATGTACAGTTCAGGTTTTCCGGCTGACAGTGTAGACAGTTTCACCTGCCAAAAGTGTTTAGCTAATTTAGAGTTGGTCTGGAAAATACGACTTGGAGGACCGCGTTAGCGACCTGATAGCAATTAGGCAAACCGAAAATTGGATTGACTCGGTTTGTTTAGACAATTCAGCTACTTCTGATTTGGCTTTAGTCTCTCCAGGTCCCACTGTAGTCAGTGCGCAGCCAAAGTCAGCAGCACCAATTCAGCTACAGGGTGAGTGGCTAACAGTAAGATCTAAGGGATCTAAGAAGCCAAAATTTAGTCCCTCGGCACCCAGTTCACCAATTCGGACCAAGAACAGATTCTCAGCACTCCACAGTGCGTCTGTGGAAACTGAGAATAAGAAAGTGCTCATAATTGGCGATCCCATAGTGCGGAATGTTAGAATTCCAAACTATGTTAAACCAGCAGTTAATGTTAAAAGCCTCACAAGGGCCAAGATTTCTGACACAGAGGCCGCATTGGACCGTATCACCGATGATGAAGTATCTACCTTATTGCTGCAAGTCTGCACTAACGATATTTATTTATAGCAATTTGAGGTATTAAAGAGGAACTTCTTTCTGTAGCATCTCTGTTGTTGCCAAAGCTAAAAGAAAATGTCGGAATTTAGTTGTATCTGGCCCCTTACCAAGATTATATAGAGGGGATGTGATTAATAGCAGATTGCATTCCCTTCACTGCTGGCTAGAAACCTGGTGTGAAAATAAAAGCATAGTGTTTGTGAACAACTGGGATGATTTTTGGGAAAGGCCTGGATTTTTCAAAAGAGGTGGTCTTCATCCTAACTGGAGGGGATCTTATGTATTATCCCAAAATATGGCAGCAAAACTGCCTGGTTTACCGATTAGAGCACCATCCAGGCCGCAGTCATGTGATCTTAAATCACAGGTTGTTGTTTATCCCACCTGTTACTATAATCCCTGTTGTGGGGCATCCAGTAAATTTAGTCTTGATGCAAACCCCTAAATTACTTGATAACCAAAAAATAAGGTGTATAATTAGAAAAAGGGATAAAACCAGACCCTCCACCAGGGGCATCTGTAATAGAAATTTACTTCAAATTAAAATAAAAAAATATATCACCAGTTCAGAAAGAAGCATGCAGGTTTAAATGCTGCTTATTGAACATTAGCTCTCTTGGCAGTAAAGCTGTTTTGGTAAATGATATTATACTAAATACAAAATCTGATCTATGTCTTCTCACTAAAACCTGGCTTAGTAAATGCGACACTGTTCCCCTAGCTGAGGCGTCACCAGATGGATACTCGTTCTTTCATAAGTTTAGAGATTCTGGTCGAGGAGGAGGCCTTGGAATAATTCATTGTAACAAAATGCAAATCACGTCTAAAAATTTAGGTGACTTTACATCCTTTGAGGCATTCATTTTAAATATTAAAACAGATTCCAACACAATTATAGTGCTAGTCTACAGACCACCAGGGCCATATTCATTGTTCATGACTGAATTTAGCAACCTTTTATCTGATTTGGCTATAAATTATGATCACGTATTACTGATGGGGGACTTTAATGTACATATTGATGTGGAAACCGTCACTTTTAGCAAATGTTTTACTTATCTGTTAAACTCAGTAGGATTTTGTCAGAATGTCAGAGGTCCAACTCATAATCATAACCACACATTAGATTTAATTATAACTTACAAAGTTGAAATTCAAAATTTAAATATCAATCCATTAAAAGAAGTTATTCCAATCAAGACTTAATTACATTTGATTTAGTCCTGCCCTTGCCAAAACACTCACAGATTAAAACAAAGACAGTGCGACATCTATATTGTAATTCTGTTTCAAAATTTATAGATAGTTTGAGTAAGTCGAGGGTATTTGTGGAAAACCATTTACATCAGTTAACATCAAATGTAAACGTGGAAAACAATTTAGATCAACTAACATCACATTATAATGTGACCTTGAGAGATGCTCTGGACACAGTGGCTCCCCTTAAAACAAAAGTGATCCAAGCACATAAAAACTCTCCCTGGTTTAATGAAAACACTCGAGCTCTTAAATTAGAGTGTCGAAAACTGGAGCGCAGATGGAGAACAACAAAGCTACATGTCTTTCAAATTGCATGGACAGAGAGTGTTAAAAATATAAAAAAGCTATCTTTAAAGCTCACTCAGAATACTATTCTACAATAATAGATAGCAATAATAAAAATCCTCAGGTACTGTTTAGAACAGTGGCTAAATTAACAAATGGAAATTCAGATCTACAGTGAAAATACCAACAGATATTAGCAGTACAGACTTTATGAACGTCTTCAATGAGAAAATTAAAAATATAAGATCTCAGATCTCAGCATCACAGTACAAACTGCGTACTAGCTTAGCAGACCCTGCCTCACATTGCACTCAGCACTTTAGTAATTTTTATTCAGTAACTGAGCAGGAAGTCTTAACTTTAATTTCTAAAATGAAGCCCACTACTTGTTCCCTAGATCCAGTGCCAACAAAACTAGTAAAAAGTTCAATGGATGTTCTTGCAGCGCCTATTCTAAACATTTTCAATAGTTCATTATTGCATGGCACAGTACCTTATGCACTAAAAGTGTCAATCATTAAACCATTACTTAAAAAGTCAGACCTAGACCCACACATACTAAATAATTATAGGCTTATTTCAAATTTACCCTTTCTCTCTAAAATACTAGAAAAAGTAGTTGCAAATCAGCTTCAGTCACACCTTACGCATTACAATTTATTTGAGAAATTCCAGTCTGGTTTCCGCACTGGTCATAGTACAGAAACCGCACTAATGCGGGTTATAAACGACATTCTGATATCCTCTGATTAAGGAAACTCCACTGTAATTATGTTGTTAGACTTAAGTGCAGCATTTGACACAATTGACCATTCTATTTTACTGCACAGGCTAGAAAATGATGTTGGGCTTACAGGCACTGTGCTTGCTTGGTTTAGTTCTTATTTATCAAATTGATTCCAATATGTACAGAAATGTGCTGACAGTACTCCATCATTATACACAGAAGTGAGATATGGTGTCCCGCAGGGCTTAGTACTGGGACCTTTACTGTTTTCACTTTACATGCTTCCATTGGGATCTACCATTAGGAAACATAATGTTAATTTTCACTCGTATGCAGATGACACCCAGTTATACCTTTCTTTTAGATCAAATGAAGTTTCTCCGATGTTGTCTTTAATTAGTTGTGTTAGTGAATTAAAGGAGTGGATGGATGGGAACTACTTGTCTTTAAATACAGCTAAAAAAGAGATGTTAATTGTTGGAGGGAATGTGTCGTGGCAAAAAATTCATCATCAGAAGGCTTTTTACCTAAAAATAAAGGCTATTAGGACTCGAGATAGACAGACAGAGTTTTAAGGCTTTATTGCAATAAATCAACAACACAGACTCAACCCAATTCGGCCGAATGAGTCTGAGCGCTGAACATTACAGCAATTGAAGTTTTTATAACAATTTCTTATCATTTTTACCTCATTCAATTAGCTCATTCTGCACCTGGTTTTACTGTCCATTATTCCTCTTGGTGTCTGTTCGGCTTATTTTGATTGGTCTAAGACTGGGTGGATGGCTTCCTCTTACCATCTTTGGGCTTTTCTTATGTCATTTCCTATCTTTCCTGACCTCGCTATAATGAGCTCTTTTGCCCATCTTCTCTGACTCCCTTCTACTCCTGTCCGGCCAAACCTTGAGTTTCCATGGGGACCCTTATTATCTCCTTACTTTCCTATCACTGGCCCCCTCGTGGAATTTGTTATTTTTCTATGCTGTTCCCATTTTCTCTAACTGGCCAAGGCTTCAATTCCATATATGGGTTTCCTCTCATCGTTTTCTTTCTTAAATCTTTCAAAATTTTTATAATAGTGACCTGAAGCTTAAGCTTTAATTAAAAAGAAGTGTAGTATGTTGGTTTCATTTAATCATTGCTTGGCATGCTTGATTTGTCTTAATTTCTACACTAAAGTTAATTTCTAATATATTCTTCTAATATTTTTGTTAATGCCTGAATTTACTAAGATTTTCTCTTCATGCATTATGTCAGTGTGACCCTGCTTACAGCAAAAGCCTTTTGTTGCCTTTCTGCTGATTCATCAGCCCAGCTGCTTTTCAATACGAGCCTTTCAGAGGCATCTTCTCTGTTTTATCACTTCCTAGCCTTCAACCACAGGTGTTCTCAAACTCTTATCCTGTCCAAAGCTGGTTTTAAATTTTACTGTAAGCCTAAGAAATAATACAATATAACTGATTTTTAGTTAACTATTTGCTTGACCTATATTATTTGCTTAACATTCTAATTTATGCTTAATCTAATGTTTTAGAAGCTTTTAATTACTTTTTATGGCTCTTTATGTTAATTTGCTATCCTCTCATGTTAATATAAAAAATTTTCTTTCTAACAAATGACGCCGATCACAATATTCTGTCATCGTTTAACTCAGTTGGAATTGCCATTAATTTTACTGAATCAGCCCACAATCTAGGAGTTATCTTTGACTCTAGCATGTCATTTAAAGCGCATATTACAAAGTTGTCCAAATTATGTTTCTTCCATCTTAAAAATGTCGGGAAATTAAGGCGCTTTCTAAATAAACAGGATTCTGAGAAATTAATTCATGCATTTATTTCTAGTAGGATTGACTACTGCAATGCGGTGTTCACTGGCTGTTTAAACTGTTCTTTATTCAGCCTCCAGTTAATCCAAAATGCTGCTGCAAGAATTATTACAAGAACAAGAAAATACGAACACATAACTCCAGTTCTTAAATCCTTACACTGGCTCCCAGTTAAGTTTGGGGCAGATAAACATATAAAGCATTAAATGGCCAAGGTCCGGCTTACTTGTCTGAACTTATCATGACTTACAAACCAGAGCACACATTAAGATCTCAAGATGCCGGTCTGCTTATGATTCCAAGAATTAATAAAATAACAATGGGAGGTCAAGCTTTTAGTTACAGGGCCCCTAAACTGTGGAATGGTCTGCCTGCTACTATAACAGGTGCCCCTTCAGTCTCGGCTTTTAAATCCCGGCTGAAGACTTACTACATCAGTTTAGCATATCCTGACTAGAGCTGCTGATTAACTGTACAAACTGAATCTCTGTTGTTAATCATTAGCACTAAATCATAAGTAACCTGATAGTTATAATTTGATACTAACCCTCACCTATTCTGTTTCTCTTCTTGGTACTCAAATGTGGCACTTGGTGCCACAGCCCACCTGCCAAGTTCTTTTGCCTGCCTAAGGTAAAGTCATTCCTTGATGGAGGATCACAGGAATCGTGGGAAAGAGGGGTCCTTTCATCAGATTAGCACTATTTCAGCTGTGGAATGGTCAAATGGGGGAGGCAGCTTGATGAATGAGGTCTCCAGGACTCTAAACAAATCCAAATCATATTATGCGATATCATCTACTGTTAAATTCTACTCCGTACTTCTACATTTTATATTTTTATACTATATTGAGGATTTGTTGAGGAATTGAACATTCTGTGTATTGTACTGTATTGTATTGACCCCCTTCTTTTTGACACCCACCAGGTTTCCTTTTCCTCCTTATATTTCTTTTATTTTTATTCTTGAATAAAAGCATACTTGTTTTATTACACCTTTTGTGAAAGTGTTTCTTAGATATTTGGGCTTCACACATCCTACACGTCACGTCAAAATTATGTCATTATTACTATAACATATGAAAACATTTTCTGTTTTAGCCATGTGTTCAGCATTTCTTGCCTTGCATTTCGTCTGTCATTCTATATTTATGCAGATCATTGTAGACATAGAACACACATGAAATGAATGTATTTCAAATCATGATATTTCATTACCTATATAATTCCTTATAAACGCATCGTCAGATTCAACACAGGTTTGAACAGTGAAGGATTGCAGCAGGGCATTGCCTTCAACTGACTGAATGGGGAGGCGGGGGTGTAGCAGGCTGCGTTCTATTAAACCACACATTTGCAAAATAAAAGTGGGCTATTAGTGCAGTGATAAAGAGCTACAAGCTTCTTGGTATATGTCAGGAAAATTTAAGAACCACAGTTAGACAAGGAATGAACAATCTTAACCTTTTGTAAATGTCAGTAGCAGTCAAATATAGACCTTTAATTTGTGCTTTCACTTAAAAATTATATTAGCATCAGAACCAATAACAAGCAATACAAAGTATCATACAACCTGTTTGGGTTAAGTCGCTGCTCTCCTTCCCTTTTATCAAAAACCAGCACACACAGTGAAACACCTGGCTTATTGTTAGCTGAGCGTGGCAACAATTTTACAGTTTTCTCAAAACACACAGAAAATGTTACTGAGTAAATATTGCTAAATTCAAGGTTATTTTCCCATGTCATTTCCCAGAATATATTCCACTCCTAATCAGCTTGATAGGATTTTCAGGCCAAGGTCTATCACCTGAAATCTGTCAAATGAAAAAGATAAAGCATCTCCTGTACTGCCCCACACCTTCAGAGTACTGGGTTTAAATCCAGGGTCAAAATATGCACATTCTCCCTGTGTCAACACAGGTTTGCTGCTAACATTTTGCCATTCCTCCCACATCTCAAATACATTTATTTTAGGTTGATTGGTGATTCTAAATTGTCCCAGTAAGAATAAGAGAGGGATATTCTGTGAATGGATGGATGGATTAATGCTCCATCCAAAGCTGGTTCCTGCATTTTGCACCATTACTGTAGCTGTTTTGTTTTTAATGAGCGGTGCCATTTTTCATTAATCTTTTAACTGTTTTCATAGCAACACCAGAGCAAGCCTCCTAGCAGAGGCTCTAGTCCTATTTCAGAAGGCCATTAAAAGCAGCATGGATTTTGCTTCTGTCCCGTTTTCTTTGTTTCTCTGTTACTCTTTTTCCTCTTCTATTCATCTCTCCCTTGTGCTAGTTTATTAAATTCTTTTCCCATCAGAACTGTACTAGATTAATTGTGCTGGAGGAAGAATCTTATAATCAAGGAGAGATAATAAAGGTGGATGACAACAATCTAATATTTGAAAAAATGTGGAGAAATTTTCCATTTTCATTCAAAACAGATTGTCATAGGGTTGCAAATAAAGGCCATCATGTTGCATTTTTGTGAAATTTAAGTCTGTGGACTTCTTGGGGTTGTATTAATTGATTACTGTATGTATCTCCAATATTCCTTATTGAAATGGAGTATAGAACTGGGAATAAATTAGTTTCTGGAGTAATCTTAATGTTTTTTTAAAGTGGCTATCATCTCTGATTTACTGAAGTTAAGTAGGTGTTTGTCACCATTTGAGATGATTTCTAGTTTTTTTAACATTGCCCCTGTGACACACACTTACCAAATCATCTATGTAAGCCACAAAAACTTAAGCTGCATGTTTGGTAATCTGCTGTAGCTTTTAAAATGTTGGTTTGTCAGACTAATAAACAAGGTAATGAGGCTGAAATTGATAAAAGACTGGATAACACTGATAAATAGACAACACAAGGTTCTTGGACACTTTAAATAGTTTGTGTTTTGGGTGGATAAATTAGTGATGATTGCATTTAGAGAATGTGCTTTTTGTATTTATATTCCAAATAAAACTGTTATCTAGGGTAGTTCCTAAATATTTAAATTTTGTCACTAGGTCTACCTCTTCACTCAAAGATAGGTGAATAAAGATTGGTGAACATTGAGATTTTTGTCTGTTAAAATCAAATCTCATTTATTTGGTCTTTTTGACATTTAGAGTAAGATTGTTCTTATTAGAAAAAAAATTACTAAACAGTCCAGTTGATTTACATAATGGCTTTCATCCTTCACAGATTTGTCTCATATCGGCATGGTGTCATCAGAGCCTATGTGATAATGGAACAACGGTTATTGTTTTGTCTCAGGTCACTCATGAACAGTGTAAATAAGTAAAGGGCACAAAACAATTTAAAGAAACTCCTTAATCTATAATGTAAAAAATGGGCTGGATGGTATTCAGTGCTGAAGAAAACTCCAGAAATGGTGATCTGACTTAGGAACCAGGCTTATCAAAAAACTTGTAGATTTTATGTGGGGTAACCAGCAGAGCATCCTCCACACTTCTGTTTGCAAAGCAAGAAAATTGATAGTTATCTTGAAATGAGTCTCTGTCATTAAAATATTTTTCACTAAATGTTTAAAGCATTTCATCGGAATGGAAGTGAGTGCCACTGGCCACTATTTATTGCAGACTGCCTGGCCTGGTGACCTTAGGAAGTGGGCTAATGACTGACTGTTTTCACACCTCAGGTACAATACCATGGTTATGGGACAGTTAAAAAGCAAATGAAAAACTGGAGACAGCTCTTTGAAACAGGACTTCAAGAGCCAACCAGATATGTCATTTAGCCCTGCTGCCCTGTTGGTTTGTATGTGCTGAAAGAAATTGTCCACCTCAGTTATACTGTCCTCCATCTCAGTAATATTTCTGGTATTTTTACAAAGCACCTCCCTTACTTGAGCAATACGGACATTGAAATCATTGGTTTAGAATCTTTAAAAATGGCCATTAAGTTCATCCTCTAAAGGTTTGTGGTCCTTGTCTATATGAAAAGTCACACTTTCTTAGAATCTAGTTCTGTACTTGTTTTCAGACCTTTCCAAACTTTCTTTGGATTTTAATTGTTAAACCACCTTTTTGAGTTTTCCCCCATACATCCTTTTACTTTCTTTACTCAATGTTTCTTCCACTTTACTTGTCAGATGAACATGCTGTTTATCCAAAAGTAGTGCCTTTATATCTTTAGTGATCCATGGTTCTATACTCAATTTACAAATACTACAATTCTGCTATCAGGTGCCTGATTTATATTTATATTCTGTATTAATATTTTCATTTGCATATTGACATCATTTTTGTGCATTGTAACTCATAAATGTGTACAGC
Source organism: Polypterus bichir lapradei (assembly GCA_026402145.1). Lineage (NCBI taxonomy): Eukaryota > Metazoa > Chordata > Cladistia > Polypteriformes > Polypteridae > Polypterus > Polypterus bichir. Next base: position 53,226,770 of record JANRMT010062861.1, on the reverse strand, counting down.
ACTCTGGGTTTATACTGTAAACAGAAGTACACTATCATCAGAACAAATTAAATTAAAAAATGCAAAACAACAGGGTTTAATCCTTACCACTGAAAACAGAAGCAAGAGAATGAGTAAAGTGTTGGGAATAGTTAAACAAGGACTGATTAAAAGAATATGAAACTTTCAAAGCTGAAGAGCCAAGCTTTAATGAAGGAATTTATTTTAAATTCAAATACTTTTTCTGAAGCTCAATTTCTATCTTGTTGTATCTGTGCTCTTTTAATAAACACACAAAATTTGAAACAGCATTATGCAAAATATGATACTGGGCAAAATTCAACAATATCTGGAGCAGAAAAGAAATGTAAATCGGAGGGGCACCCGAGGACATGATGGAAAGAGAAATGCAGGCATACCCAATTGATGCTTATATTTGATAATAATACATTATTTTGCATAGTAAAACAAATAAGAAGAGTTAAACAATTTTAAAATTATTCATAAAAGAATTTACATAATATGGAATGCTTATAGATTGAAAGGAAGAATTTTATGCATCTTGGTAAAAGGAAAAATGCAAATAAAGCATTAGAAGGCAATTTGATCTGTCAATGGATTTATTATGGCATTTATACTACAGCAGTTTCAGAAAGGGGAAAAGAAAAAGAGATAAAGTGCCAAGTGGAGTAGATTAAAATATGGTATAGATAAAGACTCAGTGGGGCATTAAAAAGATGAGGTACCATTATTATGAAACAGTCTATTGGTATACTTGCCGTACATACAGAAGAGCATCTTCTGAGAATCCTCCTACTGCTTATATAAACATTACAAGGTCCATTATTCATCCATCAAATCATCCATCTTATATATCTACCTTTTCCACTTCAAGGAGTTGTGGTATTCATTATTAATATCCAAATTTTGTTATCTGAAGACATAGAGGTTACCAAGTCTAATTAAGACCAAACCGAACAAAGATAGACAAACAGTGCACACAAATAAACCAATGAGGAAAATAGAAATGGTTAAGGTCATGCTCATGGACATGTTTTCCCCTTCATTTTGATTGTTTAGGATGGAGAATCAGCTAATGAATTTTGGAATGCAATCTCTGTAGTTGCATGCTTTACTGCAGCAATTGTTAGCATCTGAGCTTATTTATATTAGGGTGTGAAGACTTGTGTGATAAACACCTTGTTACTGTTTAATTCTTCTTCAAAGATTTCAGTAATGAATGTTTCACATTTAAAAGCTTACCACTTACGTAGTATGTCAGTGAAAGAAAACAACTGCTTTAATGCATTTTATATCTAATAATCACAGGAAATGTTAATTATGCAAGCATGTGAAGCCTTTCACAAGGCACAATGGATAGGCAGATAGTGTTGAAACTGAGATGAACTTGAGAACAGTTCCAAAGAAAAGTTGAGATAACAACTGGGCCACCCCTTTAAAGTACAGAACAAAAAGTAGAGTTAAACAAAATACATCAGCACTTGAGGGTCAACAACTGAAATAAAGGCAATTGCCTTGAAAACACTTCCTGGAAATGGCTCTCTTTAAAGGAATGGTCAGGCTTTTATATTTCAGTATTTATATAATTCATGCTATCTTAATGCAGTCACCAAACACAGGTCACATTCTTTATGTTGCAGATAACAGGGACCAGATTGTAGCACAAATGTCTTGCCTTTAAGTTTAATATACTGTACACTGCCCAAGTTAGCAGGGCAGGACCTCCCTTTTGATTATAAAGGTGGTTTTAAGACACTTCTCAAACTGACCTTTGTTTCCACCCATGACCACAGATTAGCTGTGGTCCTATCTGTACCATTACTCTCTAGATCTACATGCTCAAAAGTTGCAGTTTACTCAGTCTCATTTTTCCAAGGTTTTCAATTTTCCTTTTCCATACTTTATCATATTTATGGAACCTTATCACAAGAACAGGACAGAACCTGACACAACTGATGTTCTCAAACCCCTTCTTACTAGTCTCCAAATGGCCCAAAGTAATCACTTTGCAAATCCTGGTTACTAGTGCTGGATTTAAGGTGATCACAGGCCAAAAGACTCCACATTCGTCTTCTTCTTCTTTCAGCTGCTCCCGTTAGGGGTTACCACAGCGGATCATCATTTTCCATCTCTTCCTGTCCCCTGCATCTTCCTTTGTTACATCCATCACCTGCATGACTTCTCTCACCACATCCATAAACCTTCTCTTAGGCCTTCCTCTTGCCTGGCAGTTCTATTCTTAGCATCCTTTTCCTAATATACCCATTATCTCACCTCAAAGCTAATTGCTAATATAAAAGCCTATGTTTTCTAATGTAGCTGGTATTGACTGACAAGGAACATTCTGACATGATTCAGAATTGGCAAAACATTGAAGAAAACATTAATCAATGCAACTTTTTAAGTGGTAAAACGGGAGCCTCATATATAAAATCTTGCTTAGATTCTCTAATAAAATTTTACATACGTTTGAAAAAAAAAAATTGTTGCGAATACCAAAGTAAATCCAAACACTACCATCTACCTTTTAATTAACAAATGGTTTGTTCTATCCTTGACTTTGTATGGGAGTGCCTTTCATCTGGTTTTATACCCACTATCACTATACTGTACTAAACTTAATTTTAATCCTATCAGTTACATTTACTTGCTTATTTATTTTAGAAAAATACTTGTTTTATTCTTTTTTTAATGTTGACATTTTAGTCCAGTATGCCTGCATCAGCTGTTGTATTTTTCTCCGGCATGTCGGTTCAAAACTATAGAAAGCAGGAGCTACTACAATGTCCGAGTCCTCTCTTTGGCAGACTTTATTAACGCAGCAGCTACAAAAGCCAAGGTGACAACTCTCACATATCTTGTTGGCCTTATGAAGAGGATGGTGGCAGCATTTTGGATAACTCATAGATGGCGCAGAGATAGTGCTGCTGCTTTGCAGTAAGGAGACTGTGGAAGATTGTGGGTTCAGTTCCTCCCTGTGTGGATAGTGCTTTGAGTACTGAGAAAAGTGCTATATAAATGTAATGAATTATTATTATTAACTCATATTCTTATGAATCAGCTATGGAAGACAGCTTATGATAATTATCCATGTTTATGTGGGGGGGGTCAACGTCCAGGTAAGGGTTAACTGCAGGGTGTATGTTGAAGTAAAAGGGCTATCTTATGAGTGGTGCAAGTTTACAAAATGGAACCATTAGGTCAATGTCCTGTGCAATGGGCCGCACCTTTTGCCCTATATTAAAATTGGGGCTGTCATGTTTATGAAAATCAAAGCTAATAGCTAATTGGCCTTATTTTTTCACATAAAGCGACATTATTATGGCGGTTGAGAATACAAAAGCAAACAGACGCAGCTTGTGAACTGTTACTTGAATGGGACTCAAGGTTAATTTGAAAAATAAGGGCATATGCATGAAGGGCTTCATATCAAAACGAAGTAAACATGCTAAACACTGAAGAGCTCCATCAGTGGCTATTACTGATAAAGCAACAATGGGCCACTATAGCACATTACTATTACAAAGGGGAACTTTCCATTAACTGATAGACATTTGCATATGAACTAACCAATCAGGCTATTGATTAATATGTTGGCATAGTTTGTAACCTATTGAATTTCATGAAAAAAGTACATTTTAGCATAATTCAATACAATTTAAGGAGCAAGGGCAGACTCACATTTTCAAAGACACATTGCTGCAGCTAGTCAGAGAGAAGCGGCTTTGACAAGATAACCACCATCAGACTCCTAACAAGCTCTAAGGCAGAATCAGAGGCAGAGGAGAATAAGACAGGGCCCTATGCATTTACCTACTGCATTTGACTGTCTGCCTCATCCTAAGCTTCTCTTTGTCCTTTTCATAAGTATTTGGAAATATTTAACTGCTCTTGTTGACTAAGTGTAAATAAAGCTTTGCTAATTTATGTAAAAATCATAATGTTTAATTCAAATTTAAAAAGATCAAAACTGAATCAAGGGAATATATGTCTTAGTCCTCCCATGACTCCATTTTGGGTACTGCGAGAGGTACACTCATGATAAACATACAGTCATTCAAGGTAAGGAATCGATGAGGTATGGCCGATTACTAAAGAATTTATGGTATACCTTAGACATTTTTAGAGATCTTAATTTATTCATTCAGTTTGTCCATTATTCTCTGCATGGCACATGGAGGTGAAATTTACTTTAGTTCATACTTTATTACGAACGAATTTCCAAAATCAACAGACAAATTGAGGATCTCTGCCTAAAGTTATGGTAATATGGAGCTTCATTTCAAAGTGTAAACAACTCATTTGTGAGAATAATGAAGGTATGATATATTCTACTAGGTTATTACAAATTGGTCGCCCATCAACAGCCTAGCTCTTAAGGATTATTAAAGATTTTATTAACCAGTGGTCTTGACAACAATTCTTAGGCAATACATTTTTCAGTTCACATAAAATGCATATGTAAATGTAAACATATAAATCAGTTCATAATCCATTTAAATTACCACATTATAAAAATATTATAAAGGTCAAACATCAAAAGGTAAAACAACAATAATCTTGCATTTATGAAACTCTTATGCCATAGGAATAGTCATACAATTTGTAGGGGGAGCCATTTCCACCTTCATCTAAGGCAGCCAAAATGTCAGAGCCAAACCTGCTGGTTTCACATCCTGAGCTTGTGTTCTCGATTCTAGATCTGGTTTTAACTTTGGCTACTTTGTATTACTCCTGATTTATTCAGATTGTTGTCATTTAGTGCAGTCAGTACACATTTGTTAACAAACTTTGAACACAAGTGTGATAAGCTTAACAAAGCCATCCATTGCTGTTGGTTCTCCACTAAGAAATGATAAAACTTAAGGGTTTGGGCTGCTGATTTAAAATAAGGTTTTACAGGTTCAGAATATCTCGGTAGCTTGTGGGGGTCTCCCAAGAAATACTCTAACGTAATATGTTTGGGGTTTCCGAACAATAGCAGTAGTCTGATCCTGGGGTAAAACCACAAACTTTGGTTGCTCCATACTAAGCTGTATTACTACTTGTTGAACAGTAAAAGTTTAATCTTTTAAGTGAATCTATACATTCCTCTTATCTTTATGGAGCTTTCTCAGTGTTTTCTTCCTTAAGTTATTTTTATTAACTGGGCCTAGTTTTTATTATAGCCAAGCTGGAAAAATAGTAAGGACTTGGAAAAAAATATGTATATTATGGTCTAAAGACTAGGATGTGACAGGATTTCTTAAGGAGCAGGCAAAATAGTGATCAAAAAGACAAGCAAATGAAAGAACATGTAAAACTAAATGCCAGACAATAAATTACTAAATGGGGGCCAGAATAACAAAGTTAAAAAGTCCTGAAATATGATTCTAAAAAATTCTTTCCATAACTTACTCTTCCTCAGAAACAGCACACTTTTTATTATATTATTTGAGAGCCAAACCTAGGACATGTGCTGCAGTGTGCCTCCCTAATATAGTCATAGCATGATCTTGGCATTTGTCGCACCCAAAAGAATTGAGGAGAGAAGTGGGAGAGAAGTTAGAAACATGAGACCAAAAACAGTGACCACAAAATGTCAACCTCTTAACAATAAAAAAATAAAGGATAACTGGAAAATACTTTTCACTTTTTTGAAGCCAGACACTATCAATACAATATTTCTTGCCTCAATTTGCAGTTATTAGCCCTTTTTTCTTATTTTTGTATTTTTTAGGGAAATGCTTCTTTTGGTTTATGTCTATTTAGCACACTCCTATTACGTCTGAGCTCTTTAAAAGTTAGTGTGTATACGCAGGCACTTGCTTTCTTGATAATTGATGGTTACTGGATTTTTACACTCCAAGTTGTTTCCTAGTGAAGCTCTGCTGCAAATTAAACAACCCTGCAGGACATTCTGTGCTTTCCAATTATTATTATTCTAATTATTATTCTAGGAGACTAGTATTTTTACAAAATATATATACGGGTTGGATAATGAAAGGATGGATATATATTTCCTCTGTGATGTAATGAGTTTCAGAGTATTAAAGTGTTTGTTATTGTATTTGCTGCTAATATTTACACAGTTGTCCTGAAGAGTGTAAATTTAAACTATTAACTACTGACATTCACTAAGTTCCTTTACCCTTCCCATGTTTTCCAAACACATAGCAATTTTTTCATAACAATTAAAATCAGTCACCCTTCAAAGTCTTATGGTTGACATCAAGCAATGTCTGGCTGCACTTGGCTCCAGAACTATGTCTTTAATTTCATCATGTGGGTGTCTGTGTGATCTGTTAGGCGGCCTGACTGGCTGACTGGCTTTGGAAGTACGACCAAGGTGTATTTTGTTAACTTCGCTTTCTCGCCTCGACCAGGTTGAGGAAATTGTAGAGTACTTGGTAATATCATATACAGTATTATTTCTCTTAAATTCACTTATTGGTGACATCTAGTTATCCATACTGACTTTGTATGAATCACAGTATTGGATTTTCCTAAATACTAGACAATCCCTCTTATGCTCTTTCTGAATATGGCATATAATGGACCTGTTTATTGATGAACATAAATATCTATCATTTTTATTTTTGGTATGTAACAGTTTTTGAAGTATACTTAAGAAGGAAAAGTTTCATTATTCTAAATATTTTGTAAAATTCTTCAGATGAATTGACACTGAGGCATGATTTGAGATAAACATACAAAGCGAACTCCATTGTTTAATTAAAGTGACTGTTGATCACAGGAGTTTATCAATGGGACCGTTTCAGCACCCTGATTACAGTGTACTTTTTTGTAAAAAAAAAAAAAAAAAACCTCCAAAATGCTTTATGTGCAATTACCATTAGGACTGATTACAAATTCCTGCATTGTCTCAATTGTCTCTTTTTTGATTTGTTTTGCTCAACATTGCACGATTTAGTGTTTAGCTCTGGGAATTTCCTGTTTTGTGATGTCCCTTGTAATTGCACTTGGCTGTGAATGCAAACTGTTTTGAATAAATGAATGAATAAATTCATCAACTAGGGCGTCAGGTTTAGAACATAAGATTGCTAGTAACTAACAAGCGCAGTATGCAGAAACATCAATTACAGTAACTGCTGCTGAAGTAATTATAATAATAAAAAACAGAAAAGCAAAAATAATAAAAAAAATTAAATAACATTATAGTAATTCAATTCAATAATGTAATGTCCAATATATGTATATGAAAAAATGTGAAAAAAAGTTGATCTTTGTAAAGTGACAATTATAAGACATGGTTTATAAGTAAAAGCAAATAAAACATTTAAAAAAAAAACATCATATAAGATAGGGCTTAACAGACATGAAAAATGTTAAGTTACTCCTGTGCATCATAAGAAGTTTGTTTCTATTTCTAGAAAATTAGTTAGGGTTGAAATCCCTGCTCAGTGTCACTGTTCTTATGATGCTAAATTAATTAATTATTGCTTAGTTTTGTTAGATTGTAACCAATGCCCAAAATCAAAATCTAAAGAAAATTAAATTATATTTTCTGAAAATCCTGAATGAGGTAGTTCTGGTATCTGTCGGATTTCTTCACCACAGTTTGTCTATCTGGGAGCGGGATTTGTAATCTGCAGTTTATAGTATTCAACCAAAGTCTCATATCTCTTGTTAACTTATCTATTGCATTTCTTTCATTTTCATTCCATCCACTCCTGGAATGTCCTACTCACAAATATGTCTTGGCCATTTTCCTGGATGTAGGGAATGTATTGTGTAACTAATTACCGTCAAATTCAAAGTTGTCTCATGTCTTTAATGAACACCTTAAGCACATTTGTGGTAGGTAGAATGCTCAGTAGTAAATGGGAGGACTTTTGCCCTTGGAACTCCTGCAGATTTTGTTTTTTTTTCTCCAGTTTTTTTCTGTAGTTTGTAAAAAATTCTGTCTTAACCCATCTGATCTTATTATTGGACACATCTTTAGAGACTTAAAAATTATTCAATATGTAAGGACTGTTCTTTTCTACTAATTACGTATCTATAAAAGTGCTTATTCATTTTTTAATTAATTCATTATTATTCCTATTTAGTTTAATTTTTTTTTCTTTGCTGGTAACTATTTTTTAAATCTTGCAAAGAAATTTGAACTAAAGCCTCTGTATGAAAATATACAAATGAGACAAATGTTGTTGTTGTTGTTGTGTGCTGCCTTTATGAAAACCAAAGCAGTTGAAAAGGTAGAAACCATCAAGAAATCCTCCTAATGTGTGAGAGTGAATCAACTTTAATGTCAGACATGAAAAAGAATACTGTTGTGCGCTGACCTGCTGTAACAAATTCACAAAATAAGTAAAGAAACTTACATAAGCTTTCCATTGTGACAGTTTAGGGCTTTCTCGCTCCCTTGTACCCTCAGACACCACGTCAGACACCAGATAAAAGTCCAAATAATTAATTAATTATTATAATAATGTGCACAAAGCACCCTCCACTCCCAATTCTCAGTAATCAAATACACAATAAACAATCCTCCAAACTCCCAGACGCTTAGCCACCCTGCCTCCCAACTCAGCTCTCCATCTGGGATTTCCCAGAGTCCTTTATAGTCCTTGACCCGGAAGTGGTTGTCCCTCAGTCCATGTGACTTTCCATCACTTCCGGGTCAGGTAAAACTCCTTCTATCCATCCCAGAAGCACGTCATTTCTTCTGTCCATGTTACTAGGACGTACTTGGGTGTAGGGAAAATAGTCTCTGGGCCTCCCTGCAGTGACTCCTGGCGGCCCCCACGGTATCCAGCAGGGCTGTGCATTAAAAGTCCATTGTCCATAATTCCCTGCTGGCATTCTGGGCACCTCTATGCTGCAAGGAGGACTCCATCTGGCGGCCTGGAGTTATTGGCCGGGATGAACGGCCGGCCATGTACCACACCATATTAAATGAAGCTTTACCTGGGTACTCTACTTAACAAATGTAAGCCGTGCCTTCATAAGGACAGTTTTGAAAATGTGATGTTTAATCTTTTGCTTAAAATGTAAAAAGCTTTTCAAAATATTAAATGTGTTTTACAAAGCTGTTGTTTTATTTTTCTCTGTTTATTGTAATAAGTAAATGTAATTGTTACTTTTACTGTCTGATTCATGTTGCATATTAATATCTTTATTTCATACTACTGTGAAATTTACCCTTAACAGTTTCCAACTGTGTCCTTGTGTTCTTGATGAACTCATTTTAAAGTACCACACTAATTCACCATACTAATTCCCTTAATAATTTTATACTTTTTAATCATGTCTCCTCATAACCTTCTTTTGTTTAAAAAGCCTCAGCTCTTTTAATACTTCTTCATAATTCATCCCCTGTAGCCCTGGAATCAGCCTAGTTGCTCTTTTCTGGACTTTTTCCAAAGCTGATATGTCCTTCTTGTAGCCTGGAGACCAAAAAATGTATGTAGTACTTCAGATGAGGCCTCACCAGTGCATTATAAACCTTAAACATAGCCACCTTTTTAATTTTTCACAACAGCACAGTAATATTTTGGTTTTCTCTCTCAACAGCACCCAGGTTGTATTACTTGGTAACCCTAATGTAGACCCAACCATATATTAAGGAAATGAATAATAAAAAACAATTTATACCAAAAATCAATAAACTTGAGACTTCATGAGGAAAAAATAAGAGAAAAGAAATAAAACAAAATAATAATAAGAATATAAAGTATCCCAGAACAATTGGAAAAAAAAAATTCATATTATAGACCCAAATTGAAGGCACTGACATGACAATTTTAGATAAGATGGATAAGAGACCCCAGAATCATTCTATCTTCTTGTGGTAGGAGCTGGATGTTTGGTACCAAATACCAAAAGGATGCATTTTAAGAACAATAGATAGGCCAATAAACCAAGTTACAAAAACCTGTCCTCAGAATGAGCAGAAAAGTGAAAGGTATGAATGGAGAGATGCCAAGAGGTGAGAGTAACCACAGGGTGAAAAGTGTAATCACTCATCAGAGTGTGAGTGGGCCTATCCATTTCCTGAGCTCCAGGGGACAGCCATTCTCCAAAGCTAAGTAAATCTAATACAACGGACATGTCTGTGGACTGAGTTCCAAGGGACAGCTGTTGTCAACTGCTGAATAAACCTAACCCTAACCTTGTAATATACTATGTGTTTTGAGGAGACATATGTACAGTTCTGCATACAATAAAAACATTTAGCTTTATATCTTTAGTAGCGTCCAGGCCCTTAGTATACCATGCAGGTTCACCATTTTTATTAGACTGTTAAAAAAGAATGAAAGTAGGAAAATAAGATATGACACAGAGGAGCTGTTATTAGACAAGCATTGTATTAAAATTAAACAATAAGGCAAAGCAATGACCATAATGTAGACTTTTTTTATTTACTGTATTTATTGTTTCTTATCTTGCCCTGTCAGGCATTTTTTTAATTTATTACAGAAAATGTTTCCTTTTACCAGCATCACATAAGTTCTGAGAATTTCCTCCAACATTTTAAGCAGTAATAATGCTGCACTTGGGGGTGATCCTCTTTAAAATACCTATTTTATGCAGTTATTAAAATTGCTGTTGGATTGTCAGTAATGGCTATGGCTATTTCCAAAGCATTTCCTACAGGGATAATTTTACATCTCTTTAGCGTTCATATTAAAATAAATAGAGAGATCAAAGATTCTGTAATTTGAAGTAATGATGCAGTATTAACCCTCTTTATAGGTCAGTTTAAACAGGTGTCCTTCTAGCTGGGCACTAAGTGTTCAATGGGCCCTGAGCTGAAGAGGTAAACCATTCCATAAGATTAACAAAGCAGATACTGTACTGTAAATGACATCCTAAATGACATAATCTAAACCACATAGTACAGATTCATCCATCCATCCATCCATTTTCCAACCCGCTGAATCCGAACACTGGGTCACGGGAGTCTGCGGGAACCAATCCCAGCCAACACAGGGCACAAGGCAGGAACCAATCCTGGGCAGGGTGCCAACCCACCGCAGTAGTACAGATTCCTAGGCAGATATAAGAACACACATGATACTGCAGATATGTGAAGGCTTTTTGCTTCAGCAACTGTTGTTAAATGTTTTATATTTACTAGCAAGGGACAGCTAAGTGGCCTGTTAAAGCATTTTTCTGAGCCTCCATAAAGCATAGAATATTGACAGGATAAATAGTAGTATGGATTTTGAAACATGGCCAAATAACTGGTTGAGAAGCCTGTAATCCATAATGCTTATTGAATAAAAACACACTAATATATATTGAATATATATTGTGTATTTTTTTTTAACCAGTGAATAGCAAAATAGTAAAAGATAAAGCTTTTCCAAGGATTGTCCTTAGGTTAACTATCCTTTGTCTTCTAAATTTTAAAAATAAAAAAAATCTATTAATATTACTATTATGCTGAATGTTACAGTGGTGCAGTGGTTTCAATTACTGCCATTTATCTACCAGACTCCAAGTATGGACTCTGCGGAGCTAGCATTCTAATGTTTATCTATGTGGTATGTCAGCTGAAAATTCTAAATGAGCCGAGTGAATAAGAGAATGTCCATGGATGTGCCCTGTGATGGACAGATGCTCCAGGCTGGACAGATGCTCTAGCTTTGTGCTGGACAAACAGTACAGATAACTGATTGCTGTATATGTATATATTGTGAAAGAACTTAAAAGGACACAGGAAAAGGTTTGAGGGCAGCAGCATGTATACTTGAAATAGGCTGCCATAAATGGTTCAATATTGTAGAGACTTCAGTCCAAAACAAGAACATACAGACAGGCAAATATGGTGGCTTTAAAGTCAGTCAGGGGAAGTGATATCATCAGGGCAGGAACTGGAAGTGGCGTCTTCAGGGCCCGGAACCGGAGATGATATAATCAGGATTGGAATTGGAAGAGTTGTCATTGGACCTGGAACCAAAAGAGATATCATCGAATTCGGTCTGCTGATGAAAAAGAGAAAGGATCAGTGCACCCTGCCAACTCCTGGTCTGGCAAGGAATTACCTTCATTTAAACCCTTTAGCTTCCTTCCATGCGCACGTGTGTGACAATATATATAATAAGGTTTTGTTCCCCTGTTTTTCTGATTCTGGCTTTGTGTATACTGATGCAAGAATAGATTGTGTTTTCCCTTAAACCCATATCGTGTTGCTTATTAATATCTCTCCAACTGCTATGTATTTTTTTGCATTTAACGGCAATTTGATATTTTCTATGTGATTGTATGTGTGAACCTCCCTAGTTGATTGGAATATGCAATAATTAACTTGTTTTGGTGTTTATAAAATCTGTCAGCTTTGATTCCATTTACAGTTGCACTTCATAGAATCCGAAACAAAAAGGCCGCCTAACTATACAAAAATTAGAGCTTTTATTAAACACAGAAAAAAATACATAGAAACTGAAGGCTTTAGCTTTGCTCCTCAGTGCTTGTATTCTTCTAATGAATAATAGTGGCTACCCTGCTTCCCTACATCCCTGATTTTTCCTCTCTCCTCTCTGCCTGTTTCTGTCTCTCTGTTACTCCACAGTGGACCTTAGACACTTAGTATACTAAATATCATGTGACACCCAGGCATCATTGCCTTATTAAAGCTCCTGTTTAAAGTGTCAAGGCTCACTGTTCTCCCTTATTATGGGTTCCAAAATATAAGATAGCAAGTGTATGCCCTCAAGCTGTCTTCCATTTCCAAAGAGAAACAAAAAGGGGCTTGCATCTTTTATTGCATTGATTTTTCTCCTCTAGGTCCTTGGACTTTTCCACAAGAGTGTGAAAATTACCTTTTTACTGCATGACAAGGGAAGCATCAGACCTGGAAACACAGAATATTTTTTATAGAAGAATCACCCAAAGCTTACAAGAATACGTGAACGAAAAGGACAGGAGAAAGTCTAACTGAATATTTTAGTGCAACGAGCATCTTTTTAGTTGGAGTAATGCAATCTCTCATTTCAGAGATGAATGTGTCAGCTGGCACACTGTGTCAGAGGTTACCTCAGTGCTCTTTGAATGCAGTCTTTATGCTGCTGGCACATCAGCTCACTCAGTAAATTACAATTTCTAATGATAGGCTCAGATCATGAAAAAGTTTTTTTTATGTCATTATAAAATATAAATATGTATAAGATGTTGGAATTATTATTTACCTGCTTAATTATTTCAGCTGCTGTATATTGCCTTTTGACAGTCAGCAGAGGGGAAAAAGAAAAAAGCAACCAAAAACCACTATTTTTGCATTAATGGCACTTAAAAAATAAATAAGTGCACTTACTGCTGATGTGAAATGAATCAAAAGAGACTAATGCTTCCAGTCAGTCAGGTATATGCTTAATTAAATCCGTTGATGTTGAAAAAAAACTGTGCAATTCATTTTAGCTTATTGTTATTTTCAAACTCCATTAATGTACGTCTTAAAAATGTGAACAACTTTAAGAATCTTCCATTAACAGAAGTCATCATGTTTATTTCAATGACATAATTCATAATGTGCCACTCAGCAGCTCAGGTCCTTGTGTATACTATACTGTAAGGGTATATTCCTGTATCTCTATGCTCATTCAAAAATAACCCTAAACATTGCAAATTTGATAAATTGCATTCAGTAATTCAACAACATGGCAATATCAGGACTTAGCATAAAGCATAACATTAAATTTTCTTTTTTGGTTTTTTCATTTTTTATTCCTAAATGTTATTATGTACTGATAATTAGGTAACACTTTAGGTTATGCACTTGAACCATGCATGTATTACTTATTCACTCTTATGTAACAAGGCCTTAGCAAAGACTTCTTTTGGTCTTCACAACACTTATAAAACATCAGTAGATATGTTATTCATCTCTGTGCAGTTTGGCACATTGGCATGATGGTATAATAACTTGTTAATATGAATGATCCACAGGTATTATACTAAATATGTAATATCAAGAGAAATGTGTCTCAGCTAAGCCACCTCAGACCACTCCAAAGTGAAGTTTTGTTAGTACAGTGGAACCTCGGTTCACGACCATAATTCGTTCCAGAACTTTGGTCGTAAACCGAGTTGGTCGTGAACCGAAGCAGTTTCCCCCAAAGGATTGTATGTAAATACAATTAATCCGTTCCAGACCGTACAAACTGTATGTAAATATGTAAAAATATGTAAAGATTAAGCACAAATATAGTTAATTACACCATAGAATGCACAGTGTAATAGTAAACTAATGTAAAAACATTGAATAACACTGACACAAAACACCCAGGCTCCCTGATCAGCTACACGAGCTGGCTCGCTCGCACTCTCTCTTTCTCTCTCTGTAGTACACACACCACCAAAGCCCCTCCCTCCCTACCTCAGCTACAGGAGCAGCCTGGCTCACGCGCGCTCTCTCTCTCTCTCTGTAGCGCGAGCGCGCGCACACACACACACACACACACCCCCCCCATCCCCCCCATCCCTTCCCTGTCAGCTGCCCGTGCTCTCTCACTCTCTCTCTCTGCGCTTGCTCGCTCGTGCTCTCTAATCTCTCTGTAGCAGGTGCTCGCGCAGCATTTTTTTTTAAATGAGTTAAGCACAGCAGAAAAAAAAAACATTGCACAAATCCGAACTGCATTTAAAAACCAACTCACAAGCAACCAAAAAAGTAACATTGCAGGAGATCACGCTATTAAACATAAAGCCTGATCGCTGTAAACAATGTTTTTAAAATGAGTTTTAAGCACAGCAGAAAAAAAAGGAACAAATCCAAAGCACATGCAAAAACCAACTCACAAGCAAACAAAAGTAAGATTGCAGGCAGGCACGCACGCACGTGCAGGAAGGAGGGCAGGCAAGCACGCACACACGCGCAGGAAGGAGGGCAGGCAAGCACGCATGCACGTGCAGGAAGGCAACTCACAAGCAAACAAAAAAGTAAGATTGCAGGAGATCACGCTACTGTATTAAACTTAAAGCCTGATCGCTGTAAACAATGTTTTTAAAATGAGTTTTAAGCACAGCAGAAAAAAACATCGCACAAATCCGAACTGCATTTAAAAACCAACTCACAAGCAACCAAAAAAAGTAACATTGCAACAAATCACACGATGAAGTCCTCCATGTAAACAAATTTTTTAATGAGTTTTAAGCACAAGGAAAAAAGCGAACATTTGAAAAAAAGAGAAAAATAACATTGCAACAAATCGCATTATGAACTAAAAAATTAACTTTTGAAAAATCCGTAATACAAAAACCACCAAGAAAACTAACCTTGCATGAGACGAGTTCTGGCATGAAGTGTTTTCCTTCAGGTGTTTTCTCTCTTGTGATTTCTTGGGTTTCTGGTGCTTTTAGCTGTTTAGCTGGTGGGAGTGAAAGCCTCATGCAGCCATTCCAAAAAGAAAGTTCTTGTGACCCTCCACATTACTGGCAGTCTGGCTTTGTTTACATTATGCTGCTTGAAAGCACGAGGGTTCTCAGATTGGTAAATGAGTAAACTGGTAAACAGTTTTTCCACCTCTTGTAATTTCTTTCTTTACTTCGATTTCAATTTTCTTCAAAACTTTCTTCTGACAACTCTTCACTTGCTTAGAAGCCATAGTTAACTGCAAAAGCACACGAAATACTGTACTGTAGAGCACAAAGAGAGTGCATGTCGGCTTTGCTTAAATGAAAAAGCCAGGCAGCTCTCTTTCTCTCTCAGGCTGCCTACAGATAGGCAGGCAAACACGTGCTGCAATCTCCTCCTCCCCCTCCCCAGCAGGCACGTGCTTGCTCGCTCTTGCTCTCTCTCTCTCTTTCTCTCTCAGCTCAGCTTAGCTGAGGCAGGCAAGGGAAACTGGCTTGTCCGGCAAACAAGTGCAGCAATCTCCTCCTCCCCCTCCCCAGCAGGCACGTGCTTGCTCGCTCTTGCTCTCTCTCTCTCTCTCTCGCAGCTCAGGCAGGCGGGCAGGCAGGCAGGCAAGGGAAACTGGCTTGTTCGTATACCGAGTGTGTGGTTGTGAACCGAGGCAAAAGTTTGGTGAGCTTTTTGGTCGTGAACCGAGTTTTACGTGAACCTGGGACGTTCGTGAACCGAGGTTCCACTGTAGGTCACTTTGGACCTGAGTGAATATTGCTGTGGCAGTCACAATGCTCTCTTTCTTAATCTCTCTGTCTGTCACACTCTGCTAGTTGAAGGTTCTCACGGTGCACCGGCTGTTATCTTTCTCAGATATTTTTCGAGTGTGCACCGAAATCTGGATGGTAAATGGTTACAAAGGGCTACAATTAAAAAGTTCCAGGTTTCAGTAGGTCGGCACTTGTGGTGATCCAGCTTATCTGCGATTCTGCGGTGAGGGGCTTCTCAAATGTAATTGTATAGAGTACGAGCCAATTCTAGTAATTTAATGTTGATATCTAAATGTGTACGTAAGTATTTGCTTAACTAGAAGAGTAAGTAGTTTTATATAGCTACATAATGGAAAGTTTTGGTTTGTCCCCTGTAAGCTAACATGTTCATGCAACATTTCTCTTTGCTATTACTCTGTAACAGTATGATTGTTTGAAAATGGAAAGGTATAGAAGCCAAAAATTTTCTGATTTTCATACCTTGCAGAATTCACTTCACATAGAAAATACAGCCCTAAAATAGAGAATGACCTTTTGGACCACCTTTTAGCTGAAAAAGAGAATTTTAAAATTCTTTATTGTAAATTATAATGCTTCTGCCAGAAACAATTTTAGAGTTTTCTTGAGAAGTAGTTTATAAAATGGATGGATCAGTATAGGGAGGTCATAATTATGAAACCAGAGAAATTATTCACACACTGTAGAGTTATCATTAAAGGACAGAACTTATTTACCACATCACTTACTATGAATGCAAACACTGAACATGAATCATGTTTACAAAAGAGGTGGCATTAAACATTAATACATACACAGCAACTAATATACACTTTTAATGCAATATCACACAAGGCAGTTGCCATAACACATGTTAACTATCAGGCAATGTAAATGGGTAACAGGTTACAGATTTTAAATGGTTGCAGATCAACTAATATGTAACAGCAACAGAAACAGTCAAACATTTTGTATATTTGACAATGTGCAACTTCACAAGCAAGCAACTTCACCAAATAGCCCAACATGGACCAACCTTATGGGCCAACTGTCCATTATGCTAAAATTGCACTTATATTAAGTACAGGAATAACATTTACGTTTGAAACAGCATATTACATTGTAGATCTACAGAAATAATTTTACAAAATCAAATATAGCATACCCTTTTGATTACAGATGCATCCTGTAGACGTCTCCCACAAGAACACCACTGTAACACTGTGACATTTTTTCAAGATTAAAAAACTGTCTGCATTTTCAGTATCATGCACCATAATGTAGAGTAAAGGCAAGATGAAAAAAAAATTCAAATGACAACTAATGTTCAAATGGCTTAGCGTTTTCAAATAGTGACATTTTCATGTATGAATGTGTATGTGTGTGTGTGTGTGTGTGTGTGTGCAAGAGAGGCAGAGACAGATTTGATCTCATTCAAGTGGTTGCTGGAAGATAAAATAAACAATTTCTAAAATGGTTGTACCTTTGTCCAGTCTGATAGCGGTCACGGGACATTGTATCTTTGATTGATGGCACAACAAATGAGCAGACATCAATCACAGTATCAACTGTGGTTATCGCTACACTTGTGAAAAGATTGGAGATAAATGCCATCAACTCAGAGAGAGAGAGGCAAGTTTGTTGTACCACGTGAACGTCACTGAGAGAATAAAACTGAACAATAAAAAAAAGCACTAACTTTTACAAGTAGCCAATATTTACAGTGGGTGTTGCAGACTCAAATCAAATGTATGTTTTTATTAAATTATAGTAATTATAATAGCAGCTTACTAATGAAAACGCACAGTGCAGAGTACTCAAACCTGCAACCTTTCGGTTATAGGGCAGCAACTCATACTCATGCACCATCCAGGAATATGAGCTTTCTGTCGATTGACATTTGAGCTTGGGTTTGTATCTCATTGACAGCAACATATAAATTGAATGATTTTTTTTATTTGCTTATATTCTTGAATAAAAGCGCACATGTTTATTTGATATTTGGACTAAAGTCTTCAACACATTATACACTTCACATCATTATTAAAATAACATGGAAAAAGTTTCTGCTTTAGCTATGTGTTCAGCATTTCTTGCCTCACATTTCCTTTCATCCTTCACTTACCCAGATCTTTATAGACATGGAACACAGAGAAAATGCATTGTATTCCAAATAACAATATACTGTATTATTTACCCTATACAACTCCAGGCACCTCACCTCACACACAAATAAGGAGACTTGGCTTGAGCTGGGAGATCTTTTTGCTCAAGTTGACCTTCAGCAAGTAGGGGGAAGGGACAGCTGGCTGCTTGCTGCTTGTGTTGATCGACACATTTATAAAACAAAAGATGCTGATGGAGAGGTGTGAAGGAATTTATGGTGGGCCGGGACTTTTTTCATAGGATTCAGGGGTTCTAGTGTTAAAGAAAACAGCCCAGCTCGGTTAAGTGGGAGAGGAAATCCTACAGCATGTTTGGGCTTCATAATCTTTTAGGAACTAACGAGTCATTGCTGTTGAGTTCTCCATAGTGGTCACAGTTGTACAACTGTATTAATGATAGCATCTAGTTTTTCTTCAGGCTTGAATGCCACTAGAATAATAAAAAGGTGTACTTACTGACTAAACCATTTACAAGGTTGAAATGAACAAAAGAACAATAGGAACTATGAAATAAAACAGGTTGCTGTATTGTCTGTGCAATGGGATGACTTCCCTTCTTTCCAATCTATTGCTATCACATAAAATGTCATGTCCCATTTATCTCCCTCAATCTCTAAAAAATAAATGGTGGATAGAACAGTTGCAGTGAAATAAAAAAGAATTTAATGAAATGGAAACATGAAGCTTTACTTACATACACATACATATACACTCTTTACTTTTCTATTAGGTTGTGCTATCATAAAGCACTAGATTTATACCTGTCTTAAATGCAAACATTCAAGTATAGATACCGTGAGACAACCCACTTCCTGACCAGTCTTTATGATCATCTTCAGTATTAAGGGGTAGCCTTTAAATTTCCTGAATGAGGGATAGATCCAGGGTCTGTGCCAGAACATATTTAGCAAGGGATTATTGGGTTCTTATATAAAGCTTTTCATATAACTACATTTTAAATAAAACAAAACCCACAATCTCTTCAAATCACAACATGTCTGAGAGTGAATATGCAACAAACTACAGCAAACAGTAATCTTACACAATGCAATACTACAGGTTAGCAATAATGCTATTAAGCACTGAGTCAAGCATAGGCTGTATTTGTTCAACACAGGTAAGATTACATTTGTAATCACACAGGCTCATCCACACTTGGGGCAATGATCATTATGTGTGTGCCATAAATCACACCAACAACTCCAGGAAAACCTGCAATTTACATGAATGCTGCTTGATTTGACATTACCTCACATGAAGGTGGAGAAATCCATTAAGCTGCGTATTGCATGACACAATGTAAGAGTGTTACAAATTTAGTTCAAAATTCAAATTATTCCACACTATTACAATTTCCTTGTGCCCAAAAAATGTAATGTTACCAACACCTTCATTTTGTTGAAAGTACATGACTTCTTTACATAACTGGACTGATCACATGATTTACAATATTTGTTAGAAATATTATTCCATCTCTGTCAAATTGATATCTTTTATGAGTTAATTGTTGTTGTCTTTTGTTTTCAAAACAATGTACCTTTCCATGAATTGGCCTCCCAATCTCTGCCTAAATGTCATCTACTGGCAGCTTGTATCTAGTTAAGACAGATCATGAGCTCTCCTATTATCCTGTTGAAGTTAGAATTAGTTTCCAAAATTAAGAAGTATGATAAATGCTTTTACTCCTATTCCTAAAATTAGGGCCAAATTTGCATTACTCTGAGATTTTTAAGCCACTTAAAACAATTTTCCTATTCTGAGATACTTCATAAATATTGGCACAGATCTTCAACAAAAAATCTTGAAATAAAGAAAAAGATCATATCATCATTATTACTAAATTGTGACTCCTCTGCTGTTTACTGCAGGTAACAATCCTACTAAAATAATGCCCTGTATGCACTCCCAGCCTAAAATTTATCTCAGAGGTTTAAACTGTAAGGAATGTAATCAGGAAATGGAAGGCCACAGGCACAGTTTCTGTTAAACCCAGGTCTGGCAGGCCAAGAAAAATACAGGAGCGGCATATGCGTAGGATTGTGAGAATGGTTACAGACAACCCACAGATCACCTCCAAAGACCTGCAAGAACATCTTGCTGCAGATGGTGTATCTGTACATCGTTCCACAATTCAGTGCAATTTGCACAAAGAACATCTGTATGGCAGGGTAATGTAAAAGAAGCCCTTACTGCACTCACGCAACAAACAGAGTCGCTTGTTGTATGCAAATGCTAATTTAGACAAGCCAGATTCATTTTAGAACAAAGTGTTTTGAACTGATAAGACAAAAATTGAGTTATTTGGTCATAACCAAAAGAGCTTTGCATGGCGGAAGAAGAACACCGCATTCCAAGAAAAACAACTGCTGGCTACTGTCAAATTTGGTGGCGGTTCCATCATGCTGTGGGGCTGTGTGAGAAGTTCAGAGACTGGGGCCCTTGTTAAAGTCGAGGGTCGGATGAATTTAACCCAGTATCAACAAATTCTTCAAGATAATGTTCAAGCATCAGTCACAAAGGTGAAGTTACGCAGGGTTTGGATATTCCAAACAAGACAATGATCCAAAACACAGTTCAAAATCTACAAAGGAATTCATGCAGAGGGAGAAGTACAATGTTCTGGAATGGCTGTCACAGTCCCTTGACTTGAATATCATCGAAAATCTATGGGATGATTTGAAGCAGGCTGTCCATTCTCGGCAGCCATCAAATTTAACTGAACTGGAGAGATTTAATATGGAAGAATGGTCAAAAATACCTCCATCCAGAATCCAGACACTTATCAAAGGCTATAGGAGGTGTCTAGAGGCTGTTATATTTGCAAAAGGAGGCTCAACTAAGAATTGATTTAATTTCTCTGTTGGGGTGCTCAAATTTATGCACCTGTCTAATTTTATTATGATGCATATTGCATATTTTCTGTTAATCCAATAAACTTCATGTCACTGCTGAAATACTACTGTTTCCATAAGGCATGTCATATATTAAAAGGAAGTTGCTACTTTGAAAGCTCAGTCAATGATAAATAAAAATCCAAAGAATTAAGAGGGGTTCCCAAACTTTTTCATATGACTATAGATTAAAACACTTCAAGTCAAATCAATTTTATTTTCATGTGTACTCAGGACATTGAAATTCTTACTTGTATGTCTTCTAAGAACAGCTGCTCATGAACCAATACGAAGACACACACACAAAATACATATCATGTAATAAAGGCAGATGTTGAACCAGTGAATTCACCATCAGAAGAATTGACGAGAGAAGTCTGGCAACTGAATCTCCTCAAGATCCTTTTCTTCCACTTATCCCTACATTCTGTCACTTTTTATACTTTTTGCCAAATCATTTTTATTCAGTTAATTTTATTATGTAAAATGAATGCATTAAAATGTATAAACACACATCAAAAATTTTTTTTTAGAATTTGCATTGGTGGTCTAACTTTTCTGTATAGAGGGTTGGGGCCCCATGGTGTGCTGACCATGAGAGAATCTATAAACACCCATCCTTTGTTCTATTTAACCATGGTGCTATCTCCATCTCAAGAAAATCCTAGCCAGGCAATAGCACCATACAGGTTTTGTTTTGTTTGTTTGTTGTTGTTCTTTTTCTGGAGCTATATTCATAAAAGTGCCCTTGTTTTGTTATACTTGTACCTTTTGTGAAAGTGTTTATTTGATATTTGGACTTCAGGCTACACACATTATAAACTTCATGTCTAAATTTTGTCAATTATTACTAAAACATGAAAAATGTTTCTGTTTTAAAGATCTGTTTACATAGATTGTAGACACGGAACACACATGAAATGCATGTATTCCAAATAACAATATATCATTTACCCTATACAACTCTAAGCAACTCACATGTAGGTAAACAGACTTGAGTTGAGAGAACTTTCTGCCCTTTCTGCGTTGTGGGGGGATGAGATAGCAGGCTGCTTGCTGCTTGTGTTGATCGACACATTTACAACACAAAAAGATGCTGACGGAGAGGTGTGAAGGAATTTAAGGTGGGCCGGGCGTTACAAGTTTTTTCAAAGGCTTTGGTAATTCTAGTGTTAAAAGAACATAATGCAAAGGGGAATCCTCATTTAGCTGTGTTCCTTTTTCTTTCTAGAAGTCTGTTACAGAAAATGGAAATTTAAAAGTGACCACATTAAAGTAGCATACAAATAAAATTCTTTTGCTCTGTAACATTTTTTGTGTGTCCTGTAGAGTAGTACTTAACTGTGCTGTTCTTGATTGTCACTTCATTTGACTAATGTAGGCTTTTCAAAGTATGCTGCCTAACAAGTAGCCTAGTATTTTATTTTATTTATGTGATTGTTGTAAACAGTTGTGGCAAGGGTTTTGACTATCTTTTCATCTTTTGGTCTGTTCTCAAAAACCTCCTCATTCTCCTATCTTGGAAGTATAGATGATGTACCCTTTGAAAGGGGTTTATACAATAAAGAATGGCAAATGTGAGATTTACTGGTTAAGCATTGTAAAATTTCTTCTGCCTGTTGTGCTATACTATAATAAAATAAATAATTGGAGGTGATGTTATTATGCACATATGATGGGAAACTGACTATAGTAGAACAATGGTACAATGGTATACCATCAAGAAATCCAAGAAGTTGTGGAGACTGATGCATTAATTACAAAGCTACTTCATGTCATATATTTTGATTTGCTCCTATACAGTAATCCCTCCTCAATCGCGGGGGTTGCGTTCCAGACCCCCCCGCGATAGGTGAAAATTCGCGAAGTAGAAACCATATGTTTGTATGATTATTTTTATATATTTTAAGCCCTTATAAACTCTCCTGCACTGTTTATAAATATTCCCCGCAGAGTTATACAGCATAATCCCTTTGTATTCTCTTAGATATTAGGTAAGATTCATTGAAATTCTGTATATAGACACACTCTTTATATACAGTAAAACCTAAATATTATTTTAAAGATATTGAGTGTCTCCGATATCACATATGTTACAGCCATTACGATAGACAGGTCACCAGCAATAAATACGTACAATGCAAGAAAAATAGTATACAGTAAATGTGTGTACAGTGACACTAAACGTACGTACATGTACTAAGCACTGTAAGAAGAAAATTAATTATGGTTACTCACCAACAATGACACGATGACTTGTCCGATAACAATGAGTTTAATTTTACTGCACAACAAAGGAGAGCGTTACAGCCCTTGTAAAGGAGCCACTTCAGGCGATTGTGTAGCACTGCCGTTGTTCTTCTTCTGGCAGTCTTCAATCCAAATCCCTAAAGCAGATTCCATCCAGACTACTGCCTTATTACATCCACTTACAACTCGTTTTGCACCCTGGTTAAAAGGACGCTGCAGCCGTAGATCTTATATTCCTTTCCTACTTTTTAAATAAAAAGAATCGTAGCCTTCAACAAATCCAAAACGTTTACCTTTTCGGCAATCGTTAACATCTTCTTCTTGCGCTTGGGCATGGCCCCTGAAGCAGTAGCAGATTGTTTTGGAGCCATAATGAAGGGCTTGACTATGCACAAAGATAAACACTAAAGAGCACAACTCTTTACACAGCGAAGCACGTTGATGCTGAATGAGCGAGATGAGACTTCCTGGTTAACACTGCATAGCTCCTGCGTGCTCTGATTGGTTAGCTTCTCAGTCAGGAGAACTTAACTGCGTGCTCTGATTGGTTAGCTTCTCAGCCATCCGCCAATAGCGTCCCTTGTATGAAATCAACTGGGCAAACCGACTGAGGAAGCATATACAGGAAGTAAAAAGACACATTGTCCGCAGAACCCGCGAAGCAGCGAAAAATCCGCGTTATATATTTAGTTATGCTTTCATATTAAAATCCGCGATAGAGTGAAGCCGCGAAAGTCGAAGCGCCATATAGCGAGGGATTACTGTATTCACATGCAGTTTGGTAAATGTAGCAATTGAACTCATTTACAAAAAAAGCTTAATTACTGTGCCACATTAGGTGAAAGACAAGGCAAAGTTTAGAAAAGTTTTAATCTGATATAAATACATGGGATTGTAATGGGAAATTCTTGTAATTTTGATATTTTATTAACCAAATTTGGAGATGCCAGATACTGCAGTAATAAGCAATATTATAAAATTCTGATCATAATAAGCATACATAAATGTTGCAAAAGAAATATCAAGGTGTAATGCAAGACAAATGTTTGACCATTTAGTCATATGGTTTCCCTACAAGGAACTAGTCAATCTAAATCTGGATTAACTATTAATGTGATGAATAGATGAAGGTGAATTTATTACTTAGTAAAGGTTGATACTGCAGAATTCAGAGAGGATTTTCTAGTCTGCAGTTAGTGATGATCTACAGTAGTGAATTTTAGAAAAAAAGATGGAATCCCTAGGTGATTTGAATGAGAAAGGTTATTCAGGTTCAACTAAGGATAGGAGAAACATGTTAGAGACTTAAACTATCACTTATGATGTCTGCCAATTTGGTACTGATATGACTGCCTGAAAAAACATGAAAAGATAGTCAAGTGTAAGAGTGTGAAGGATAGAGCAGACTGCAAAAGATGAAAGCCAAAGAATGGTTTAATTTTATGAGGAGAAAATGAATGGGGCCACAACCCCACAAGATGGTCCATGTGAATGACATAGGAAGAGTGTGGTAATATGCCTAGCAAGGCATTACCAAGAAAAGCACAAATAACCTTTTTAAGTATCTTTAAAGTCAGAAAAGGAGAACAGAAAAAAAGAAAGGCACTTACCTTTTTTGCTCAGCAGCAGTGAAGGCAAGATGATGCTTTTGTTAGCATTTTAGTACGCTTCAATAGGGTGATGCAGCAAGGAGCTGGCAACTTGGCATCTGTGTCACTATGGAGGCCTACATAATTTCACACAAACCCTTGTTCAATGCTAGTGGCTCATGGCAACCTGCTGCTGGAGTAAAAAAAAAGTTGAGGAGCGTTTGATTTAGCACAGAAAGTAAAAGGGATCCCAAAGATTAATCCAATCAGAGGTTTAGAAAGGGAGGTATTAGCTTACCTTCAGTATGGAGCTGGAGTGTGCTTGAGCCCTAAATCCTCCATGTGTTCATGTGTGTCGCATTGCTGCTTGTACTTTACTAGAGGCTTTGCAGAGGCGGAATGCAACTTGAAGCGTGAATGTGCCTGTGTCACCTATGATTGATTAGAAGGTGACTTTTTACCTCTAGGAATGATCAGCAAAATGGCGCATAGTATAAAAGACACTTTCTGCCTGCAGGGATTCTCTTTTTTTTCAAATGAGTCTCAGTGGTGAGTGTTTGGTGTAGTCCAGCCTTTAAACATACATCAAGCATAGCAGCTCGTGCCTTATTTCATGTATTTTTTCTTTCTGTGTTTTTCACCCCCAGCTTGCTTCGCTCGCCAACCCGCGTTTTTGGTTTTCCGGCTACACACGTTTAAGAATTTTTTTTCTTTGAATTGTTGCTATTTCATTAGTTTCACTTTTATTTCAGAACTTCTGTAAAGAAAATATTTGGAATCTTTCATGTCCCAATGTGCTGAATCTTTTTAATGAGGTCCGTAAGACTTGTGTTTAATGACTTTGTACCATAATTCAGGATAGCTCTCTCTGTTTGGAATTTCAGCACAGACAAAACGATCCACATCATCAGCAGTTAATAATTTTTTTTGCATAGTAACCAATAAATGCATGTGAGTTAAACCCCGTTTTTGAAATTCTCTGACTTAAACTTCAATATTTACATACTTCTGACATATTACCTGTGTCCATATATTCGATCTCTATTCTACTTTTTATTATTTATCCGAGTAATAATTTCTCTTTGTTTGCACTAATGCGATGTTTACTTTCTTTGTTTTTTCTGCTTTCATATCCTATATCTTAACTGCATGTGTTTCACTCCTACGTTTTTTTTGAGTCTTTTGAATTCCAGTTTTTATTATCTCTAACCTGCTCTGCATGTGTTTGGCCCCCTTGTTTTATAACCTTTTTATGACGTTTTACTTTGTTTTCTACTCTGTCTTCTATTTCTTACCTCGTTTTTTCCTGCTTTTTTTCAGTTACCATGGTCCGTGGTGATTATTTTCCCTTTTTTGAGTAATTTCCATTTGTTTGCAATACTGCGATCTTTACTTTCTTTTTTTTATACTTTCTAATTTTCCTAGTTTCATGTTCTTTAACTTTCTCTGCATGTGTATCGCGCCAAGGTTTTTTTTTCAGCCTTTCGAATTCCACTGCTTTCGTAATCTGTAACCTGCTCTTCATGTGTATAGCGCCAACTCCCTCGTTTGGTTAATCGGATATACAATTTTAAAAGCTTTTTTTTCTTCTTTGGAATCGTTGCTGTTGTGCGGGACCACAGATTCTCATAGTGTATGGTCCATTATTGTGTACATACACGTTTTGTGCATTGAATGATCCGAAGGCAAAAAGACTTTGTTTTACACTCTTTGCCTTTTATTTCTGACCTCGATTTGTCCTGCTATTTTTTCAATTTCACCTGGTTCTAATGATTAATTTCCTGGTTCTGATGATTAATTTCCTTTTGTTTGTGTCAGTGCGATCTTTACTATCTTTTTTTTGATACTGTAGCAACTCACGTAATAAAGTGTCACAGAAGTTCTACTTTAACAATCACTGACTGCGTAACCCCAAACACAACTTTCTAGCACCCTCTCCAACCCCTCCTCCCACGGGTCTCGCCTCCCCCTTACCGCATCAATCAGTACCCAGCTATCAGTCTTCCGTGCTGTACTCTGCCCTCCCTCTATCGGACCTAACAGTCACTTAAAACAAGCTGGGATGCTACAATACTTTCAAATTTTACTGCTTTCATATTCTGTACCTTTCTCTGCATGTGTATCATGCCTTGGGTCTCTTTTCTCCGCGCTGCTCTTTCTTCTTTGCTGAGAGCACAGGATCTGTGTGTGCTATGTGACTTTACATGACTGAATGTTTTGCTGGCTGTCCATGCTCTTATTTGATAAGAAGGGCGTGTCTTGCAAGAATCTTATGTTCCACGTCCCTGCGAGACTGCCCTGGGACAATCTCTTGGCACCAAGTCTCATGTTTACGGTCCCTGCAAGACACTCCGTGGCCAGTCTTTTTTGTCTCGTGGGTCTTTTAAACGTCTTCTGAGAACTTCCGAGAAGATCACGTATCATTGCCTTGCTTTTCCATTCCAGGATTTTTTTTTATATATAGAGAGAAGTAGCACTAGGGTGTTGTTCCGTGTTAGCCATTATGAATCTAGTAAAAAGTCAAGCAAAATGACATTTTTTATTGGCTAACTAAAAAGATTACAACATGCAAGCTTTCGAAGCTACATCTTGCCTGAAGAAGGGGCCTGAGTTGCCTCAAAAGCTTGCATATTGTAATCTTTTTAGTTAGCCAATAAAAAGTGTCATTTTGCTTGACTTCTCACTATACGTATAAATATAAATATATCCTAGTATCCTAGTATTGTTTTGGTGGAGATGTTTACGTGAAGTGAGTTATGGTGCACTTTTGTCTTTTCGTATATACATTAATTTTTTTCTTCATAAATATTTTTTGTGGATCAAACTATTTGGGGATTGTCATATTGTGGACTATTTTCCTGCCAGGATTTTTACTGGGGAAGATTGTCATTTTTTTGTGTATATATGTATTTATTTTTATTTTATTTCATTTTATTTTTTTTGTGACTTGCCTTACTTATTGAACAGATTCACTATTTTTAGAATATTGATACTTAATGTGTTTTTTTTGGTGTCAGTTTCAGTGTGGACTGTGTAAAAAGCATGCATGACAATGTTTGATGTGCACCAGTAAATAAAAGCCTGCTTTTTTATAAAATCCAATGTTTTTGTGTCTGTTCTGCCATTTCTTACATCTCTTATTCTAATCCCAATCGGTTCTGAGGTACAAGACACCCTTTGTGTAGTCTGATGCCCTCCTTCCCACTATACTGGGTGTCACAATGAGTAGGACCAATAAAGACCTATGGCTAATGGCAGCAAATCCAATTGTATAACATAAAATATGTCTATGGATGGATGCCAGTGAACAGCGCCATCCCAGTTTCCTGAGTCATGGCTAGCATAATATCCTCAGTAAAAAGTGGTACTGGAATTTTGGCTAATGAAGGAAATTTTTAAGTTACTATTTATAAATAGTAACTAAATACAGACTTTTATTACTTGAACAATAAATCTAAAAGTCACTATAATTATTATACAGTCACATATCGATATTGTCATGGGAAAACTAAGGGATGTGTTTTAAAGGTTCTCAGTCAGAGAAGGAGAGTGTGAGAAGGAGAGAAAACAGAAAACGTGAGAGGAGTGCTGTGCAGAGCACTTGGTGTGTCTGGAGATGGGTATGAGGACAAGCAACCCATCTGATATCAAGAGTAAATGCTATTAAGTTAAGACCAGTGAGAACAAAGTATTTTGTTTTTAAATTTTTATATTTAAGAATTTCATTCTGATTCACTTCTCTCTGTGCTTGCATTTCATAAAACAATTATTTTTGTTGATTTTTGCTTTCTTTTATCTAAGCTGGAGAGCCCCAATGCATGGCACTCTGCTACAGCTACAAGAAATTTTTATCGCTCTGATGAGATAGCAAAGGGGGGACTTTACTTCTGAAATAATTAGTTCTGAAGCTAACTGGATCTGGGGGCACATAAATCAGTGAAATGCCAGGTACAAAGTAATAATACGATTCTATTTCATGTCTCCTGACTGGAGGGAAGCTTGATGGGAGAGTCAGTGAGATTTACAGACCCTAAATTAGAAGGGGTGTTATCACCAAAGATGCTGACTGCTGCCTTACTTCAGAAACTCATCTTTTTCATGCCATTTCAAAATTGTGAAATAAAAATCAACACCTGAACTTGGGATGACTCTGCTTAATTATCCTTTATTATACTGACAATAAGTTGTTAGTCAAAAGAGATGGATGCATAATAAAATTATTCATTATTTGCTCTTGCTTGTTATTCAAATCTGTGACCCAGATAGAAAATAATTGTCCAGATGTCTTCCTATGAAAAAAAAACATAAATTTATTAAATATACAGTATGTGATGGGTGGTTTGTTTAACAAGTGGGTGCAGTCAGAAAATTGTGGTACAGGACAGTGACAGTTTTGAAAAAGCGGCACCATAATGTGGTGGTTTTTACTGTTAGTACATTGGGTGCCGAAGAAGGACAAGAGGCGGGGGAACCCAGTGCTATGAGGTGGAGGCCTTCAAATGCTTCAGAAAAGTTTTCACTGGCCTAGCCAAGCATTATTTTCTTGCCAGCAAATGGCCTCGTCCCAATGGCCTTAAACCCAACTACAGTAGCCTGCCTCAGTCTTTTCAGGCCAAACGGGGTTTTAGTCTCAAAAGTAAACTTAAATGTCTCCAGATATCTAAACAAAAGGCCCACAAGAGGAAGGATGACTATAAACCCTCAGATTGTATTAAAGGGCAAAAGAAGAATTTGATTAACAAAAATATAAAAATATAAAGAGAAGATCATCATAACAAAAAGACGCATGAGGAATTTCCTAAAAGGAAACCCACAGAAAATCAGTGTAATCCATAAACCAGAAGTAGAATACAACAACAAAGCAAAATGTTTTCAAAAATACAGTAATTCCAATCAAAACTCAGTACTCACATGAAACTTCACTATAAATGAATGAATTACAATCCAGAGCATTCTCATCTTTTTAAATGCCCCGAACTAGGGGTCAGAAATGGTGACATCAGGGTTGTCCTACATATTGTGGCACCATGCACCCACAAAGAACATGAAAAATAAGTAAATTTAAAGAGACCATAGAAAATAATAAAAATACATAAGAACAAAACACATAATTGCTTAAAAACCACAAAAAGAACAATAAAATATGGTGAGTGGCAAGACAAGGAAAGCTTAACACTAGAATTACCAGAGCCTACAAAAAAACTTGTAGATCCATCCCACCTTAAAACACTTTGCACCTCTCTGTCAGCATCTTTTGTCCTTTAAATGTGTTGATAAGCAGCAAACAGCAAGCAGCCTGCTATCACATCCCCCACCCCGCACAGTTTTTTCAGCTCAAGTCTGTTTACGTGCGTGTCAGTTGCTTAGAGTTGTATAGAATGAAAAGTCAAACAAAATGACACCTTTTATAAATACTATATCGTTATTTGGAACACTTGCATTTCATGTGTGTTCCGTGCCTACAACTATCTATGTAAACACATCGTTAAAACAGAAATGTTTTTCATGTTTTAGTAATAATTGACAAAATGTAGACCTGAAGTGTATAATGTGTGAAGCCTGAATTCCAAATATCAAAGAAACACTTTCACAAAAGGTACAAATATAACAGAACAAATGTGCTTCCATTCAAAAATATGCAGAAAAACAACCCGCATTAGGGTGCAACATTGACACGCAGTTGCTACGACAACTTCAGTGACGCAACGGTATTAACTGTTGACTGGTAATCAAAGCTTCACAGGTTCGATCCCGGACAAGTACGTTTTGAGAAGTGAACTGCTTGTATTCTTACTATTTTAGAATAAAAACATACATTTGATTCCAGTCTGTAACAGCCGGTGTAATTTATGATACTTGTAAAGGTTAGCTTTGTTTTTTTTTTATTCAGTTTTATCCTCTCAGCCACATTCACGATCCCAACTGGGGGGTGTGTCTGGAAGGTTGAACGTGAATCAGACAACAAGACTGTGGGGCTGCACTGAATAAGCTCCAGTTTTATTCTCTCAATGACAATCACACTCTAACACCCCCCCCCCCCCACCTCTCCTGATTTGACCCTAAGTAACAGTACCAGTGTAAATTCACACCTGATCTGACGCTGTTCATTTTCAAATAATATTGCATTAGTGTGATGATGTTTTCTGATTAATTTTATACCCAAAGTCCCATATATTTGTCTCTTTCTTTTTTTTCTCATTGCTGCTCCGACATTGTGCACCAGAAGGCGTGA
The DNA here is from genome assembly GCA_026402145.1 of Polypterus bichir lapradei. Lineage (NCBI taxonomy): Eukaryota > Metazoa > Chordata > Cladistia > Polypteriformes > Polypteridae > Polypterus > Polypterus bichir. Next base: position 53,195,587 of record JANRMT010062861.1, on the reverse strand, counting down.
GCTTATTCAGTGCAGCAGGAACACTCAATAAAACTGAATTAAAAAAAATAAAGTGATGGTGAGATACGAAGAAGGCAGATTCACCAGCGTTTGTGTGTCAGCTTTTATCCCTCCACATCAGAGAATGTCCAGTTCAATCTGGCTCTTACATACAAAGGACGGTGCATGTGCCCAAAACATTAACATTTATATGTTACTTACATAAAAGCCAGATTGAATGTTATTTACCCATTTACCTTTATTTATTTACTTACTTCCTACAGTCACAAGTAGAGTGCAAAGCTTCCCATGTACAGTGCATCCGGAAAGTATTCACAGCGCATCACTTTTTCCACATTTTGTTATGTTACAGCCTTATTCCAAAATGGATTAAATTCATTTTTTTCTCAGAATTCTACACACAACACCACATAATGACAACTTGAAAAAAAGTTTACTTGAGGTTTTTGCAAATTTATTAAAAATAAAAAAACTGAGAAATCACATGTACATAAGTATTCACAGCCTTTGCTCAATACTTTGTTGATGCACCTTTGGCAGCAATTACAGCCTCAAGTCTTTTTGAATATGATGCCACACACTTGGCACACCTATCCTTGGCCAGTTTCGCCCATTCCTCTTTGCAGCACCTCTCAAGCTCCATCAGGTTGGATAGGAAACGTCGGTGCACAGCCATTTTAAGATCTCTCCAGAGATGTTCAATCGGATTCAAGACTGGGCTCTGGCTGGGCCACTCAAGGACATTCACAGAGTTGTCCTAAAGCCACTCCTTTGATATCTTGGCTGTGTGCTTAGGGTCGTTGTCCTGCTGAAAGATGAACCGTCGCCCCAGCCTGAGGTCAAGAGCGCTCTGGAGAAGGTTTTCATCCAGGATGTCTCTGTACATCGCTGCAGTCATCTTTCCTTTTATCCTGACTAGTCTCCCAGTTCCTGCCGCTGAAAAACATCCCCACAGCATGATGCTGCCACCACCATGCTTCACTGTAGGGATGGTATTGGCCTGGTGATGAGTGGTGCCTAGTTTCCTCCAAACGTGACGCCTGGCATTCACACCAAAGAGTTCAATCTTTGTCTCATCAGACCAGAGAATTTTGTTTGTCATGTCTGAGAGTCCTTCAGGTGCCTTTTGGCAAACTCCAGGCGGGCTGCCATGTGCCTTTTACTAAGGAGTGGCTTCCATCTGGCCACTCTACCATACAGGCCTGATTGGTGGATTGCTGCAGTGACGGTTGTCCTTCTGGAAAGTTCTCCTCTCTCCACTTTGGACCTCTAGAGCTCTGACAGAGTGACCATCAGGTTCTTGGTCACCTCCCTGACTAAGGCCCTTCTCCCCCGATCGCTCAGTTTAGATGGCCGGCCAGCTCTAGGAAGAGTCCTGGTGGTTTCGAACTTCTTCCACTTACGGATGATGGAGGCCACTGTGCTCATTGGGACCTTCAAAGCAGCAGAAATGTTTCTGTAACCTTCCCCAGATTTGTGCCTCGAGACAATGCTGTCTCGGAGGTCTACAGACAATTCCTTTGACTTCATGCTTAGTTTGTGCTCAGACATGAACTGTCAACTGTGGGACCTTATATAGACAGCTGTGTGCCTTTCCAAATCATGTCCAATCAACTGAATTTACCACAGGTGGACTCCAATTAAGCTGCAGAAACATCTCAAGGATGATCAGGGGAAACAGGATGCACTTGAACTCAATTTGGAGCTTCATGGCAAAGACTGTGAATACTTATGTACATGTGCTTTCTCAGTTTTTTTTGTTTTTAATAAATTTGCAAAAACCTCAAGTAAACTTTTTTCACGTTGTCATTATGGGGTGTTGTGTGCAGAATTCTGAGGACAAAAAATAATTTAATCCATTTTGGAATAAGGCTGTAACATAACAAAATGTGGAAAATGTGATGCGCTTTGAATACTTTCTGGATGCACTGTACATATACAAATTACAGAGATGGCAAAAGTGCATTTTAGATCTGATGTAGAACCGTCATCATGAATTGAGTTTACCTCTGTTAGAGTGCATCTATGTGAAAACAGCAGTGTCAAATGGGGGGGGGGGGAGGGGAGTTGGGATCGTGAACACGGCTGAGAGAATAAAATTGAATAAAAAAAAAAAACAAAGCTAACCTTTACTAGTATCATAAACTACACCAGCTGTTACAGTCTGGAATTAAATGTATGTTTTTATTCTAAAATACAGTAGTAAGAATACGAGCAGCTCACTTCTCAAAACAGACTCCTCCGGGATTGAACCCGTGAAGCTTTGATTACCAGTCAACAGCTGATACCATTGGACCACCAAAGCTGTCGTAACAACTGTGTGTCAATGTCACACCCTAACGTGGGTTGTTTTTCTGCTGTTATATTTTTGAATGGAAGCGCTTTTGTTCTGTTATATTTGTACCTTTTGTGAAAGTGTTTCTTTGATATTTGAAATTCAGGCTTTACACATTATACACATTATATATCAATTATTACTAAAACATGAAAAACGTTTCTGTTTTAACAATGTGTTTACATAGATCGTTGTAGACACGGAACACACATGAAATGCAAGTGTTCCAAATAACGATATAGTATTTACAAAAGGTGTCACTTTGCTTGACTTCTCACTCTATACAACTCTAAGCAACTGACACGCAGGTAAACAGACTTGAGCTGAGAAAACCATGCGGGGTGAGGGATATGATAGCAGGCTGCTTGCTGTTTGTTACCTATCAACACATTTAAAGGACAAAAGACGCTGACGAAGAGGTGCGAAGTGTAGGAGCTGGGATACCTTTGTAAGGTAAAAAGTGGGATTCTCCAGAGACTTGCCTCTCTGAAGATAACAGGCATATCAGGCCACAGGAACACCAAGGACTGCTTAGCTGTAATTCCTGGAAGTTAAACAGCAGTGACCATAGATTAGAGGTTTAAATATGCCATGAACCAATAAGATTGCTGGGTTTTGAGTTGTGAGGTGAGGGGATCAAGGACAGAAGGAACAGGGACCTCAAGCTACATGCAGAGAAAAACTGAAAAATAGTGGTCAAGTTTGGGAGTGCTTTCTGCTACATTACATATGTGCCCGGCCAGTAAACGTATGCTAAGGAGTCAAAGGAAATTCTAATTTAAGATTACGGTGGTGTTATCAAAATCTATTCATTACATGTCCTTTATTTGCATAATGTATACATCATTTGTCACACAAACATGCAGCATTTAGCTAAGTTTTACCTAAAAGTAAACATGAAATGAAATAAAAAGGCTTTGTTTTAGTCTACAGAAGAAACAGGCAGAAGCATGAATAAAAAAATGTATAGGACAAAGTCGTTGACAAAGTGAGCATAAAACAGTGGCATAAATGTTCCACGTACAAGTAGTCTTCTTCATCTTTCTCATCTTCTTTTTTCCACTTCCATTTGGGGTCGATGTGCTTGATCAAACTTCTTCAAATAGCTCAGTCCTGCACCTCTTTGCCAGTCAAGCCCTTTTATCTTCAGTTCTTCATTTACTTTATCCATCCACCTCTGCGTTGACCTTTCTTTACTTTCTCTACCCCGTACTTCCGTGCACATCACTCTTTTGCCCACATATTCATTGTCTTTCCTAATCACATGTCCACAACCACTTCAACTTAATTTCCTGTACTTTCTTACATATCTCTCCCTTTGTTGCACCTTTGATTGTCTCATTTCTTATTCTGTCCTTTTTTGTAACTTGACCCATCCATCTCAACATTCTAATTTCTGCCACATGTAACTTTTTCTCCAGCACTCCACAGCTCCATACATCATTGCTGGTCTTAATACTTTCTTAACACTAGAATCCCTGAAGCTTAGAAAAAACTTGTAATCCTGGGCCACCTTAAACTCCTCATCAGTGTCTTGTGTTTTGCAAATGTGTCGATCAGCACCGGCAGCAGGCAGGCTGTTATCCCAGCCTCCCACCAATGCAGGTTTAGTCGTACACAAAGTTCTCCCAGCTCAAGTCTGTTTATCTGGGTGTGAGGTGCCTTGAATTGTATAGGGTAAATAATATATCATTATTTGGAACACATACATTTCATTGTATGTTCCATGTCTACATCAATCTGTGTAAATGTAGGATGACAGGAAATATGAGGCAAGAAATGTTGAGCACTTAACTAGAACAAAAACATTTTTCATGTTCTACTAATAATTGGCCAAATGCTGACGTGAAGTGCATAATGTGTGAAGACTGAAGTCCAAATCTATACTAATAAAAGGCAAAGCCCTCACTGACTGAATGACTCACTGACTGACTGTCTCATCGCTAATTCTCCAACTTCCTGTGTAGGTAGAAGGCTGAAATTTGGCAGGCTCATTCCTTACAGCTTACTTACAAAAGTTAGGCAGGTTTCATTTCGAAATTCTACGCGTAATGGTCATTACTGGAACCTACTTACGTACATATATACAGCCATAGCCTGCAGCTCGGTCGCCGTGTGAGGCAGAGTTGCATCCCTCATCGTCACGCCTCCCACGTAATTGAGTGCCTGCCCATATAAGGCCGTCCGTCAGCAGCTATCCAATAGACATGCTGCCGTGAAATATTTGCAGGTGAAGGACTGTGCTTATGCAAACGAAGATGAGATGGTCAGGGATAGACTAGTGTTTGGCACAAACTCAGCGAAAGTGTGAGAGAAACTTTTAAGTGCCGGGTCTTAGCTAACATTAAATAAAGCTGTGGACATCGCAAGATCGCACGAGATAGCACAAGCACAGCTGAGTACCTTCGATGCATGTACTCCAACCGGCTCACGTGAACTGACTTTGCAGGACTGGGAAAGGTAAACCCGTGCATGCAGTGTGCTTATTGATGCAGTAGGAAACGAACAACCCTCTGACGCTGAACAAGCCTTTGTACACATATCAATAGGAGAGCAAGGTGTACAGCTTAAGTTTAAATTACGTTCATAGACACACTGCCGCTAAATATTCGCAGACAAATCCACAACTTAATACCGGGAATGCCTGTTAAACATCTTAGATTCACGAGTAGATAGATAGATAGATAGATAGATAGATAGATAGATAGATAGATAGATAGATAGATAGATAGATAAGAACTTTATTTATCCCGAGGGAAATTCTTTTGTCATATACGTGCTCAGTGCAACAAGAGGAATAAAGATAAGGTAATAAAGAGTTAAGAAGATCAATAATAATAATGCAAACAGAATAACTAAATAAACAGAATAACAAAATAACTCTAAACAAAGTATCAAATAACTATAACTAATAGTTTGTATTATAACTATATAACTAATTTGTGCAAAGCAACAAACAACAATAACTAAAACTATAACAGATATAATAAAACTACAGATTATTAGTGCAAGTGGTAATGAAAGGTGACTAGTGTTTATGCTATAAATAAATGAAATAGCAGCATGTAATGATGGGAAGGATCACCTACAGAATGAGGAAGAATTATACAGAATTATTGCCACAGGTAGAAAGGATTTCCTGTGGCGTTCGGTTCTGCACTTGGAGGCAATGAGTCTTTTGCTGTGTGTGCTCCGATGACCCATCAAGGAGGCATGCATGTGGTGAGAGGGGTTGTCCATGATACCGAGAAGCTTTTTCAGCATTCTTCTCTCAGACACCTCCGCCAGGTTCTCCAGTCTGACACCCAGGACAGAACCAGCCTTTTTAATCAGTTTGTTCAGCCTGTTGGCCTCAGCTGTCTTCAGCCCACTGCCCCAGCACACAGCTGCAAAAAACACCACACTTTCAACCACAGAGTGATAGAACATAGTCAGCATTTTCCTACAGACATTGAAAGACCTGAGCCTCCTCAATAGGTAAAGTCGGCTCTGCCCTTTCTTGAAAACTGTGTTGGTGTTCTTGGACCAGTCCAGTTTACTGTCAATGTGTACCCCCAGGTGCGTATAGTCCTCAACCACCTCAACATCAGTTACCCTGATGGTGACAGGGGTGGGAAAAGGAGCCTGTTTTCTAAAGTCCACAACCAGTTCTTTTGTCTTTGTGATGTTTATCTGTAAAAAATTTAGCTCACACCACTCCACAAAGCTGTCCACCACATTCCTGTATTCATCCTCCTGTCCTTCCCTGATACAGTCCACAATGGCAGAGTCATCAGAGAATTTCTTCAGATGACATGACTGAGACCTGTACCTGAAGTCAGACGTGTAGAGGGTGAAGAGGAAGGGTGATAGGACAGTTCCCTGCGGCACCCCCGTGCTGCTCAGGATGCTATCAGAGCAGCAGCTCTTCAGCCGGACATTCTGTGGTCGATTAGTTAAATAGTCCGTAATCCAGGCTACCAATGGGGCATCCACCTGCATTTCCGTGAGCTTATTCCCCAGCAGTGATGGTCTGATTGTGTTAAAAGCACTGGAGAAGTCAAAAAACATGACCCTCACAGTGTTCCCAGCAATGTCCAAATGAGAATAAGCCTGGTTCAGCAGATAGATGATGGCGTCCTCCACGCTGATGCTGGGCCGATAAGCAAACTGTAGGGGGTCCAGCCAAGGTTCTATCAGCAGACGCATATGTTTCAGTAGAAGTCTCTCCAGCACTTTCATGACGTGTGAAGTCAGAGCCACTGGCCTGTAGTCGCTGAGGGTCAACGGGTGGGTCTTTTTGGGGACTGGAACCAGACAGGATGTCTTCCAGAGTGACGGGACCCTCTGCAGTTTCAGACTCATGTTGAAGATCAGATGTAGAACTCCACACAGCTGGGCAGCACAGCACCTGAGCATCCTCGGACTGATGCCATCAGGACCTGTAGCTTTACTGGGATGAAATCTACACAGTTCCCTTCTAATGTCATCAGCTGAGAGGGATGGAGAGAGACAAGCTGTGCGGGCAGGAGAGGAGGGAGGAGAATGCAGGTGAGAAGAGCTGAGTGTGGGGGGAGGAGACGTAGGGGAGTCAAA
>JANRMT010062861.1:53153766-53188577 GCA_026402145.1 Polypterus bichir lapradei | reverse complement strand
GGGGGGAGGAGACGTAGGGGAGTCAAACCTATTAAAGTGCAGATTTAGATTGTTTGCACATTCCACGTCTCCATCCATCCCAACACCTCTCTTTTGTTTCAAGCCAGTAATGGCCCTCATTCCATTCCACACCTCCCTGGGATTGTTTTCTTGGAGTTTGCTTTCCAGCTTCCTCCTGTAGCAGTCTTTCCCCTCTGCAATCTTAGATTTCAACTCCCTCTGTACCAGTCTCAACTCCTCTTTGTCACCGTTTCTGAAAGCTCTCTTCTTTTTATTGAGTGTGTCTTTGATATCTTTAGTTACCCAGGGTTTATTGTTGGGGAAGCAACAAACAGTTTTTTTGGGAACAATAGTGTCCACACAGAAGTTAATGTATTCTGTGATGCAGTCTGTCAGATTGTCTATATTGTCCCCATGGGAACTGCAGGGAACATCCCAGTCCGTTGCCTCAAAGCATCCCTGCAAAGTCTCCTCTGTCTCACTTGTCCACCTCATGACAGTCTTCTTGACTGCAGGTTGTCTCTGGACGGCAGGTTTATAAAGGGGCCGGAGATGGACAAGGTTATGGTCAGCCCTGCCCAAGGGAGGGAGAGAGATGGAGGTGTATGCCTCAGTAGCATTGGCATAGAACAGGTCTAGTGTTTTATTGTCTCTGGTTTTGCAATCGACATATTGCTTGAATGTGGGTAGAACAGTGGAGAGGTTTGTGTGATTAAAGACTCCCGTTACGGCCATAAACGCAGCAGGACTTTGAGTCAGGAGGTCCGCGGTCACCGAGCTGATGACATCATACGCCTGCGCCGCGTTAGCATCGGGGGCGATGTAAACAATGATGATGATAATAATGGAAAACTCTCTGGGCAGATAATATGGCTGGAGACCGACTGCTAACAGTTCAATGTGTTTAGTACACACAGCCATCCTCACCTTAACGTGACTGGGGGAACACCAGTGGTTGTTTACATAAAGAGCAAGTCCTCCTCCCCTCTTCTTCTCTCTCCTACCGGTGTCCCTGTCCGCTCTCACACACTGAAACCCGTTTAAATCCACAACAGAGTCGGGGATGTTTTCGTGATGCCATGTCTCCGTGAAACACATAACACTGCACTCCCGGGAAACTTTCTCTGTCCTTGTTAGTGCTGCCAGCTCGTCCATCTTATTCGCCAGAGATCTAACATTACCAGTCACTACTGACGGGAGAGCAGGACGAAATCTTTTCTTCTTTAGCTTTCGTGCTTTCCTGGCTCTGCAGCTGCGGTAGTTCCTCTTGATCTTCGCGGGGATGTCGTGCCGAATACCAGCGCGACTGTGCTGCCGGAGCCCCAGCAGCTTCTCCCGGCTGTAAACAAAGGAGCCATGTGGCCTCGCAGTCATCTCAGAGGTGTGCAGGAGTAGTTGAAGCTGAAATTTTTAGCGCGTCTTAATAAATAAATAATTACTCAATCTATACAAGTAATGAACTAAAATAAATAAGAGAAAAGAAAAATAAAATAAATAAGAGAAAAGTAAAAAAAAGCAACGTAAATGCAGAGAGCACTCCAGACAGGCTGCCATCCGTGACGGCGCCGGAAGGCATAGGAGTACCGATTTGGGTAGTGATCACTTCGATGAATGAAACCTGTTCAAAAAATGCATTACACAATTGAGAAGGCAGCAAAAGAATATGAAGCGAGTGACGCATACAAGCATATTCATAAGTGCAGCTACTGCGGAAACAAAGCACGGTGTAAACATTAAGTTTAAATTAAGTTCATAGGCAGGCTGCCGCTGGCATTTGTCATGCCTATGACGAATACGATATTCGGGAGATACAAGTTTAATGAGAGGACACAGGGTATAAATGAGACTTTTCATCATTTTGTAACTGAGTTAAAATTGCTGGTGAAGGACTGTGCTTATGCAAACGAAGATGAGATGGTCAGGGATAGAATAGTGTTTGGCACAAACTCAGCAAAAGTGTGAGAGAAACTTTTAAGTGCCGGGTCTGAGCTAACATTAAATAAAGCCATGGACATCGCGAGATCGCACGAGCTAGCACAAGCACAGCTGAGAAGCTTCGATGCATGTACTCCAAGCGGCTCACGTGAACTGACTTTGCAGGACTGGGAAAGGTAAACCCGTGCATTCAGTGTGTGATGTCTCAGATAAAGAGGAAGACGAGCTGATATTCGCAGGCAAATCCACAACTTAATACTGGGAATGCCTGTTAAACATCTTAGTATTCACGAGTACTGATTTGGGTAGTGAACACTTCAATGAATGAAACCTGTTATCTTTACAACGGTTGACAAACACGGAATATAACTTGAACACAACACATCCTCCAAATACGAGCCTGATTGAAAGAAATAATGATAATCAAATCCTTCATGACAGCAACACTCATAACAGTGACAAAACAATTACATTGACAGTCATGTTACGTTATTTTTAAAATGTTTCCTTTTCTTTTTCATAACTTCTTTAACACACTACTTCTCCGCTGTAAAGCGCGGGTATTTTGCTAGTATCAAATAAACACTTTCACAAAAGACACAGATATAACAAGACAAGTGTGCTTTTTTCAAGAATTAACCAAAGTAAAAGAAATTGGGATAGGGTACGACACACATACCAACATATATGACTGCTTGGCTGGTGTAGAGGTAAGAGCTGCTGTCTCCAAGTCGAGAGGTGGTGGGTTTGATCCTGGGGCTTTCATGAATTAACTGTTTTGAGTAGTGAGCGGCTATTCATTACTACAATTATAGAATAAAAACATATTTGATTTATTTCAGTCTGTAACCGCCGGTGTAAATTTATGGTATGGGCATGCTGACAAAGTACATGTGCGATTCTACTTCAGTATGCGAATGCAGTGTTCTCCTCAGAAATTTTTTCCGGCCGGGTGGAATGAAAAAGTAGCCGGGTGGGGCAGGATGGGGAAATTTGCACTCTTTTTATTAGTTAAATTATTATTAATTATTTTTCAATGCTCAATATGACTTCCTTTTTTAAGGTTTGACACTTGTGCCAGAATATTTTTATTAAATTTAAGAGGTATCCAATTCAGGATCCTGCAACCCTAACAAAAATTTCAAATAACAATTGTTATGACAATCCAAGAGGCACAAGTATTGTTGCTGTCAGGAAGAAAAGTGAAAACAATGAAAAAAGTATGGGAAACCTAATGAAGAAAATTTTTTAAAAATATTCTTCTAAGCCAACTTGCATATGCAGAAGGTGTCTTCAGTCAAATTTTTATTCTTTTTTTCTTCCTAGAGGCCTAGTTGTCTGCAGCTTTTCCAAAATCAAAGTCTCCAGGATCTGTGCTCTCCAAGGAGATCAGCATGAGATTATTTAGCTTGCTTTGTTTCATGCAATTTCTCAAACATGTCTTGATCATTTTAAGGGCAGAAAACCCCCTTTCACATTTAGCTGTGCTTACTGGGATCACTAGCCCAATATGAGCTAGTCTGGCTAAATTTGGAAACGACTCTTTGACCTCTGATGTCGTTGCCATTTTTAGTAAAATCTGTTTTGGACTGAAGTCTTTGTATGATTGACTTCTGATCATTTTTGATGCAACTGTCCATTCTTGCCTGCTACTTTCATATTTTAAAATTGGAGGGTTACCATTTTTGGTAATGATCGAAAAGAATTTCAGCAGACTTGCTTGAATCCTGAGTTTCTGCTTTGAAAACTTTTGAAAAGCTGGAAATAATTGGCATGTCAGGGAATCTTGCATTTAGGTGCTTGACAACTGTCTCTAGGTATTTATCATATATTGCATTCATATATATGAATGACATTACATCACTCTGTGTATAAACAATGTGGAGATCTGACCATTCTTCTGCCAGACAATGTTGAAGGCTTTGAAAATATCTCCCAGGAGTGTCTTTCAACTCCATGATGGACAATTATGTGGCGAGAAAAATTGGCTCAATTTCGGTAAGATTGACATCGTGCCTTTTCCAAGCCTTAGATAAGTTGGACAACAAAGATAATATGTCTGAAAGCATCATCAGAGAGGAAACAAAATTGTACGTTTTAATACATCTGCTTAATCCTTCAGCTGTGATGTCATTTCGTTCAGTGGCCTCTCTTTCCAGTGCAGCTATGAAACTCATCATACACTGTCATAGTGACTGTACTGCAAAGTCACAAGACAGCCATCTAGTGTCACTGGCCATTTTCAACTTAATCTGGAGAATGTTCAGAATATTTTGAATTTCTGTTAAACCAGCCATCCTAACTGAAGAGTTTTGGAAGAAACAGAACAGCTGCCTTAAGATGTCATTCAGTTTTATTAAATGAGGTACAGCAGCTGCTGCTTGGGCACTTGCAAGGGCCAATCGGTGGTTTACACAATGACAGTTGACCAAGAGTCCAGATGTTTTATCTTTAAGCAGTTGTGCCACACCTTTCTGTTTCCCAATCATAACAGCCACTCCATCTGACCCTAGTCCAACCAGATTAGCAGTTTTCAACCCTAGAGTGTCCATTGTCTCACTCAGTGGTTGGTTATAGTCTTCGCTTTGCCATCAATCAGATTGGTTGATACAACACTAATTCTGACCTCTTTAGTGACCTGGCAAACATATTTAATGTAAATAATTAATTGTTTTACAACTGAGATGTTTCATCACACAGAATACTGAAAAATTTTTCAGCGTATTTTTTTTCAGCAAAGAATTTTTCAGTATATTAGATTTTATTTCTGATACTAAGACATCCAGCAGCTCTTGCATTATTCTTTTAGAGGTGTAATGTGCATTTTTACCAACATTGAGATGCTGGAAAAAGGAACAGCCCATTTCTTTACAGTGTCCCAACAGCTTTTCAAACAACGTTGTATGTGGCAACACATTTTTTGCCTTCTTTTCGAATTCTTGTGCATGGCACGTTTACCCAAGGTAACTCCCTCCTTGGGGGATGTTTGTTTGAATATTCCATGCACAATGAGCACCACATACCATTTTCATTGACCATTAGCCAATCAAAATCTTTAGACCATTGTTTGTTTATGCCAGATAAGCGGCACTTAGATTTGGCAAAGTGTGTGCTGAAGACATTTCCCCAGAAGGACCAGCTTCTGCAATGTCTTTGTCTGAAATTGCCACATGAGGAATTGATGCTGCACCTTCATTAGTTTGTGGCGTCTCTTTTCTGAAATAACTGAGCAGTGTTTTTTTCTGAACACTTTTTTTGCTAATGGTGGTAAAACGTTTGGAAAAAATTAAAAGTACCTATGAATAAGACTTTTGAGCGGGAAAGTGAGAGCCTGTTGGATATTCAGTGCACACTTGCACTACGGCAGGGCAAGATATGAACAAAAAGGAATGGCAAATAGGTTATTTTAACAAAACTACGGAAGTGTACAGTATTAGGGCCACGGTGAAGAAAAAAAAAATACCGGCACAATGAAGAAAAAAAAACTATATGTCGAGAATAAAGTCGACATGTTGACTTTATTCTCGACATTTCCACTTTAATCTCAACGTTTATGATGAGAATAAAGTCAACATGTCGACTTTATTCTCGACATTTCCACTTTATTCTCATAGTTTATTTTGTCATTAAAGTAGAATGTCGTAAACTAAACTTGATCTTAAAATCAATGTTTAATTTACTAGATTTTCTCAAACCCCATCATAAGGTAATGTAGTACATTAAATGCTATGTTAAGTGTACCCCGACCGAGTTGTTAATTACTACGTGCATTAAACGGACTTCCTCTTGCACTGAGGAGGCACTGGGAGGGATCGCTGCACAGAATGCATTCACTTGATGATATTGCTGCTTTCTGAACATTTGCAATGCTAAGATAAATACTTGATAGTGATGAAATGCATTAAAGCATGTATTAAGCATGCACAGTAGTGTGGCGGTAGTGCTGTTCCCTCACAGTAAGGGGTCCCCAGGTGTACGTTCAGTGTAGAGAACTTTATGGCAGGTGTGACGAGGCTCCAAAAAACTGAATGTATGAATGGGTATCGCGCAGGTTTAACTTAAATATTGTGTAAATGTTGGGTTCGTGATATGGTGGTCGGAGACACGAACACAGGATTAAATGGATGTTCTTCTGAGCGGGCTTTCTTTATTGCATGCATGCTGTCTCTATCTGATGTACCAAAACCCCAATTCCTATCCTTCTTTTTTCTTTCTCCTCAAAACCAATCAATCATTAGATATGCGTCTGTTATCTCACAATGTCATGCGAGGTGGCAGCCAGGCACTCAACTAAATTAGCCGGGCGGAGCGCCTGGCTAAAAGACGCTAGGGAGAACACTGCGAATGACTTTAGCTGCAGGTGGAATCTCCTGTTGCTCTTTACACAACTGTTATTACGGTTCTGCCTTTGTCCAGAAAAGGCTCCATAAGCTTTATGACTTTAGTCTCGAAAAGTCTTACTCCTGTGAGATGACTGGGATATTTTCCTGAATAAGGAGTGGCATTGCACATGTACTTTGTCAGCATGTCCGTGTTGATCAAACACAGGAAGCTCTGCAGTCTACTTGTGACATTACACTATAGGAAGATAAGCAAATAAATCTAGGCAAATAGGTAAATAACATTCAATCTGGACTTTTATATAAGTAACATATAATTTTTTTATACAAAGACCATCACAAAACAATGTTTTGTTGAAGGACACGCATGTGGCAGATTCACTGGACGGATGATGCCCAACCTGTTGCTGCATCCAAACGGTGCCATCTTTAGCCTTTATGCCTGGTGCAGGTGCATTGTTCTTATGTGTGAGTAGACATTTCTTGAGGTGAAGGCTTCTTTTCTCTTTCTCCGATGTAGAAACTTCATCCACATCTGAGTTCACCTCTGTTATAGCACATCTTTATTTGAAAACTAGCAGTGCCAGACTGGGGGAGCATGAACATGACTGAAAGAATAAAGTGAATAATGAAACAAAACACTAACTTTTACAAGTACCATACATTTACACCGGCAATTACGGACTCAAATCAAATGTATGTTTTTATTCTATAATAGTAGTAATAAATAGCCGTTCACTACTCAAAACGTTTAATGTATGAAATCCCCGGGATCGAACCCGACACCTCTCGACTTGGCAACAGCAGTTCTTACCTCTACACCAGCCAAGCAGACATATATATGTGGGTGTGTGTCATACCCTATCCCAATTTCTTTTACTTTGATTAAATTCTTGAAAAAGCGCACTTGTTTTGTTATATCAGTGTCTTTTCTTATAGTGTTTATTTGATATATGGACTTCAGTTACGAGTTTTTTCGTAGGCTTCAGGGATTCTAGTGCTAATGGGCTGTGTCACCACTTTTGTGTGTTCCAGACAGCCACTCTTCTTGACTGATGTATCGATGGCAGGCAAAAAACAATCTCTTGGAAGTCTCCTGAAAACAACACTGCAGAAGAACTTTGCCTCAACACACAACAAGGAAATGATGTGGAACTGCTCTATCTGGGTGGAGTTTTCCTCTTTCGGGATCCATACCTCTTCAGCTACTTTCCATTGATCTGGGATCTTCCCTTTGTGGTATAGTGAGTCCACAGCACATGACAAAAGGGCCACTTTTAAATAAATAATCACCGTGCTCGCGGCTTAGCGAGGGGGCATGGTGGTGTGGCTGAAGCGGTTCTCCGGGCGATTCGCGATGTGGGCGTTTCTCACCTAAGTGCACAGGTGAGAAACTGTTCACATCAGTGATTGTTCCTGGGGCCGCTGATTTGCCACAGCTGCCATGCCCTCTTGAAAAATAGAAGTGCGAGTCGGTTAGAGGAGAAGGAAGTAAAAGAAAAAGGAAAAAAGAAAGAATGGATGGGAGGTTGCAGGAGAAAAGGAAAGAAAAGGACGGAGGTTGCAGGAGAAAGAAGAAAGCAGGAAGCAGTGGATAGAGAGAGAGAGAGAGAGAGCTGGTGCAGGAGAGCGAGCGAGTGTAGGCTCACTTTGCAGTGAACAGTGAGCCTGGGTGTTGGGCCGACACCTGGGGAATAGTAGTAGTGGTCACTCCCACTGAGTGATCATGGAGCGGGATTGACCGGAAGGCGGATGACTCTCCGCGGACTTGGGGAGTGTATTTCCTAGCATGGGTGTCCTGGTCACTGCGGATCCCAAATCGCTGTCAGGAGGAGCCTACCGGAGCCAGGGATCGGAGAGGTGAACTGAACAGCTGAAGTAGGCAGAGTGAAGGTCAGCTGCAAGTAGGGTGACTCCCCTGTTGAGAAGCCCAGATGGGGAAAGCAGAGGGGCCGCCAGGTAAAAAGTCACCAGGCTTGTTGTTGTTTTTAAAAGACTGCTTCCTACAGTATTTTAACCTCGTCGTTTTTAAAGGATTGTTTTTCTATTTATTGGTTTTATCCTCCACATGTCACATCTGTTTTTAAGGATTATTTATTTATTGGAACTTTGGACACAGCACTTTAATTTAAACACTTTGTTTTTGTTGTTGTTTTAAATAAAAGCACTTGACACTTTTGCACCATCTCCTTGCTATGTTGTTGCCTCACTGCTAAGCTCATCAGTGACATTACCGACGGTGACGGATTCAAGGACTCCCAGACAGAAGATGGGAGCATGCAATGAACCCGCATTGTCACACCCTTTTCTCAAGAAGACTCGCAGAATTTTCAGTGACATACCAAGAGTTTGGGACAGTTCTTGTACACTTGTACTAAGTGCCATTTGATCCTGGAGCAGAGTTTACCCTTGCTTTGCAGCTGACCTTTCGAACCTCCTTCAGCTGCAGCTCTGACAAGTCAAACTGCAATTCCAGTTCAGACGGGTCTATTAAGATGTTGCACACTCCCAACTCCTGTTCTCTTTCTGGGTCGCTGTATGTTTGCCTCAGACCAGCTTCCCAAGGATCTTTTGCCATAGCAGCTCCTTAGTGAACATAAAGGGATTATGGTATTTTAAAACTGATTCTAAAGAACATAGTTCCAGTGTAACAATGCTAAAACTGCGGAAATATTTTCAGATTTTCTTTTACTGATTCTTCCTACTGCATTCTGAAATAACTGTAACTGTTTGATGTTCTTCTTTTGGGAGCCCAGTTAGGACTGCATTTTAGTAATGTTAAACAAGAGCATGAATTAATTTCTTGGTATCTAGCAAGAAATATGTGAGGGCTAAATTTTGCAATGTTTCTTAAATGAAAAAAACGCCCCTATGGTAATATGATTAATGTGAAATCTGCCGTTTAAGTCAGAATTCCATAACAATACCTAAATTATTTACTTATGCCTTGAATTTTAATGCAAAGTGATTAAGTTTACTTCCAAGATCCTCACTATTTCCAGTTTAGCCAATAACTATCTATCTAACAAATCTGTTTTTTCATTGTTTAGATTGAGAAAATTACTCATCCATTGCTAAATGCAAGTAAGATATTGGATCAATGGGCACCATGCTTCATGGCCATCAGGTGCTATAGATAAGTAAAGCTGTTTGTCATCTGCATAACTTTGGTATTTCACCTTGTATCTTAAAATAATCTGGCCTAACCAGAGCATTAATATTAGAGAAACAGTGGGCCCAGAATAATTTCTTGCAGCTTCCCATAAACAATAGCATGGATCACTGAAATACAACTAACAGATAAACTTCATCCATCCATTATCCACCGCTTATCCGAGGTCAGGTCGTGGGGGCAGCAGCCTAAGCAGGGAAGCCCAGACCTCCCACTCCCCAAACACCTCCTCCAGCTCCTCTGGGAGGACCCCGAGGCATTTCCAGGCCAGCCGGGAGATATAATCCCTTCAGCGTGTCCTGGGTCTGCCTGACCAGATGCCCAAACCACCTCAACTGACTCCTCTCAATGCGGAGGAGCAGCGACTCTACTCCGAGTCTCACCTCGAATAACTGAACTCCTCACCCTATCTCTAAGGGAAAGTCCAGCCACCCTGCCGATAAAACTCATTTCGGCCGCTTGTATCCGTGATCTTGTTCTTTCAGTCACTACCCAAAGCTTGTGGCCATAGGAGAGGGTAGGAACGTAGATCGACTGGTAAATTGACAGCCTCGCCTTTTGGCTCAGCTCTCTCTTCACCACGACGGACCGTTGCAGAGCCAGCATTACTGCGGATGCCACACCGATCCATCTGTCAACCTCCAGCTCCATTCTTCCCTCACTCGTGAACAAGACCCCGAGATAATTGAACTCCTCCACTCGAGGCAGTAATGTGTTCCCAACCCAGAGAGAGCATTCCACCCTTTTCCGGCTGAGAACCATGGCCTCGGATTTAGAGGGGCTGACTCTCATCCCCACCGCTTCATACTCAGCTGTGAACCGCTCCAATGAGAGGAGGTCATTGTCCGATGACACCAACAGAACCACGTCATCCGCAAATAGCAGAGACGAGATTCTGAGGTCACTGAACCAGACCCCCTCCGCTCCTTGGCTGCACCTAGAAATTCTGTCCATAAAACTTATGAACAGAATCGGTGACAAAGGGCAGCCCTGGCGGAGTCCAGCCTCAACAGGAAATGAGTTTGACTTATTACCGGTAATCCGGACCAAGCTCCAGCTCGTCCTATACAGGGACTGAATGACTTGTAACAACAAGCCTTGTACCCCGTACTCTTGGAGCACACCCCACAGGATGCTTCGAGGCACACGGTCGAATGCCTTCTCCAAATCCACAAAACACATGTGGACTGGTTGGGCAAACTCCCAAGCCCCCTCCAGGATCCTGGCCAGGGTGTAGAGCTGGTCCAGTGTTCCATGGTCAGGACGGAATCCGCATTGTTCCTCTTGAATCCAAGATTCGACCATCGACTGAACTCTCTTCTCCAGCACCACTAAATAGACCTTACCAGGGAGGCTGAGGAGTTTGATCCCCTTATAGTTGGAGCACATCCTCTGGTCACCCTTCTTAAAAAGGGGGACCACCACTCCGGTTTGCCAATCCAGAGGCACTGCCCCCTTTGTCCATGCGATGTTGCAGAGATGTGTCAACCAGGACAGCCCCACAACATCCAGAGCCTTGAGGAACCCAGGGAGAACCTCCTCCACCCCAGGGGCTTCGCCACCTCGGAACTTTTTAACTACCTCGGTGACCTTGGCCCCTGATATGGATGGGCCCCCTCAAAGTCCTCTAGCTCTGCTTCATCTAAGGAAGACATGCTGGTGGGATTGAGAAGATCCTCGAAGTATTCCTTCCACTGTTCATAGTGGACCCTGGCCATCATGCCTGAAGAAACATGGTCTCTCCCAAAAAGATCTTATCTGTCCATGAAGTCCATGTTTTGCCCCACTCAGAAGGTTCTCATCCAGGTGTTCAAGGCCAGGAGCCAAGTGTTGGTTTAATCAGATTATACTAACATTTACAGTGGTCCATAAATTGCTGTCCTCACATCCTGGGATGCCAAGTCCATCTTCAGAACGTCCAACTGTCAAATCAAATCAAATGACACAACCATGCAATACTATTGTACAACCAGTCCTGTTGTGTTCTCAAACACTGTTAGCGCTAATGTTTTAATATTATGAACACATGGACTGTGGAAACAAGGCACAAACATTTTGCCGTTAGGGGATGGAAAGTTCAGGTGGCACATAACTGAATCTCCAATAACAAGTATATCATTACAATCTGCAGGCATGGTGGATCAGAGGAGAGGACCAAAATAGTTTGAGAAAGCAGATGTAACTGGAGCTTGGGCCTCATTTGTGTTCCTAAAACTCCAAAATTCTGTTGTTGTCCTCACCATCTTCTTGTTGACTCAGCCCAGGGTACAAACAGTGTGATGATGATTTGATGTTAAAGATTCAGTTTCGGCTACTGAGGAAGTTTCTTCTAGTAGGCAAACTTTCTGTTCCTTGATATACAGCGGGGAAAATAAGTATTGAACGTGTCAACTTTTTTCTTAGTAAGTATATTTCTAATGAGGCTATTGACATGAAATTTTCACCAGATGTCAATAACAACCCAAGTAATCCACACACACAAAGAAATCAAAACAAGTAAGTCAATAAATTATGTGTAATCAAGTGGAATGACACAGGGAATATGTATTGAACACTCTTACTGAAATTTATTTAATACTTAGTAGAAAAGCCTTTGTCAATAATGACAACTTCAAGAAGCCCCCTGTATGGAGAAATTATTCGCATACATTACTCAGGTGTGATTTTGGGCTCATTCTTCCACACAAACTGTCTTCAAATCTTCCGGGGACCTCATCTATGAACTCTGATCTTCAGTTCTTTCCATAGATTTTCAATTGGATTCAAATTGGGTGATTGACTGGGCCATTCTAGCAGCTTTATTTTCTTTCTCTGAAACCAATTGAGAGTTTCCTTGGCTGTGTGTTTGGGATCATTGACTTGCAGAAATGTCCACCCTCATTTCATCTTAAACATCCAAGTAGATGGCATGCAGATTCTATATCAAGAATGTCCCGGTACACTTCTCCATTCATCCTTCATTCAATTATATGAAGTCTGTGAGTACCATATCCTGAAAAACAGCCCCACACCATGATTATGTGCAGTGCCATTTCCCCTCCAAACATGGTGTGTGCAATGACATCCAAAGAGTAAAGTTTTGGTCTCATTTGACCAGATTATATTCTCCCAGTATTGCATTGGCTTGTCCAAATGTTGTGCAGCAAACTTTAAACAAGCTTCAACATACGTTTTCTTCAGAAGCAGAGTCTTGCACAGTGAGTGTGCACAGAGGCCATGGCGGTTGACTGCATTACTTATCGTTTTCTTTGAAACAACTGTACCTGCTAATTCCAGGTCTTTCTGAAACTCTCCACAAGTGGTCCTTGGCTCTTTGACAACTTTTCTGATTATTCTTTTGACTCCTCTGTCAGAAATCTTGCGAGGAGCACCTAGTCATGGCCGGTTTATGGTGAAATGATGTTCTTTCCACTTCCGGATTATGGCCCCAATGGTGCTCACTGGACAATTCAGAAGTTTAGAAATACATCTGGAACCAATGCCATCAGTATGTTTTGAAACAATAAGGTTGCAAAGGTCTTCAGAGAGCTCTTTTCTTTTATCCATCAAGAGATGCTTTTTGCGTGATACCTTGGTAATGAGAAATCATTTTATAGGCCATCAATTAGGGCTAAAACAGCCAATATTAATTTGCACTTATACAGGGCAGGATTGCTTTTAAATACTGACAGATTTCAGCTGGGTTTTTGGCTTTCCATGCCTTTTTACACCTCCTTTACTTAATGTGTTAAATTCTTTTTCCTCGTATCATTCCGCTTTATTACACATAACTTAAATTATGGACTTATTTGTTTTGATTTCTTTGTATGTGTGGATTACTTGGGTTGTTAACGACATCTGGTGAAAATTTCATGTCAGTAGCACCATTAGAAATATATTTACTGAGGAAAACGTTGACATGTTCAATACTTATTTTCCCTGCTATATGACTGTCTAGCTAGGAACTGCTGAATCTGTCTCTCAATGGTTCTGAGTTCATACACAACATGCTGCAGCTCACAGTCCACCGTCTTTGTATAAAGTGGTGTCAGAATGCGCTGGAGCATAACAACTTTTGCCATGGATCTACATGTCAGCTCTAATTAAGTCATTCAGTCGTCATTTTCAGCATTCATCATATTTTATAACTTTGAAGAAAGTCTGATATGTTTTCACTAGATTTTCTCTATGTCACATAAGTTCAAGTATAATATATAGACTCCAGCATTATTTGAGAGGTGGTTTCAGAACAGCTTACAGTAAGGAACACCTCTGTAGACTTGCACTGTACACTGTGTTAAATAACTCAAATTCCAATCAGTCTTTTTATTTAGTTGTGCTCACTTAAACATTACCATAAGACTTTCCTACTTTTTATTTTGAAGGCTTTACATTTATCTTCACTACAGCTGTCACATCTGTACAAATGTAGTTTTTTTCCAAGCACTCCTGGGGGCATTCTGCTCACTTATGGGTAACTTTGCCTACTATAGTCCCATCCACAAATTTAAGTACAAAAAATGTAAAAAGTAAGACATTCCAGGTCCCTGCAGAACCCTTTTTAGACATCAACTATTTCTAAAAAGGTTCCCTCATACCATAAAATGTTTTATCCTTAAGGTAAATCTGCATTCATTAGTCACTGAATCAGACTTTTCTAGCTTTATGTGGCACATTTGAAAAGCTTTTCAGAAAACTAAGGTGTATATAAAATACTTTTGTTAGGTGTATATGTTTGTTGCCTCCTCAAAAAACTGTAGAATATTATTAAAGCATGATCTTCTCCATCTAAAACCACACTTACCATCTGCTAAGACGCCCATCCAAGATAGACTGGTTCTTTAATATCTCTGTCAATTTATTACTTAATGGAGCAGCATTTGTTAGATTTAACTCGTTAGTATATCATGATTTCTGAAAAGTACATTTAGCATTAGTTTATTTAAGCACTGGTTTCTCTTGGGTAAATGTTATCCAGTCCAGGGATTTACATGCCTTTAGGTTTTTTTACTCCTAGTAGCACTTTGTATTCTAAAATCTCTAAAATATTTAGTGTTTCCTTAACATTACCTGTAGTTACTGATCTGTTACTATGCACATCATAAATAAAATGATCAGAAAATGTCTACTTTATTAAGTTTATTCGTTAATGGTTATATGTTTATTTAAGAAATTGTTCATCAGGAATAATATTAGTGAAAGCCAAATTCAATTTTAGTTGTCTCAATGTGTTCTAATATATAAGAGTTTCAGCTTAATTTGTATTACTGTCAACAGGCCTATTAGGTCAATAAGCTAAGTGAAACAGTTCTGTGTTTCTGGTTAAGTGTGATTTCAAGTAAACAAGGACTAAACACTCATATGCTATCACTGGCACAAATGTAGCAGCAAGATGCTTGTGGTTGTTGATGTATGTCACTTTGGTGTTAAGAATGGTTAGTTTAAAAAAAAAAAAGTGAAGTTCGTTTTGAGCATTTCCTTTAGAATAAGATTTTTAGTTTTTACAATGGCTTTTGAGGGTGATGAATTCAGATCTTGCACCTACAATTTTGATAAGCAGCAACCACCATTTTGTGGATATTTTTGTTAGCGGTTGCAACCATGTTGTTCTTGTAGGACAGGGGGAATTGAATAATATGTGACATCACGTACATAATTATATAATTGGTCAGTGTCATGTAAATCCTGGTTGTTTGTGTTCGTGCATTTTAATGTATTTAGTAATTATCCCTGTTCCCTTCTTGTAGAGACTAAGTGGGTGTGGCCACCATGAGAAATTTGAGCTTCTACTTGAATGACATGCTGCTCATCCAATGGAGAGCAATACTTTTTCATAATCATACGTCTTCTGAAAGTTTTTTCTAGACTGAAATAGAATCATAAAAAGCCAATTGTTCCTTAAAATATTTTTGTATAATTTCATCATTAACGTATGTGGATTTTTTTTTTTGCTTTACTAATTTTTCAGAGTATCAAGAATCTTTACTAATCTGTGTTCAAGGGAACACACATTTTTGAAAAAAAAACTAAATTTAATAACTCTAACTGCCAGTGTACTCATTAGGGGAGTTATGTGCTGCCTTGGAAGAGTCCTACATAGAACATACGGCTGAATGCCATTTGCATTAGGCTGAGAGTTTATTACAAAGAACTGACATAGTTTCAGTATTCTCACAGATGGGAATACTTAGCTCATCCTGAGTGTGAAGCGCATGGCAAGTTCAAATCCTTCTTCCTGATATAGAATTACTTAGTAACATGACAGAAGTTAAATGTTCACAATAAAAAGAATGCTGTTCCAGGCCTCATTAGGGTAGTAGGATCAGGCTATAAATTAATCTTGCCTTTTGGTAAACCTTAATGAAATCAATTCAGAACCCAGGCTCTAGTTGAAAAGTTGTTCCGATCATTGGGAAGGAAAAGGGATTTGAAAAATGTAGAGCGTAATGGATTCAGATTTACATTCTTTACTAAATGTAATGAGACTCAGCCCAAGGGAAATTTAGAG
Source organism: Polypterus bichir lapradei (assembly GCA_026402145.1). Taxonomy (NCBI): domain Eukaryota; kingdom Metazoa; phylum Chordata; class Cladistia; order Polypteriformes; family Polypteridae; genus Polypterus; species Polypterus bichir. Next base: position 53,172,643 of record JANRMT010062861.1, on the reverse strand, counting down.
GAGGGGCAATAGGCCATTACCCAAGTCAATAGAATATATTTAATATGGAGCTTGGTAAGAGAATTTGTGAACAAGGGTAAAGTATTGTGAGAAAAATACCAATTAAGATATAATGTATGTGTTTGCCTCTGAGAACAATCCATGGCACTAATTGCACATTCCAAAAGCGAATGGAAGGATGTTGAAATTCATGTAAAAACTGGACAAGTAAATATGCTGCACTATGCTGCCCTCAGCTGAATGCTGAAAGATTTCAATGAAATCACAGTTTTATGGAAAATGTAGAATTTAACCCTTAGCACATCATGTCTTTATATCTGAAATACTTAATACATCTGAAGCTTTATAACCTATTAACAAAACTATATTAAGTTAATTTTACTTTCTTTTTATATCAAACTGGCAAGTTTATAGAACTGCTTATATTTACCAATATAATATAATTAAAACACATCAACAGAATGTATCCATTTATTTCATAAAATCTATTTAGTTACATTAACTGAGAGCATGTGGAAACAACATAGGAACTAGCACAGTCCAGTACCTTAGTCTAATGCAAGTGCCACTCATGTACACGCTACACATTCATTTGAACTTTGGGATGAGAGAATAAAAATTGTAGTACCTAAAGAAAATCCCATAAAGATAGAGGGAAAGCAAACCACACAGATATTGACTGAATTACGATTCAAACCTATTCTCTACTGTGCAACTAAGTGAAATGCAGAAGAAGTGCATACATTCTCTAATGTGCTTAATCCAATTCATGTCAGTGGTGGGGCAGCAATGAGCACACCCTATTCACAGTAGCATTTAGGCTGATGGTGGGAAACAATCCTAGACAGAATGTCCATCTATCACAGAAGATAGAATAATTTCCAATAAAAATATAACAGCATAAAATAAAACATTAATACATATTTTGTCAAACATCACCTGTCACAACTTTGGAAAGCTCAGGGAAAACACTGGGGAAACAGAATCTGTTTTTCACTTTCCTCAAATAGAAGGTGTAAGGTCATCACGCAAAGTAACACCTCTTAAAATCATTAAAATTTCAAAAAAGTTGCTTCTTCAGAATAATGGTATATATTAGTTTGCCACATGAAATTGTATCCTAAACTGAAGTGTTTGTGGTGAGTTGCAGAGTATCCAAACATGTTTGGAGCAATGAGGATGAAGTTAATGACTTATTCACAGAACTTGTTGAAAGCAGTTACATATTCAACATTATTGAAAGACAGATGCCTCTGATAAATTATAGTTGTGTTTTGCCCAGGAAAACATTGGTACCTGGGTCAAATAGGTTGGCAAAGTGGGCACACTGCAATATCTAAAGAATGTGATTTACTGTGATGATTGAAGAGCACTGTAAAGAGTTAAAAAGTGCTGGGCCATCCCAATTTTCATAATTTCAAGAAAATACAGATGCCTTTGTTAAGTTACAAATGAGTTTTATCTAGGACAAATGGATGGCCAAAGTTGGTACACACCAATATCTAATGAATGATATTTACTGTGAAGATTACAGTGCACTGTAAAGGGTTAAATGCCATTAGGCTACCCCAGATTTCAAGGTTTTGAGAAAAGACAGATTTCTTTTTTACATTTCAGTTCAGTTTTTCTTGGCCCAATGTAGGAAACTGGGTCAAATGGGTTGGCAAAGATGATATATTGTTATATGTAATGAATTGGATTCACCATGATGTTTTAAGGACAATGTAAAGGGTTAAATGTTTTTGGGCCACCCCAATTTTCTAGAAAAGACAGATGCCTTGTTAAGCAGCACTTGAGTTTTGCCTGGCCCCAAGCAGATATCTGGGTCAAATGGACCGGCAAAGTTAGCACACCCCCATTTCTAATGAATGAGACTTACTGTGATATTTAAAAGGCAAAGTAAAGAGTTAATAAAGCTTTAGGACACTCCAGTTTTTACAGGTTCAAGAAAATACATGCCTTGTTTAAGTAGTAGTTGAATCAGCATGGCCCAAAGTAGGTAAATGGGTAAAATGGGCTGGCAAAGTTGGCACAGAACTGTGTTAATTGATGGGCAGTGGGAATTCTTTTAGGAGCTTTGCAATATCAGTACCATCACTGCTCAAATGTCAATGAATTCCCATGGGTAGATACTGTAGTTGTCTTGAATATTTTTTGAATAATCTTTCTAATTGGCGAATGGTGCTTATACATTCTTCATATGCTGATTTGCAGTTTTGGTTTTAACTTCAGTTTTCTAGAATCATTTGAGATACCTATAGGTCTTGTGTAATTACAATCTTAAATGTGTGAAACTTGGATGTTAAAGGTTCTGCTGTTAAGCTGCAGTGGCAGCATTTAACAAAAGAACTTGACTGGTAGATCTTGGCTTTACTTAGCTTTTTAATTATTAAAGTTAAGTGTGGACTTATTTTTTTTCCCCTAAAGGTTTCTCAAAGTTACCATATATGATATAAAAACAAGAAACCAACCACAGTCATAACATACTCAAAAATGGAAAATAATTGGAAGATATGCAAAGGTCAATCAGAGCCATCCAATATTGTATAGTGTCACACACGTGCACTTAGGAGGCAGTCAACAAGCCTGGAGGTGATCGATATATTGTCCGACAAGGGGTTGAATTGTGGTACTGATATCTCTCTCTCTACATTTACAGAACCAAGGAGGAAAAATAATAATAATCCACACTCACCAACAATATTTCCGATATTTGAAAATGGCTCGGCAACAAACACTTCTTCCAAGATGACGTCACTTCCGACTCCTGCGGATTACATCACTTCTGGTCCTTCAATGGGATGTTACTCCTGGCCAGTCCTGATGACATCACTTCCGGTCCTGCAGTAATGACGCCACTTCCGTTTCTCCCAGAAGACATCACTTCCGTTACCCTCTAACTTCCTGCCAACTCATTTCCTGTAGCCATTTTCCCTTATATAAACAATCATGTCAGCACTGTTTCTTGTCGAATGTTTGATTTATTTCATTTTGTTTTGACCAATGTCTACCAAGACAATTCCCCAAAACTTTCCAGCATGTTGTCAACTTTATTATATCACAATAGTTACATTTGGACATGGACTAAACTATCTGAGCTCTAGTGTATGTTGTTAAGTTTAAGGTTATGATGCACACAATTCAGGGACCTCTGAGTTTCTGCAATATGTTTTTTTAATGTTCCCAAACCAAACTGTATTTCAGAGAGAAAGATGTAGTCTCCTGGTAGCATTATACAAAAAGAAAAAAATGCAAAAAAAAAAAAATACAGAAAATGTGTTCAACTTGCATGTGAACGTTTGTGCATATCTGGAAAAGACATAACATACAGGTGAGGGGATGCTGACACATGCATGTTGTGCCCTGTTTGTTAAAATTTGCATTAACCTTGCACTTTTTGCACTTCTTCATTTCTTTTATTGAATATACACTTCATGGATGCATTTAACTTCAGTTGTATTGATTTGGGATCTATGTTTATAGACTTTGCCTTGACTGGGTTTGCAGCCTCGGGGACAAATTAATGTTTCTGTGGTTCACTGGATGAGACTGCCTGACGTCTGATTTTTCTTTTTCGCAACGTCAAGATACAGGAGCAGGGGATGTCCTGTCTCCTTGATTGTAATGAATATGATGAATTGCTGTCAATTCTTTCTATACGAGCTTCGACTGGGAATGACTGAAAAGTAATCTGTTGTTTGTAGCAACCTTGCTATGTTGGAACTGATAGCAACCTTTCATGTGTATCTTGTAATATCTCCGACTATGGTTCTTGTAGGTTTTTTTTTTTTTGCTATTGTCGTTTATCTGGGCCACTCCACCCCACCATCTCACTTTCTCCGATGTACTGTGCTGCTTCTCTGCTACTGTCAGATAAGTATTACTCTAAACTATACCAGAATGCCCTTGTGATAACCTCCTTCACACTAAACAGTTTGTTCAGAGCAAGTTGTCAGACTGGAATATCCAAAAAGACATTGTGTGGTACCCAAAACATCTACGTTGTGGATCAGGTTGATACCACCGCTAGACTGCGAATGAAAAGTTCACCAGCAGCATTTGTTCAGGAATACTCATGGCTTTGGAAACAAGAGTGTCAGTGTGCCAAATTCTCAATATGCTAGAATAACCTCTAGCTATGGATCTGTGTGCAACAAACTCTCATCAAGTAATATTGCATTGTTTAACTCAAGATCTCTTAATGGTAAAGCATTGGTAATATCAGAATTGCAAATTCCAACATTGATGTAATATGCTTAACAGAAACCTGGAAAAACTAAATTGAATTTACACCTCTCACAGAAGCAACACTACCCTGATATGTTTACTTCTCAGAAGCTTTTAGCTCAAGACAAGGAGAGGAGTTGCAGTAATTGCTACATTGGATTTAAACATCAAAAGAATCCCAACTGTCTGCCCATTGTCTTTCTAGTGTCTGGTTCTTAAACTAATTACGAAATCTTATCCTGTCCATCTTATTGTTGTCTACAATGGGTCTTTCTTAACTGATCTGACTGAACTTTTAACCCACTTAAGTTTACTTTCCCAGAGAATCATTCTTCTTAATGACTTCAACATCCATATTGACTTGGTGCAACATGTTAATTTTCCTACTCTCTCTAGTGGTCATATATTGGATCTAATCTGTTCGTCTGGCTTATCTGTCAGCAACACTTATAGCAGTGATTTGGGACTCTTTGATAACAAACCAGTACTTTTTACTGTCTCATTACCTCTCCCTCCTCTTACCTGTAAACGTCAAATTTCTTTCAGAAATTTTAAAAATATCTGTCCTTCTATATTTGATCTTTTTCTGTCTTCCCCCTATTCTATTAACACTAGATAGTCTTGTTGCCTATTATAACTCAGCCCATCATTCAGCACTAGATAAAACAGCTCCTTTAAAGCATAAGGAGATTTCTTTTAAGCGTTGCTCTCCATGGTACAATTCAGAATTATGGTCTTTGAAAGCAGCTGGCCGACGCTTTGAGAGAATGTCACGTAAGACTGGCCTCACTGTGCACATCCAGGCTTTGTCTGACCACCAATGGCTTTACAGTGATGCACTAACAGCCATGATAACCCAAGGGTTTTGTTCTCTGTAGTTAATAAACTACTTCAAACTGCATGTGGCCCAATTACTACTGAAGCCTGTGAAAAATGCCTCCACTTTTTCTATAATAAAATTAAAGATCTAAATAATTCAACTAAGATAAATCAATCATCTGTTAATATCTTTCCTTGTATTTCCACTCCATCCAGCTCCTTTTCTAAATTCTCACCGTTAATGATCTGCTTTGTAAGATGAGGCTGACTACTTGTGTACTGGACCCCATTCCCAGCACACTTCTTAAATCCTGCCTTCATGCCAGAATTTAGACTGTTACGACAATAATAAATACATCCCTTGACTTTGTGCCAGCCACTTTTAAAATAGCTTTTGTAACCCCAATGTTAAAAAAGTGTGGTCTGGATGCTGACAATCTTAACAATTTATCACTTACCTTTTCTGTCAAAAGTTCTTGACCGTGTTTTAGCCTCCCAACTCACCAATTACTAAACCTCTAATTTGATGGAACCCTTTCAGTCTGGTTTCAGGGCACAGCAAAGCTATAAAACTGCTCTGCTTCAGGTAATCAATAATTTGATTTTGGCTGAAGACTCTGGACAAACCAGCATATTAATTCTGTTAGATCTTAGTGCGGCATTTGACACCACCACTACCACTACAGTCTACTGTCCAGAATGGAGAACATTCTGGGTGTCTCTGGCACTGCCCTCTAGTGGTTTAAGTCCTATCTGACTGATAGGCAAGAGTTTGTTAGTTTTGGCAACAGCAGATCTGCTCAGTGCCGGTCACACAAGGAGATCCTTAGGGCTCTGTCCTTGGCTCTCTGCTCTTCTGTACCTTTATGCTTCTCCTTGGCCATATTACTCGTAGCTTTGGACTGGGTTATCATTGTTATGCAGGTGATACTCAACTGTATTTCAATGTTAAAAGCGAAACTTCATCAGAGCTTTCTCAGGTCTTACTTGCCTTAGTAAAATTAAAACCTGGATAGAGCACAACTCTTTCAAGTAAAACTGCAACAAAACTGAGGTCCTGCAAATTGGCACTAAGACACATCTTAAGAAAATTAGCTCCTCTTCATTCACATTTGACAGTGATTTCATCAGACATTCTTCTAATGCAAGGTGTCTTGGTGTCATTTTTTGATTCCTCCCTTTCTTATTCCACCCACATAAGAAACTTTCTTACTATCACCTCCGTAACATATCCCATGTTCGCTCATTCCTCTCCTTTTCTAATAATTAGGAACCTGTCCATGCTTTTATTACATTCCGCTTTGATTATTGTTTTTTAAGCATGAATAAAATGTATTATTATTTATTATTATTATAGCAACAAAATACACCAGGTTAAAGATGGACAACATATTGCTCCCTCAAGTGACACTTCTTATAAAGGTTAAGAATGGTTAAAATTGTTGTTAAAATTGAAGTATGTGGTCATTTCCTTAATAAATATGTGTAAAGTCTACTTTTGGTCTGTTTTCATTAAAATAAACATGATCTTGTAATAGATGTACATTTTGTATTTATTTTGGGGAGCTAGAACAGGTTGGTTAATTTTGAAACTGTGTAGTGGAAGGGAGCTGTATGCAAGCGTTCTGATACATATGACTGCGTTCACCACAGTTTTGGGGGTTTATGTTTTGGATGGACTATATTGCAAAGTTTTTTGTCTGCCTCATATAACTTAATTGATATCAAGAGTAACTCTTGCCAGACACATTTAGATGTGGTCATTCTCAAATGGGTTGTGATAGGAAGAATCTGATGAGGGTTTACTTATAAAGTTATAAAGTGCTATATTTTTTTAAGAAAAGAATTTTTGAAAGAGAAAAAAAAAATCCTATTTTTTGTTTTAGCAATTATTGTTTATGCAGATGTCAGAAGGGGATCTTGTTTTTCGATTTCCTGGATAATCCAGTTACTGATTGTGTCAGGGTTGTCTGCAGGATGTAGGTATTTCTGTCTGGCAAAGTCACTGCTTTGAAGTCTGGCTGGTTGAGTATACAAACAATACCAAGTTTTGATAATAGACCTGCTCCTTCCTTGGAGGATGTGTGTATTTACCTGACTTGGAGATTACAAGTCTGACGCTATTGGTTTCTAATCAGCATATCTGTACTTATTCATGATTGGTAACAATACATTTTGTTAACTTGCGTTTTCATTAATTGTTAAACCCAGGAAATGTAGATGTGCCATTGTTTAATCCGATTGTCCAGAACTGATAATTGCAGGACTGAAGGAGATTTAAGCTTCTGGGTAGCAGAAGGCAAGGGGAGGAACAGTTCACTGAGAACGCTGCCAAGACACTCGGACAGAGCACAGGGGCTCGCAGGCTGACAAGGGTACGTGGCTGGCACAACGTGAGGCACAAGGACGGCAACACTTACTTCCAGGGAGGAAGAGACAGCTCCACAAGGAGACGGCAGTTGTGGGTCCAGCGAGAGAGGGAAGCCGCATGAAAGGACCGAACAAAGCTGGCGGATGAGAAATGAGGCGTGCCTAGATCACAGCAACACAAGGAGCCCAGAGTGGAAAAAAAGGAACGATGAAGAGACGCCAACAGGGATTCAACGATTTGACAAAACTTCTGTTGTGAAACAAGTGTCCGGTAAACAGAGTGCATCCATGGACAGTTGAACGATTAAGTGTTGGGGTAACACAGAGAACGAACTGGACTCTGAATCACTAAAGGTTGTACCCTCCAATTCTGTTTTTGACGGACTTTTAGAGTGTGGACTGTGTGTTTTCCTTTTAAAAAAAGGAAATTAATTTTTGATATTGTTAGATTTTGTTTATGTTCATTTATCTTTTTCATGTACTTATTATTGTCTAGTGTAATAGAAGTTGCTGTTGCTTTTCCTGAAATTACTGTTGTGTCTTTCATTGTGTGTTTACTTACCGCCCAATTTAAAGAAACCTGTGTGCTATTATTGGTAAATTTCTGGAGTTCCCAGTCTCTTAATAAAACTGGGTGGCGTAGTCGGATATTTAAATGTTGTCTAAGTTAGATTACTTGTAAGTGTGACCAGACACCTGTCACACACAAGTAACTAATTTCTTTTGTGGTAAATTTGTTAAATTGTACATTATATCCTGGAAAAAGTTTCATGATCAGGCATTTACAGAAACTGCTATAATTGAACGTTTTAGCCAAAATTTAAAACTGATGGAGCAAAAAGTTTACCGTCAGGAAAATTCAATGTGTCAAAGTGCTTCACAAATTAGTACAAATCAGTTTTCAAACAGAACATGGCAGTATAAAATTTGGTTTGAAATAGGCATATAATACATCCAGGAATGGAGCATTTGTCCATAGTATTTTAACCATGAAACAAACTCCCTCTGATGATGAGATCACAGTTTAACAAAGATACTCTGAAAATAATAATGCAGACTGAAAATGACATTTTCTGGAACAATTCCAAATTATTTCCTTATTACACTTTCAATGGAAGAATGGCACAAAGTGAAGTCCAAAGAACAGGACTGGCCTTCACTTTTTACAAAAGGGTTGGACAGGGTTGGTTTGGCAAAAGATTAAACGTGAATCAGATGTGTGTTTCAAATAGAGCAAAATTACAAGCATTCACATAAAATTTGATTTGTGTGCTGGTGTGCTAAATGCAGATAACAGAGTTTTGGTGACAGTGGATAGTACTGGTTAAATAAATCAGACAGGTGTAGAGTCATACATGAGGCACACTCAATGGCAAAAAAGAGAGAAACTCAGAGACCAGCTTGAAGCAATAAAACCACTGCATTTATACTCCAAGCATTTGGCAAGAGCTGATACTGAGCAGATTTTGGCAAGAAACATGAGAGATGTGAACTTAGTTGCGGTGTTAAAAAAAAAAAACCTTGAAAAGGGTCTCTAAATCAATAAATACTTGGATATCCTGTCTGTGCAAAAGATTCAGGATAATGACCAAGTTAACATTCTTAAAGCATGACAACATGCTTATATACAATATTTAAGCATTGCTTCATTTTTATTATTTTTTACATTTTTATTATTATTCACATGTACTCACTATGATGTACATTTACGCTTGCTTAAAGATTTGCAAGGGTGTAATACATTTTATTTTTATAAGAATGCAACTGGAACAGATGTATCAAAACCCAAAGACTGACCCAAAAACATCCTTTACTTTGCATTATTTATTTCAGTGTCACTTGCAGAAAATAGTATGATACCTGTGGCTGACCTATTCTAACTTCTGATCAAAGTACACTAAATATTTTGCATTGGTTAGCTTTCTTAAGCAGAGATCTCTGTCATTGATTTAAGTACCGTCTCAGTCCACAAAAAGTTGAAATGGACTTTAGTTGGGCTCTGATTCATGCAACAGTATAGGTTTGCATTCATTGAATACTTACAAAAACGCCTTACTGTCTGTGAAAGAAAGCAAACCCTGGAATTTACCAGTGCTTTACATTAGTGCCGCTCATATGATCAAATCAATTAGTGTCAGGGTCTACAAACTCAAAATTACCAAGAAAGTAAAATAACTATTTTTCTTTTCATTTGCTTTAATTCAAAATGCAGTCTCTATCAGTGATGTACAAACCTGGTTCTATTGAATGACCTATTTATTCTGAGCAGAAATGGAAACAAGTGCACATGAAACATCAGCTCATTTTATTGAAAACATCAGTATCAAAGCAGAAAATAGAAATTCACACATATAATACTGGTGATGGTGATCTGGATACGGAGGTTCATTTAGAGGAATTTACTGGGCACGAGTGTAGCATTAAAACAGCTCAGTGTTCGCCAAACTTATGAGTGAAGTGTTCAGCAAAGTCAAAATGCAAGCAGCACTCAAACATAAGAGAGAGAGAGCTGCACCATCTAATCATTTTCATTGTTCACAGCATGTGCATTTGTTGAAACAGGATTAGGCAACAGTAGTATTATGGACTGTATTGATGTTTAACCATATGAACATCAATAAAACAAGAGACACTAATGCATCTGTTGAGAACTGGTTTAGAATTACAATCAAGACAGTACTAAATAAACTCCATCAAAAGCTTGGGGCATTATAGCTGATTATGCATGACTTTTTGAGGGGAAGACTATGTGGTAGTGTTCTGAGTGTTACAAGAAATACACAAGACAAAAAACTGAAACACATAAAACATTTGTGAGGCGTTAAAAACAAAGAGTGAAATGCTTCATGAAACAATATTGAATATCTCTCTAAGTCAATAAGACAAATGGCAAAGAAAAAGCGCACATATCACAGTAAACACAACAAACCACCTAAAACAAATGTATCAAGAAGGAATATTGCATATACTTGCTCACCCTGGTCTGGCACTGGGAAACTGGGAAGAACAAACATAAAACTTACAAATACTTGCACAATTAACAATTTACTTTATGTGATTCACTTGTTGAATTTAAAGGACGTTTATTTTAAATGAGACTGATTGTATGAAATTAAAATATTCACATTTACAAGCACTTACTAAAGTAACATCATTTCATTAGAAAAGAATGGATGAAAGAAAAAACAGAAAGATTAAAGAATTTTAACAATTTCCATGTGCAGACCATGTGGAATGCATATGGCAGTGAAGACAATTTTAATGATTGTTGCCTTGATCGCTTTTAAGTCTACAAGAGTTATGTACACTTGTAGTGAAAACTCATGTCCTGCTTTCTGTGATCATTCAAACGTCTAATTTGACTGAACGTTTTTAAGTGAAAAGTATCTTGTTTGGAAAATGTGTAAAAATTATTCACATTTACTTAAATATTACAAAAACAGTTGCAAGCTAATAATAATAGTTATAATAAGTTATAATAATAATAATGTTTAGGGTTTGTGTACATAAGAATTTGCATAGCTAACTAGCTAATCAAGTAAAAGATTTAACAAGACTTTTCTGTAAAACCATGCATAAACCAGTATATTGCTAATCAAAAATGTAACTGGCATATCTAAAAAACCTAAATTATTTACAATACTTTACAAGACCAAATAACCTAAACATACTCTTTATAAGTGGAGGAAGTTAGAGGATAAGGAACACAATCTGCCTTGTTGTGTGTTCATCACATTTCTGTTAGCTGGAGATGTCACAACTCTGGACAGCCCCTAAAGCCAAGTATCACTATCACCTTTAGTTTTTATTCTTGGGAGAAGGTAAACTTTTTCCATAATATAGTATTTGATTTTTTTAATCTTTTCTTGCATAGTTTGATAAAAAAATGAAATCTATTTTGAAGTTCAACATCTTATATTATAAGCCTATTAGGAATGTTGTAATTGTTTTGTGTTTGTTGCCTTCCCTTTACCAAATCATTTTTTGCAACCAGAGTGGGATGTGAACTGATATAAAAAAATGTCACATGTCTGAAGTGTGATGTTCCACATTATGATTAAAAGCCAAGCACAAAACAAGATGTGCATACCTTTTTTGTATTTAATTGCAATTAATTTGTTTACTTCATATCATCTTACATATTGATGATATATTTAGACTCAATAATAGGAAAAAATATATATATTTGTTTGTCAGAGGGATGTCACTAGGGGTGACCCCACATATCATATACCACATACCAAACCTGTTACCTGTTTATGTTCATTGCTGATATCTAAATGCTTGATGCCAGTCTGCCATTGTTCTGACATAAGCAAAAGACGGCTGCAAATAAATATCTTATCTTTTAATTATGATTTTCAAGTATTTTGGGTTAGTTATCTCTAATGTAGATACGTGATCATGTGTGAGCATAAGCCTTTTTCACACTAGTACATCACTGTTACTCAAAAATTTATTTTTTTTATAGATAACAATTTTTTGCCCATGATTAAATCTTGCAAGTATGTCACTATTATTAGCTCTGACCAAACCCCTTTGATCACAGAGCTCAAATCATTATGCCCCACATGCTCATCTCGCAGCTGGCATCTAAACCAACTTTTATTAGCAGACGAGAACTGTACAAAATTTATATCTATGCAAATTGAAGGCATTTTTAAGCTGACAGATTTATTTCATATCTCTCCAACAAAAATAAATCGGAAACTGTTAACATTTGAATTTGATGATTGCATATAGCGCTGAACTGACCTCTTTGTACTATTCTTTCCTCTGCATGTCCTGGAGTACAAAAGAAACAGCCCCATACAGGATATGTAAAGACTGGCAAGATCGGGGAAAAAAAAAAAAAACTCGCAGTCACTGATTTACAACTGCAAAATGTTATGCAAATGAGTATGAATAATACGAATAATGTTGCATCCGTGCCACAATGTTTTCCGAAATGTACTACACAGGTCATAAAATGAATAATTCCAAATATCATATATACTTATGTCTCTGTTTTTTGGGTTTTTTTGACATCATAGACCATAAGGTGCATACTAATTCAGCGTGAGCAGGAACACTCAATAAAACTGAATACAAAAAAATCAAGTGACAGTGAGATATGAAGAAGGCAGATTCACCAGCATTTGTGTGTCAGCTTTTATTCCTCCAGATCAGAGAATGTCCAGTTCCATTGCCTCAAAACACCACTCACATCTACAGTTACTCCCAGTTTCAAATAAAAACTAACAGCATCAGATCCCTTAGGGTGGTAGTATGTATCGTGATCGTGACTGAGAGAATAAAAGTGAAAAAAAAGGTAACTTTTACAAGTCCTATAAATGTACACCGTCTGTTACAGACGCAAACCAAATGTACGTGTGTACTGTATAATATTAACAATAAGAGCAGCTCACTACTGAAAACGGCAAATATAGGAGGCAGTTGGAATCGAATCGGGAACTTATGATTACAAGTCAGCAAATCTTACCGCTACACCACAGAAGCTGTTGAATCATCCTTGAACCTTTTGTGAAAGTGTTTATTTGATCTTTGGACTTCAGGCTTCACATATTATATAGATTATGCCAACATTTTGTCATTTACTACTAAAATATGAAAAACATTTCTGTTTTAACAATGGGTTTACACAGATTATTGTAGAAACGGAGCACACATGAAATGTATGTGTTCCAAATGATTTTTTATTATTTCCACTCTAAAAGTCCAACACTTCACTCCCAGATAATCAATCAAGGCATGAGCTGGGAGAACATTGTGCATGTTCTGCGGTGGTGGGGGGGATGAGATACCAGGCTGCTTGCTGCTTGTCTTTATCGGCACATTTACAGGACAAAAGACTGTGATGGAGAGGTGCGAACAGATTTAAGGTGGGCCGGATCTACAAGTTTTTTCGTAGGCTCTGGTAATTCTAGTGTTAAAGGACAAGATACAATCTAATGCTTTTCTGGATTCATTACAGATACCACAGCTAGATATGCTCAGCGGAGAGGAATTGGATAAATCTCTGACACTCTTAGAATTACTAGATGCTATAAACTCACTTAAGAGTGGGAATACAGTAGGCCCTGGTGGCTATCCTGCAGAATTTTACAAAAAATATTTAATTAAGTTAGCTCCCCTGTTATTAATAGAAGCCAAAGACAATAAAATTCTACCTCAAACTTTTCACCAAGCATTAATTACTGTGTTTCCTAAACAAAATAAGGACTTATTACAATGTGCATCATATAGACCAATCTCACTTCTGAATAATGATGTTAAAATACTCTCCAAAGTTCTTCCTAGATGAACTGAGAAAGTGATTCTTTCGGTAATATCACTAGACCAAACACCTGTTGACTGCACAACTGATTACATCAACTTCTGTATGGACATTGTAGTTGCAGTAAGAACAGTACGCTGCTATGCTAACAACAAGCCATGGATTACAAGTGACATCAAAGGCTTTTTGAACCAGAAGAAAAGGGCTTTTAAAGGCGGTGATCAGCATGAGCTCAAGCGTGTGCAGAAAGAACTCCGAGTCCAGCTCAGGGCGGCGAAGGAGCAGCACAGGAGAAAGCTGGAGCAGAAGTTGCAGAATAACAGCATGAAGGAAGTGTGGGATGGGATGAAGATCATCACTGGCTGCAGCTCGAAGCGGGGTGCCACCATCGAAAGAGACATGGAGAGAGCAAACCAAATGAACAACTTCTTTAATAGGTTTGACCAACCTAACCCACTCTCACCTCAGAGTACTGCATCCTCCAACCATCCTTCTGCTGATGCCAGCATAGTAGAGACATCCCCACCCACAATTACAGCAGCGCAGGTGAGCAGAGAGCTGAGGAGACTTCGTGCCAGCAAAGCAGCGGATCCAGATGGAGTATCGCCACGACTGTGGAAGGCCTGTGCGCTGGAACTGGGGAGTCCTCTACAGCGCATCTTCAACCTGATCTTGGAACACGGGAGAGTCCCAAGGCTTTGGAAAACATCTTGTATCACCCCAGTCCCAAAGGTATCGCGTCCTAGTGAGCTGAATGACTTCCAGCCTGTTGCACTGACGTCACATGTGATGAAGACCATGGAGCGAATGCTGCTTCACCACATGAGGCCACAGGTCCGCCACACCCTCGACCCTCTGCAGTTCGCATACCAGGAGAAGGTGGGAGCGGAGGATGCCATCATCTAAATACTACACCGATCCCACTCCCACTTGGACAGAGGCAGTGGTCCTGTTAGAATTATGTTTTTGGACTTCTCTAGCGCCTTCAACACCATCCAACCTCTGCTCCTTAGGGACAAGCTGACAGAGATGGGCCATGGCCACACCTGGTGGCATGGATCGTGGACTATCTTACAGACAGACCTCAGTATGTGCGTCTCGGGAACTGCAGGTCTGACATTGTGGTCAGCAACACAGGAGCACCGCAAGGGATTGTACTTTCTCTGGTCCCATTCAGCCTATATACACCAGACTTCCAATACGACTCGGAGTCCTGCCACGTGCAAAAATTCGCTGATGACACTGCTATTCTGGGCTGCATCAGGAGTGGGCATGAGGGAGAGTATAGGAAGCTAATCAAAGACTTTGTTAAATGGTGTGACTCAAACCACTTACACCTGAACACCAGCAAGACCAAGGAACTGGTAGTGGATTTTAGGAGGCCCAGGCCCTTCATTGACCCTGTGATCATCAGAGGTGACTGTGTGCAGAGGGTGCAAACCTATAAATACTTGAAAATGCAGCTGGATGATAAATTGGACTGGACTGCCAATACTGATGCTCTGTGTAAGAAAGGTCAGAGCCGACTATACTTCCTTAGAAGGTTGGCGTCTTTCAACATCTGCAATAAGATGCTGCAGATATACTACCAGACGGTTGTGGTGAGTGCCATCTTTTACGCGGTGGTGTGCTAGGGAGGCAGCATAAAGATGAAGGACGCCTTACACCTGGACAAAATTGTTAGGAAGGCAGGCTCTATTGTAGGAATGAAGCTGGACAATTTAACATCTGTGGCAGAGCGACGGGCGCTAAGCAAGCTCCTGTCAATCATGGAGAATCCACTGCATCCACTGAACAGTGTCATCTCCAGACAGAGGAGTAGCTTCAGTGATAGACTGCTGTCACTGTCCTGCTCCACTGACAGACTGAGGAGATCGTTCCTCCCCCACACTATGTGACTTTTCAATTCCACCCTGGGGGGTAAACGCTAACATTATTCAAAGTTATTGTCTGTTTTTACATGCATTTTTTATTACTCTTTAATTTAATATTGTTTTTTCTATCAATATACTGCTGCTGGATTATGTGAAATTCCCCTTGGGATTAATAAAGTATCTATCTATCTATCTATCTATCTATCTATCTATCTATCTATCTATCTATCTATCTATCTATCTATCTATCTATCTATCTATTTAATGTAATATATTCACCCACAAAGTCTAACACCCCAGGGATCTTATTATTGTTGGATGAGGAAAAAGCATTTGATGTGGTTGAATGGGACTAACTTTTTACTACATTGCAGAAATTTGGGTTTGGCCTGAACATATGTGCATGGATCAAACTACAGTATCCACTCCTGAAGCTTCAGTATGAATTAATAAAATTGTTTCAGACTACAGTGGAACCTCAGGTCACGAATGTCTCGGACCACATACAAATCGGGTTACGACCAAAAAGTTTGCCAGACTTTTGCATCTGTTCACGACCACACACTCGGGTGATGAACAAGCCAGTTTCCCTTCTGTTTTGTACGCGCCGGTAATTTACGCACGTGTTCAGTCTCTCCATGTACAGTACATTGTTCTCAGACATGCATCGTGCAGAGGGACTTTATAGTATAGCGGGTCCACAGCTCATGTCAAGAGGCCAGTTTTAAATAAATAATCGCCGCACTTGCAGCTTCGCAAGGGGGCATGGTGGTTAATTGCAGTGCGAGGCGGCTAAAGGGAGGAAAAAAAAAAGAAAGACAGAGGTTGCGGAGTGAGGAAGTAAGCTGGAAGTAGTGTGGAAAGAACCAGTATGAGCGAGCAAGCGAGCGCTTGCAGGCAGGCAGCTGAGCAATGAGCCCAAACGGTGGGGCAGAAGGAAGTGGTCGCTCCAGCTGAGCGATCAAGGAGCTGGAGTGACCAGAGGAAGGACAGCTGGCTGCGTAAGGCAGTTAAAGAATGCACCGGGCTTGTTTTTAAAGAGACTGCTTCAAGCATTGTTTTGACCTTGTTGTATTAAATGAAGACTTTTTTCTATTGGATTTTAACCTCCACTTCACGTCTGTTTTTATGGGATTAGTTATTTATTGAAGGATTCTGAAAGCACTGCACTTTTTTTAATTTGGACATTGTTTTTTATTGTTGTTTTGTTGATTTTAATAAAAACACTTGGCACTTTTTGCACCATCCGATTGCTCCATTGTAGTGCCTCACTGTCATGCTCATCAGTAACATTACCGATGGTGACGGGTTTAAGGGCTCCCGGAAGCGATATGGGAGCATGCAGCGAACCCATATTGTCACAGACTTAACCTCAAAACTGTAATCTCCTCTCCACCCAGTTCCTCCTCACTTCCTTCATGTCAGAACTCGACTCATGCAAGGTTAGTTTATGGTTAGTTTTTGTTTTATGGATTTTTCAAATGTTCATTTTTCGGTTCGTAGCGTGAATTGTTGCAATGTTAGTTTTCTTGGTTGTTTATTAAATTATGGATTTTTCAAATGTTCATTTTTTCCCTGTGCTTAAAACTCATTAAAAAAAAAGTGTTTACAGTGAGCGGTGCGTAAGGCTATAGCATGAATTCTTGCAATGTTACTTTTCTCTGTTCAAGGTTTTCTCAGTGTTATTCAATGTTTTTACATTTAGTTTACTATTACGCTGGGCATTCCATGGTATTATTAACTATTTTTGTGCTTAAAAATCTTTAAAAAATATATTTGCATACAGTTTGTACGGTCTGGAACGGATTAATTGTATTTACATACAATCCTATCGGGGGAAATTACTTCGGGTCATGACCAAATCAGGTTACGACCAGAGTTTTGGAACGAACTACGGTTGTGACCTGAGGTTCCACTGTACTTCAAACTAGAACATGGAACTAGACAAGGATGCCCTCTGTCACCACTGCTATTTGTAATCACTATTCAGCCATTGGCAGTTCACTGTCAAAATGCTTCTGAGATAAAGGGGTTTATCATAAAAGGACTTGAACAGAAACGATCACTATATATGGATGATATGGTACTAAATATATCAGGTCCACAGAATATTGTGCTTGCAGTCCTAAAAGCACTACCAGAATTAAAAAAGATTTCTGGACTCAAAATTAATTTGAATAAAAGTGTGGTCTTTCCAGTGAACTCTCTAGCACACAATATTAGGTTGGACACCTTCGCTTTTATCATTGCAGATCATTTTAAATACCTAGGGGTAAACATCACAAGTAAACATAAAGCTCTTCAGCAACAAAATTTTGCTGTATGCATGGAAAAACTTAAGCAAGACTTGCATAGATGGTCTACCCTCCATCTCACTTTAGCTGGAAGAATTAACAGCATAAAGATGAATATCCTTCCTAAGCTTCTTTTTCTATTTCAAAGCATCCCCATATACCTTAACAAGTATTTTTTTTAAGATGTTAGATTCAATCATAACCTCATTTATTTGGAATTCAAAATATCCACACATCCAAGAGGCGACCCTACAAAGACCTAAGGCAGAAGGTGGCATGGCTGTACCTAATTTTACATTTTATTACTGGGCAGCAAATATACAGGCTACAAAAACCTGGACATTTTCACAAAAAGACGAACACACACAGGCTTGGTCCACAATACATATAAAATCCTGCATTACTTCTTTATATTCCTTGCTTTGTGCCCCAGTAAATGCAAGCTATCAGCAATATACTAACAACCCAATTGTGCTTTATTCATTCAAGTTAGGAAGTAATTCAAGATAGAGAAGCTTTTATCTGTGACATCTCTACATGATAACCACCTTTTTCCACCCTCTTGAACTTACACAGTTTTTAATGTTTGGAAAACATACAGAATCAAACCACTCAGAGATTTGTACATAGATACATCTTTACATCCTACGAACAATTACACTCCAACTATAACTTTCCATTTTTTCCACTATTTCCAAATTAGAAACTTTGCTAAACAAAATCTGCCCAATTTTCCTCACCTCCCACCTACTTCTATTCTGGAAGAAATATTGATCAGTCAGCATTACTGTAATATATAAAAACATTTTAAAGTCCCTTCCTTTCAAAGATCCAAGAGAACAGTGGGAAAAGGATCTTTTACTGAACGTTTCAGAAAAAAAAGTGGAAGGCAGCCATGTACAGAATTCAGTCTAGCTCCATATGCGCAAAGCATACACTTATTCATCTTAAAATCTTCTTTGGAGTACATCTGTCTTGTTTAAAATTGTCCAAAATGTTTCCCGGGCAAAGTCCAA
>JANRMT010062861.1:53122117-53153756 GCA_026402145.1 Polypterus bichir lapradei | reverse complement strand
CCAGTGGAGAAGGACAAACAAACTGTAATTGCCCATACTTCACTATTAGCATGTAGACTTATCTTGCTCAACTGGAAGAATCCTAGCCCACCTCTGTTAAGTCAGTAGATAACTAATGTTATATACTATTTGAAATTTGAAAAATTAAAATTCTTACTTAGAGGATCTGTTCAAAACCCTTTTACAATCTGGCAGGATCTAATCAATAACATTTTAGAATAAGTATTGTAAAACATTTTAAGCACGTTTTTCAGAACCAAAAAGTACATCAACAGGATTGCTGACAATTAGGCACAGAAGACTTCTAAAACACACAGCATAAACGGGAACTGCTGGATTGGAAGACAATTTACTGTAAGTACTCTGTGTTTACTTAATACTTAGAAAGGACTTGCAGGATGGGAAGAAAATGTAAGCCTTTTGTGCTGATACATTACTTAACTAGGAACTGAGAACTTGTAAAATTTAACACCTTTGGGAACAGAATGTAATTGTCATGTATTTACTCTGTACTTACCCAGGAATTGCCTACTTAATGTAAAGTGAAATTTGTTTGGGAACAGAATGTTCTTAACATGTACTTAGTCTGCACCTTGACAGGAACTGCCTACTTAATGTAAAGTGTAGCTTAGTGTACCTACTCTGCACTTACACAGAATGGAGCTATGTTTTTATTCAATACTGATGCAAGAATAACCTATAAAGAATTATCTTTCATCTTGGTTAAATTTTGAATGTTTATTTTCACTCTCCTGTCCCCATATATTTTATTTTAACCTAACAATGAGATCTTCAATGAGAAAGAATATGTTGTATAACAAAAAAAAAACACATTAATATTGGTATTAAAAAACATTTTTATTGTCGCCTAACTGCAATCAAATTAATTTTTATTAATAAGTAAGTTATTTATACTACCACATTGAAACACTATTATATCCATATAATTAATTTAATATTAACATTTAAAGAAATTAAATGCAAAAGTTTTTAAGTTTTAATGGAAAAATGTTTATAAATACTAGATACTGGGTTACATTTTTCAATGTTTTATTTTATACATATTGAAGATGTACGGATAAATACTTTCATATGTTTGTCCATTTTCTAAGCTCACAAATTCCAGAAAAGGTTGGGCCATACTCCATATTTTATAATACAGCATGGGTATTGTGGCAGAAGTGCTTGGCTGGCACCGACCCAACAGAGACTGACACCGGAGGCACGTGAAAATAAAAGATTAATTTTGTCTTCAGCCATGGGGCATGTTTTCCCCGTGTCCCACAGGGCCTACACAGTTTCCAAAAACACACCAAACGAAAACACCAACACACTCTTCTTCCTCCACTCCTCCCAGGCAACCTTTTCCTCCTCCTCCTGACTCTGGCATCCAGAGTAGTGGCTGCAAGCTGTTCTTATAGCCCACCCGGAAGTGCTTCAGGTGACAATTGATCTATTTCAGGCTGCACTTCTGGGTGTGGCTGCATTCCAGCCCACATGGGCATGTTAAGCCATGCAGCTCCTCCCAGTGGTGGCCACGGAGCCCAACAGGGCTGAGCTCTGGAGTCCCAGGCCTGTGGCCCCAGTATAACCCAGGAGGGCTATCACCACGCGTTCCGGGGGATGTAGTGTGCATCCCATGGCCGCTCTCCCAGATCCAGTGTCAAAGGGGCGTCCTGGCCAGGCATGGGACCCGGCCATCCACCACAGTATGTTTGCCCCCAACCCTAAAATGAATGCATGGATAACACAATATTTACTGGCAAGTTGACTTTAATAAGCAAGTTTTTATTTATATAGAATAGACTATAAAGAATCCTCTTCTAGTTTTTCTTGCCTAACCAGCAAGTCCAATCAACAAATGTAAGATGCTCCTTTAGATAGATAGATAGATAGATAGATAGATAGATAGATAGATAGATACTAACTGATTTGTAGTATGATTACCCCTTACCCTCTAAACTTGTGCTTTAATTGTTTGCCATGACTGCTCAATAAGGACTGATGACCCTCTTCTAATATGTCTCTGGATGATTGGAATTATTATGTTCATGAGGACAGTTTTTTACCACTTTCAGAACAGGATATCGATGATTCCTGTTTATTCCCAGCATGCCAAAGACCCAACTTTCCTCATCCAGGTTCTTCCATATCGTCCATAGTTGTACTAAAGAACAAAGGAAAATCAGTTTAGCATTCAAGTAGTTGCTTCTGACTAATAGACCAAATATATTGTTCCCCTGCACTGGGTGTTCTCCAAAATGATATTAAAATTACAAGTCAACATTACTATAGTTTATTATTAAAAATAAGTTTTATGGCTACTATAGTGTTAATTTACTTAAAGAATATAGTGTTAAATAAACTAGTACATTAAACTTCAAAACAGTTATTGCTAATTCCATTATACGTATTTTACTACTTCAAATCTTTATTGTTCATTCACTTTCCGTGTCAGTTGAAACAATTTTTCAGAAGACATAAGACTTATGTGTAACCATTGGCCAATAGCAAGTCCAGTCAATAGTGCGTTCTTTATTAATAAAAACAATTTTAAACAAGAATTTGATTAAGTTTCCTTTCTGGGCTTTGTGAACAGCAAAGCACAGGGCATAGTAAAGAGTTTTTTGCTCAACCTACTGTTAATGGACAACCTTCCTTTATCATATTGGCCCATGGTGCCAAATGCTCTAACTATTTATTTCTTTGTGTTATCAGCATGAAGCTTTAGACATGTACAGTTGACATGTCTGGAAACAGCCCAGACATGAAAAAACACACTGAACTTTGTCTGAACTTGAAATATACTATATTTTATAAGAAACATTTACAGAAACCACAGGTTCAACCCATGTCTTTTTGCTATTTTTGCATCAGATTTTGAGTAAAGCGGTGTTTCAATTTGACACAAAAAGAAATTTTGTCATATTTGAGAAGTTACTTGTCAATTTGTAGTGAAAGAAATGTCAGTTTTTCTTTTATTTATTGAATAATAAGGCTTTATTTTAGTGTTGCTGAAAAATGCCCTCAAGGGTGTAAGAGGTTAAATCCCTTTGTGCAGTCTAATGGCTAAGGTATTAGATTATAACAGCTGAATTTCCAGTTCAGTTCCTGACTAACAAAACAACACTATTTATGTCAAATATTTGGCAGATGTGCAGTTATTGATGACAAAGCATTTGTTTTATACTAAATAAATTAAATAGATACTGTGCTTAACAAATATATGGTTAATTACTAACTTTGGTCAGTATTTCCTTTTAAGAACATTAAACTGTTTTGAAAATCCAAAATAATCAAAAACATATTTTTAGCAAAGAAATCTTTATTTTATATAGCATATAATTAAAGTTGTTACTGTCAAAAAGACATAAAACTCATATAAGAAACAACAGTACAAATAATAAAAAATGAAAATATACAATTTTAATGTTATAAGTGGGAATTATTATAATCTGGGTATTCTCTTCAACTGTCTTATCACATAATCAAGATAAAAACATAAAACATAAATATACCAACCATCATTTTAGTCAGTGTCTGTGAGGTCCTCACTAGGCTATCCTGAAGCATATCAATTTGCCTCATATGAAGACCCTGTGAAAAGCTCACAATTAAATATTTAGTGCCAATCAGTTATGAATCATCTGTTGGGCAACAATCCACTTAGCAATATATAATACTCATCAAATTTTCCAATGAAACATGAGTGGAACCACAATGTATACATCGCAAAGACTTGCTACTATGAATACTTTCAGGACATTTCCTACAAAATATAAAAAGTCACATTATACTAAACACCAGTACTGTACTTTAAAAAAGAAAATGATGTGACAGTTTCATCCGTTGCCCACACAGGTGGCAATGTATGCTTTTAAATAGCAAACATTTTCTTTGAAACCACTTAATAAACTTTTTTATATTACTATTAAAGTTGCTGCCAAACAAATATGTGTTGAGGTCAGCAGCAAGAGATGGCATTTTACTAAATTGCTTCTTGAAATTAGCTGCTACACTTTGTAAAGAGGAAATAAGTACAATACTTGCAGGATACATTTTCTAAAGTACATAACAGTAAAGCATGTACAACATCTTCTACTTTGTACAGTGGGATGCAAAAATTTGGGCAACCTTGTTAATAGTCATTATTTTCCTGTATAAATCGTTGGTTGTTACGATAAAAAATGTCAGTTAAATATATCATATAGGAGACACACACAGTGATATTTGAGAAGTGAAATGAAGTTTATTGGATTTACAGAAAGTGTGCAATAATTGTTCAAACAAAATCAGGCAGGTGCATAAATTTGGGCACCGTTGTCATTTTATTGATTCCAAAACTTTTAGAACTAATTATTGGAACTCAATTTGGCTTGGTAAGCTCAGTGACGCCTGACCTACATACACAGGTGAATCCTATAATGAGAAAGAGTATTTAAGGGGGTCAATTGTATGTTTCCCTCCTCCTTTAATTTTCTCTGAAGAGTAGCAACATGGGGGTTACAAAACAACTCTCAAATGACCTGAAGACAAAGATTGTTCACCATTGTGGTTTAGGGGAAGGATACAGAAAGCTGTCCCAGAGATTTAAGCTGTCTGTTTCCACAGTTAGGAACATATGACAGATCAAGTTCCAGTTCATTGACATCATCTACAGTACATTTGATTCATTTGCTACTTCGTGAAGTAATGCAAGTCCAGAGAAAAAGAAGAAGAAATCAAAGAAGATGGGAAAGGAAGTTTGCTTTTGTAAAGTTTATTCTACACAAGTTATGCAAAATGCTGTCAAAATCCTATAGACTGATAGAAAAAAGTTACCATGCATAATATTTTATTTTTTCCTTTCTTAAGAGATTTAGAAGCTCTCCAAAGGTCACATTGTGAATGAAAGTTAGGTTTTGACTCAGCAGCCATATGGTTTAAGTTCCATCATATTACTGTATCTGGAAGGGTATACAGCCTTCATGGGATTTTTGGAGATCTTTTTGTTTAGATATGCAAAATGCATATAGATTACTTCATGTATAATTTTTATTCTTCAAAATTCAACTCATTTTTCTTTGCTATAATAGATTTACCTCGCCTTTTGGTGCTTTAAAGTAATTCACACCTTTTTAATATAGATTGTTTGATGCTGTGGTTTTTTTTATCTTTCCTGAAATATAATGATAGATTTCCACAAATATTTTAAATCATGTAAAGAAGGGTTCTTCAGAGTAATGATCAAAGGGTTACAATGGTATTCGGCACATTCATGAGGGGCATGTCCTTTTATAATAGAAAAACAATATTTCAGTCCATACTTCTGGGCCTTATAGGGTTGATAACCCCAGTCATCAGTTCCAGTATTAGCAAAAACCCAGTCCCACTTGTCACAGTTACTTCCGAATCCAGAGTTTGTAACAGTTACACACACATGTTTGTCAGACAAGGTCCACTGGATTTGTCGATCAGTCCCACAGTCAATAATAGAACAGAAATCCACCTGAACTGATGTGGTGATTCCGAAAGGAAAAGTCAAGGTGACCAGAGCAGTTGACAAGGGGATGGAAAGACATAGTAGGACCACAATCAAGGGTGCCATCTTTTGCAATGTGAGATGTGAATCCAAGCAGGCAATCCCTCAACTTTAACAGTATTTTCAATAATGATGTACATTTATCTGGAGCCAGGTGGTTTATTCATTTATAACGGAATTTACAAAGTGTGTGCCATTATCAGTTTGTAATTTCTGCGGTATGCCCCATCTAGGAATGATTTCCTTTATCAAAGCTTTTGCCACAGTTTTGGCATCTGCATGTTTGGAAGGGAAAGCTTCCACTCATCGGGAGAACACATCAACAATTACTAAACAGTATCGGTACCCCTTTGATGGTCTTAATTCAATGAAGTCCATTTGAAGGTATTCGAATGGACCCATTGGGTTAGGTGTAACGGCGGGACTTACCTGGGTGCCCTTTCCTACATTAAACTTTTGACATAATGCACAGGGCCTGCAGAACTGCTCTGCATATGTAGAGAAACCTACAGCTTCCCAATGTTTTTCAACGTCTTGAACCATGGCATCTTTTCCAGCATGGTCTAGGCCATGGGCAAATTTTTCCATACCTGGAAAAGAAGCTTTAGGAAGGAAAGGTTTGTTAGTTTGCTTATGGGTCCAGACTCCATCAGAGAGGGACCCTACTTTGGACTATTTTCTCTTCTCTGTGTCCGTGGCTGCAGTCTGTAAAGAAATAATTTGATTATCAGTGTCCTGGTCATTTCTCTGTTGGAATAAAGAGATTGGTGTGTTAGTATACACAGCCCGTTTAGCAAAATGTTCAGCTAATTTGTTTCCTTTACTGACAGGATCCCGTGTCCTGTGTGAGCTTGACATTTAACGATCGCTAGCTTTGATGGTTTCGTTATGGCCTCTAAGAGGGATTCTATTAGTTTTTGATGCTGAATGGGCTTGCCAGTACTGGTCTTGAATCCCCTGAGTTTTCATAATGCCCCATGATCATGGCAGACTCCAAAAGCATATCTAGAATCAGTATAGATAGTTACAAATTTTTCCCTCTGACAACTGACAAGCTCTGGTGAGAGCTATCAACTCAGCTGCCTGCGCGCTTAAACTTGAAGAAATTCGGTTGTTTCCTGTAGGTCTGGTCTAGGTTTTATAACCTTAGTTATTTCATCATGACAGTTGGTAGAAGAGTAGCTGGATTTAAGGTGGAGCACCTTTCTATGGTAACGTTTGACAACGTACAGAGTACATTTTGATAGTGTATTGCCCTAGCAGTAGTGAGATGTGAGGTTTTAGCCTATACTAAAATGGAGTGTACGGTGTGAGGCACTTTTACCACTAGGGGGCTCATGAGCACTATATCTGTACTGGCTAGCACGGCCTCTGTTGTGGCTTTTACAGCTCTGAGACAGGTTGGAAGTCCCGCAGCCACTGGATCCAATTTTTTTTCGAAAAATAGGCTGAGCCTTTGTTTTTTTTCTCCATGGAGTTGTATAAGAACTGCATTCATATATCCCCCCTTTTCGTCCACGAACAGAGTGAATGGACGAGATAGTCAACAGTCCCAACGCATGCGCAAACAGTAGGGCACTTTTTTTTTTTTTTTTTAAAGTCACACAGAGCCTTCTCAGCTTGATCATTCCATGCCACCTGACCAGAAAGGGGGAGATCAGGGGTGATCGCTAAAGGTTGCAAAGGCTGTGCTCTTTCAGTGACGTTTAAAATCCATTGGCGGCAGTATCCTAGAATGCCTAATACAGACACAACCTGTTGCTTTGTAACAGGTCTAGGAAGATTTTGAATGGTGTTTATACGATCGCTAGAGAGAGAGAGCTCTTGTTTCACAAGAAATGTCATGACCTGAATATTTCACAGTTGTTTGAATTAACTGCAGTTTTGTTTTAGAAACTTTATGGCCATTTTCTGCTAAAAATAATAACAATTTCTGAGTATCACGTGCACAATCTTCTTCTGTAGTACTACACATTATATCATCTACATACTGTATCAATACACTGTCTTTATCTAGCCTTCTAAATTTTGAGCAAGAGCTTATCCAATGCACAAGGGCTATAGTATATCCCTGTGGCATAACGGTCCATGTCCAACGGCGGTTTTGGAAAGTAAAGGCAAGCCAGAATTGAGAGTCGGGGTGCACGGGAATAGAAATATAAGCATTAGCAAGGTCAATAACAGAGAAATAACGGGCGGACGGGGGTATTGTAGAAAGAATAGTGGAAGGATTAGGAACAATAGGTTCCCTAGGAAAAACTGCAGAATTAACTTGTCGAAGATCTTGAACAAAACGCCATGAACCATCAGCCTTTTAAACAGGTAAAACGGGGGAGTTGACTGGAGAGTATTTAATTTGAATGATTGCTCCACGTTTCACAAGATCGGAATGTACAGCGGAGATGCCACCCTCTGCTTCTGGAGACACAGGATACTGGGCGCGATATGGGCAGAAGGACGATTTTGGGTAAATCACCAGTGGCTCACAGTGTGCTATCCTTCCATAATCATTTTTCCCCTGGGACCAAAGTGCATCGGGAAGTAAGGAAAGCCAAGAGGGATATGAAGTCTGTAATGAAAATGTGGAGAGGGTGGGATGGCATAATGAACGGATAAATGGAAGGTCATCCCGAAGTAAAATCTTAGTTATCAAATGATCTGAAGTATCAAAAATACCCGGAGCAACGTGCAGCCAGTCCGTCCTATCGAGACATTGTCCCACCCATTCCCCAATTTCAACTCAGTGAACGGTGCTAGAATTGGCTAAAGAAAACATGGGGAACTGAATCTCCTAAATAGAAAACGCTTTGTGAATATGTGAGGTGCACTGGCGCAGCGGCTTTGGTGGATGAGAAAAAAATGCAAGGGATATGAAGGGTCTCTGGGCTAGTACCTGAAGAGAGAAAAGATTCTAACCAAGGTGTGTCCACTTCAGCAGGGAAGTACTGGGCAGTGCAGTGGAGGGTGTTGGGGACTTGCAAGTGGGGAAAAAAGACATGAAGGAAAAGAGTGTAGGGCTTTAAGGAGAATGGTGTGTGAGGAGATATTCAGGGTCCAAGCTGCAAAAGAGGGCTTAGTGTGGGGGGTGGTTTGGCATAGGAGTTAAGGAATAGAATAGTAAAACCCTCGTTCGGTTAGAGAAATAGAGAGGGAGAGCTTAGTCATCAGATCCCTTCCTAACAGATTAACAGGGCAGAGCTGATATGACAAAAACCGGTGCATCAAAATGGAACCACTGGAATGAAGCTGAACCCGTAGAGGTTTAGACAACAGCAAAACATGGTTGTCCAGAAGCAGTAAGTACAGTCACTGTATCGTTTGAGGCAGACTAGAAAAGCAGTTTCAGTGCCATTCACCAGCAAAGTCAATAAAGGATCTGTGTCCGCATGGCGAGTGAGCAAAGGCAACTGAAGAGAGTGGCTGGGGGTCCCTGCGAATTCCTAGGACCAAGAAATATCCTCAGGTTCAGGGAAGGGAGGCGGGGGAGGAAGCTGATGTGGGCAATTGCGGCAGAAGTGTCCCATCGTAACAGGCAAGATGTGTAGGTGCTTGATCTGAGGGGAGAGGCGGCTGAGCAGTCGAAGAATTCGGATTAGGGAGTAAAAATCCACGACCTCTCCCCCAGCCTCGCCCCTGTCCTCGGAAAAATCCACGTCCTCGACCCCTGCCTGAGGCAACTCCACCTGCATAATAATTCATTTGTGCCATGATTAACTTGGTCTGAGTGTCTGACTCTTTTTGTTTAGTCTGTCGTTCAGCATGCTCCGCGTGTCTTTAAACTTCATCAAAAGTGGCACTTTCCCATCCAAATACAGGACATGCGTACTTTATTTTGAATATCACTTCTGAGTCCTGACACAAAAGGAGGAACTGCTGCCTTGGCACGGTCGACTGGGCTGTCTAAGCCAGAATGGTTTGTCATCAAGTCCTGAATGCGGTGTGCCCATTCATCTACCGTCTCATCTTTCTTTTGTTTGGCAGCTGAAATAAGGTACTAGTCGGTGCCCTTTTTATATTTTGCAGCTATTGCAGTTTTCATGGGTTCCCATTGGGCAAGGAAAGGACCCTCATTATTTTGTCCACGAGGCAATGCCTCATTCCATTGCCACTGTTCTCCATTATGCTGCCCATGATTGACAGTAGCCCAAGTAGTGCCCATCTTTCTGTGCAGCACCTGGGTCCATTCAGCCGCACTGGGTTTATATATGTTGTCTAGTTGCTGCACCTGTTCCACAAACTTCAACCCACCGATTACCTTAAGATCAGGCACTTCGGACACTACATCTTTCAGCTCTTGAATATCTCAGTTACAATGTATCATTACATTAGTGGGGTTATCGTTTCCTGGGGGTTGTGTGGGATCGTGTTGGGGGTTAGGGACCTCAATTAAAGGGCATGAAAATGTGGGTGCTAAAGGTTTTGGGGACTTAAACGGGGTAAGGTTTTCAGGGAACTTATCTCTGAGGGTCTTGCTTCTAGTACGTTGTGAAATGGAGGGCTTTTTGTGTGAGTTAGAAGAACCTCCCATAGCCCCTAACAAGTGGCTGTCAGTCTCATTATCCAGATGTGTAAGTAAGGAGGGGTCGCACTGATATTGTTCATCAAAGAAATCATCATTAACTTGGGCATCGGTAACCACAGGAGCCGTTGGGGTAAGGGGTGAAAGAGGCGGTGGAAGGGGTTGTGGGTAAAGTGCTGGGGAAGAAAGCACAGGATATAAAGGGTCTTTTTTATCACTCCTTTTCCTCCTTCCTTCAGACTGGGGTCCTGTATCAGCCTGCACTTTCTGTAAAGCTATAAGCAGCTCTTCCTTTTCCTTTCTATTCTTAAGTTCAGCAACTTAAAGCTCATTCCGTTTCTGTGCCGCTTCCAACGTACGGTCTTTAATAGCCAATTCCCATCTGTCATACATATCCATCCGATAAGGACCTCCATTACAACAACCCTGTGTATTTCTGCACAGTATTTTTCTAATGTCCTTTATCTCATTCATATCTCCGGTTCCTTCCACTACGCCATCTACCTGCACTGTACTTATTCCACTTTCTACATGCCTTTTTAAAATCTAATCCTGTCTTCTTTTCAATGAGCTTTCTAGGGGACCCGCCTTTCGATCCCGACAGCGCACTAGGAGCCCGGCGATCCCCCGAAAATAATCCTTCTAACATTAGGTTTTTAGGACTCTTGGGGGACTGTTTGACTGGCTTGCTAATTGTTTTTTCCCATAGTAAGCGGCAGGATCTGAGCAGAAAATGACTCGGCCCTCGATAAACCCCCTTCCACCCGCCGTCCGCTTCTATCCCCGGATTACAGCTTCAGGTGACTTCGTGTCCGTTTATTCGCATCAGCAGAATCCTACATCAATACGCCCCGTGGAGTCCGGGATATGGAGGTTTTAACCCCGATCCCTTCATCAGACGGTTTGTATGCGTCAATCTGCCAGGGTATTGTCTCCGTCACCTTAGCAACCCGTTGAGACAAGAGTATGACCAGACAGCGGATGAAAAACTCGACCTCCCGTTTATTTAGACACACATTCTCTAAATACGCCCTTTTACCCCCATTCCTCTAATTATTATAGGAGCGTGCCACTCGCCCCTTTCTAATACACTTCACAGGGATGACTAGCTAACATTCACACTGTGCCGTTTTCCATAGGGTCCCAAAGTCACCTTCCGTGAGTCCCTAGAACCCTCCTATGGGTCTGATACAGTATGCCCTTTTATTATTTATTTTGCATATGATTTTATTCTTATTCTTTCTATATTCGTATTACTTCTAGCACACCAGTCAAACTCAACTAACAGGAATCCCCCGATCTACTCACCGTGACTCCATCCACCTGCCTGGAAATGCCCGTCAAGTCGTGCCTCGTATCGGCTAGGAGGAGGTCAGGGACTCCCCATGCAGGAAACGCCCAAGTCAGGCTAATCCTACATTTACCGAAGCTGGACCCGACCCGGCCGGAATCGGCTCCACCACGGTCCTCTGGACGATCCTGCACGAGGAGCCGTCTGCTGTCTCCTGCCCCACGTTGGCCGCCAAAACTGTGGACGAAAACTCAGACCAGACAGCAGGTGCGGTTATAAAGCAGCTTTATTTTTCAGAGTCACGGTGAGAAGAGTTTCAGAAAAGCAGACAATCAAATATACATGACAGCACCAGGGCTCTTCTGAACCCCGTCTGTTGGGTGGGGTCCCGTTTTATACCCCTAGAATGCGTGATTTAATGTCATTATAAAATGCAACAGTCACCATATTTATTATGCACAATCCTTGAGCCCATTTAACGTCCCTTGTAAAACTTGATTTCTTGGCCCCTTTTGTTATGGCGTTCAGATGTAAGCTAAGGGAAAACGTGATAAGGCGTGTGGAATGCTCAGACCTTGAGTCCTTTGCACAAATATTTTTCTGTTTGCTAAAACAAAGCATGCTATTACATGGTTTTGTAAAGCTTACTTCTCAGATATGAATTAGTATAAGGGAACGAAGAGAACATTCGTCTTCCACAAATACCAGAGGATGTATTGAGAAGATGCAAGAGAGTACTTCAAAAGTACTTAAGTGGGCTAAATAATTTACAAATAAAAAACACAAAATAATTGATCATGAAAATCACTAATTTTAATCAGGATTTTGGAGCTGCATCTTTGAAAGTCATGATGGCCTTAAATCTGTTTGGACAGGTCTCTGGCAACTTTGCATATCTACATACTGCAATTTTTTCCTTTTCCTCTAACTGCTTTCACAAGGATTGTGAGTGAATACCCTTTTTCAAGTTCTGCCACACATTCTCAGTTGGATGGAGATCTATAATCTAACTTGGACCTTACAGACATTAAAATTGTTGTTTTTTAGCTAATTCATTTTAGCTTTTGCTTTATGTTTCTATCTGGGAAGCAAATCTTCTCTCTCAGGCAACAAGAACAATAACATTTATTTATATAGCATGTTTTCATACAAATTATGTAGCTCAAAGTGCTTTCCAAGATGAAGTAAAAAAAAAAATACATACAGTATATCTGCGGTGGGCTGGCGCCCTGCCCGGGGTTTGTTTACTGCCTTGCGCCCTGTGTTGGCTGGGATTGACTCCAGCAGACCCCCGTGACCCTGTGGTTAGGATATAGCAGGTTGGATAATGGATGGATGGATTTATATATGCACAATTAGGCAATACTAATTAACAAAGAAAAAAGTAAGGTCTGATGGCCAGGGAGGACAGAAAAAAAAAACTCCAGAGGGCTGGAGAAAAAACAAAATCTGCAGGGGAAAGCATCAGGGTTTGTTCCAGGATTTTTCTTTACTTTTCTGCATTCATTTTACCCTTTACCTTCACAAGCCTACTAGGGTCTGCTGCAGAGAAACATTCCCACAGCATTATGCTTCCTGGTCAAGATGTATGTTTCATAACATGGCACTTAGTCTTAGTCTAAAAAATGGTTAAATAAGCTCAGGTTTGGTCTCATTAAACCATAGAATCTTCTTCCAGGAACTTTAGAGTCTCCCATGTACTTTCTGGCAAATTCTAGTATTGTGTTCTTTTAATAGAGGCTTTCTCTTTGCCAGCTGTGACTGATAAAGAACCTGGGACACAGCTGTATACACAATCTCTCCATTGTCACCCAGTGTAGCTTGTAACTTCTTCAAAGTTCTTACAGGTCTCTTAGCAGTCATTCTCATTAGCCTCCTTCTTGCATGATTACTCAGTTTTTGTGGATCGCCTACTCTAACAGATTCACTACTATGCTATATTCTTACCATTTCATAATGATTGATTTAACTGGAGCCCAGGGGATATTCAGTGACTTGGATATTTTTTGTCTCCATTTCCTGATTTTTAATCACATATTCACACGGTTGTTTGGAGTGTTCTTCTGTCTTCATTGTGTAAGTTAGGCCATGATACAGACTCACCACACACAATCCAGATAATGTGTATTAAGATAGCAATCAATTGAAACTCCTGGCAACAGACAGGTGATCTCAGTGTAACTAATGATGTGACTTTGAAAATCAGTGATAATTTAGGTGGTACATATGAATACTTTTGCAATTAATTATTTTGTGTTTTATATTTGTATTTCATTTTGAAATTTTTTTTCTGTTGATCAATGTCTATGAAAGTCAAAATAAATCCACTGTGATTCAATGTTATATAATAATAAGTAAAAAACTACTAAGGGAGTGAATACTTTGTATAAGTGCTGTATTGTAAGAATCCTTGTCACAAATGTATTGCAACAGGGCCAGCATTTACAAAATATCAAATCAGTTGGAGTTGAATTCATACCCATGCAATTTGAGCTGACTTGAGCAATGTAACCCACAACTTATTGTTATTCAACTAATGATGAATTACAATAGTGTACAAAATTAAAAACATAGAAAAACTTTGAAAAGTGGGCTAGGAGCATAAAAACGGGACAGTAAAGAATTCTTCCTATTAATGATTATGGAATATTACAATATGGCAAAACTCCATAAACACACACATCTTTCATGCTGTGTTTCAATGAGTAATGGTGTAGTGGCACATATATAGCGATAAGAAGACATTTGAAAGATTCCGGATAACTGAGCATCATTTTTGGCCAGGTGTAAAAGTAAAATACTTCCTGCTACAAGGTTAGGAAAGTCTTGAGATGGTTAAAAAAACACGATAACAAATTTAATAAAAGGGCAGAATTCCTCTCAGTCATCAGAAGTGAATATAGTAAACACGGGTGTAATGCAATAAGGTATTTGTAGTAAAGATTCGCCTTCCTAGAACTGTGGCACAGTTTGAAGTCAACATGGGCCAACATACACGTACACTTTTGGCACCTTTTTAAGTGAATAACTCAACAGAGGCTGTTTTAAGAACAAATGGGAGACTATACTGTAATAAGTTAACCACTTAGTGTGCAATTAAAAAATTTTTTAGTAGAAGTAAATTGCCTATTATAGCTGTTTAATGTTGCTTGGAAGTGAGTACAGTCTGTATGGATAGATAAATGTGTGCAATTTATTTATAAAATAACTTTCATTCTTAAATGTTGCCATTTATTATCCTTAAAACATTATTTATTATTTTGTAAATACTGACCTTAAGAATTTTTACACTAATCTGTAAATATTAGCCTAAGGTCTATGTGATGAAAGGTCAGTAAAATTCTTATGTCTACAGAATAGGCTGCCTTGAAGCATAGTTTGTCACACATTATAAAAACGGAAAATGGTCATTTGTATTTTTCCATAAAAAAAACTTATGGTTTTCCTTTTGTATATTTTCAATGATGATAAAGTTCTTAGTGTCAGATTAAACCAATGAAAGAAAGAAAGAAAGAAAGAAAGAAAGAAAGAAAGAAGAGTTTATGACAATGTCGAGGTGAGAAGGTAACTAACGCCAAAAAGAGGGAAACCTGGGACTGAAGAACTAAATAGACATTGTGGCAGTAGGGGTCGCTGTCGCCCCGTGATACCCGCAGACCACATGTCAGACACCAGGTAAATGTCCAAGAAATGAATTTAATATTTCAATAATGTGCACAAAGCACCTTCACCTCCACAATACTCACAATAAACAATCAATAATCAATAATACAATAAACTAATCACAATCCTCCACTCCCAGTAGCTCCGTCACCCTTCCTCCCAACTCGGCTCAGCCTGCTGGGATTTCCCAGAGTCCTTTTATATTTCTTGACCCAGAAGTACTTCTGTCCCTCCGTCCATGTGATTTCATAGCACTTCTGGGTCAGATGAAAGCTCCTTCTTTTCTTCAGCCCGAAAGTACTTAATTTCTTTCGTCCCTGTGACTAGGGAGTACTTTTGGGCTATATGGAAAATACAAATCCTTGTTCCTCCCAGCAGCATCCCCTGGCGGCTCCCATTGTATCCAGCAGGGCTGTGAAGCCGAACTCCATTGTCCATGATGCCCTGCTGGAATTAGGGGCACCTCCATATTGCAGGGAGGACTCCATCTAGCAACATGGGGATATTGGCTGGGATGAACTGGCGGCCATATATCACAACATGTAAAAAGTTAAATTAATATATTATTCTGTAACATAAGAACCATGACTGAAGCTGACCTTGTTCTCTTATGTTTTTCTTTCATGAGTGTATCCAAAACCTTCTGAAAAGGGCTTTAACAGTATGAGTGTGTTCAGGTTTAATTATAACTTTTGCTACAACTGAATAAGGGTGGTAATTGCTAGAGACCCCACAATATAACATCACATTATTCGGGTGAAAGTAAAATTCTTTTTTTGTTTTTAAATATGTTTTAAAATATATGGTAATGGGACTGTAATCACCAAGGATTAATAAAGGAGTGCTGAATCCAAAAAAAGACAATTTGTTATGTTAATTACCACATTATTTTGTAGTGGTAAAAAAAAATAATCACATCCTTTCATGTAGAACATAAAGACAAACATTTATAACATGGCAAATGATGTGAAAACATCCATAGAATAAAGAAAACAAATGTCACATTACTTGTGTTACATAATCCAAATATCACTTGACAGATCGTATGCTCAAAACGTGCAAAACACATGCATTTTTGCTAAAATATTGTTAAATACATACTTTCAGAAAAATCAATGCACATCATAAACATTCATGTAATACTGCACTTCTGAAAGTCTACTGATATTTTGTGTTTATTGTTGTTGCTTATACTGTGATTCATTGCAGAGTTGTGTGATTCATTGCTTTCCTACGAAGTAGAACCTGGGCCTAATAAAAGAAAGAATCTTTTGATACTTGCTCTTATTTCTAAGCAAATCACACTATGGTAAGGTACCTGATTAGACACTTCATCTGTTAGCTGAACCCCATAGTCATAAGAACATGAACATTTTTGACAAGAAACTGCTATTTAGCTGAACCTAATGAATTCTAGAACACAGAAAAAAGGCAAAGTTCCACCCAGCCAACAAACATATTATCAATGCTATTTTCTTAGAATTCATAAAAAACAGTAAAATTAACAGTTCAAGTCATTTTTTTCTATTTATGTGTTATGAATGTTCTTAAAGTTTAATTTTCAAGGAACAAATGTGTTTTGTATTAACTGTTTAGATTGAGAAAGGTCATATTTTTGTTATTTAAGTTTTAGTGCATAACAGCAGCATTTTGTTGGCGAGCTGCTAGGATGCAATGCACCATTGTTTAGGAATACCTATTAAAAAGTGCTATGTGTTACATTTCAGGTATCTGTCCAAGATTATGGATTTAAACTTAAAAGGTGTTAATCTTAAACTCATAGTGTTAGGCTTTCTGGTAAAGATTCGTAGCTTCTTACTTCTTATTTCAGGTAATAGACTTAGGTTTTGGTTCTGGTGATAGTCCTGTAGTTTTGTTATCAACCCCTGATAATTTTAGTTTTGACTTTTCATATGCTTTACCTTTCTGGATTTTGTTTCTGATATCAATTACTTTAGTATTCTTCAAAACCATTTTTTTCCAGTTTCCCAAAAATTACACATCTAGCAATACATTTGACAGCATCTTTCTTGTTTTTCACAATCCAGTGCGCCACCAGACAATACAAAGTATTTGTCTGCAATTAAAAAGCTGGTAGATTAAGTCTTTGCTGCAATAGTGGTATTTGTGACTATATATTAAAACCACCCTCTTGATGTTCTGTGCATGATAGTACAAGTGCATGGATTGCTTTTCAGTGGTTAACACCAATGCCTCATATGTTCAAAGTCTAGTGTTGAAATTTCAATCAATTTCCTGTCATGAATCTTCATGTTTTCCCTAGTTTCTTTGTCTCCACATTTCTTTCCACATCCTGAATATGTGCAGATTTTGTTCACTGCTGTCTAAATTGTCTGCTACGTACTGCAAAGAAGTCATGTTCCATCTAGTCCGTGTGTGTCTCTGATACGGTTTGGTATCCATGGTCCTAGAATTGGATTTGATAATTGATGAATGGGTAGAAGGATGGATAACACATGCTAATGTCAAATATCCCTTGGCCAGAAGTTATGTTGTCACTACCATAAAGTGCCACCGGCATGTGTTTCCACAGTTAACAAGACCCTGCCACTGATCACATAATTAATTTAAATTAGTGTGTTGGAAAATAACAAATATTACCTGAACATCTCTACTTGTAATCTACAGTCCACATGTAATGGTTTCAGAAGATACTCTAGTGAGGGTTAGTAAAAAAAAAAACAAAAAAAAAAAACCAATCTCATTTGTATGTCACCCGGCCTTTGCAGCTCTACTGTATGAAATTCAGGCTCTTGGAGATCTCAATGTTTAAATGAACAGATTATACTTTCATTCCACACTGACACAAAAAAATAAAGAAAATGAAAATTTACAAGTGTGTGTGCTTACCATCTATTCATTATCATACAGAATTTTAAAATAGAAGCATGAAATATGTCATTAATAGTGAAAGAGCAATAAATTAGTTTTGTTTACATTTCAACCACATGATTAGAATTTATTTAGGATCCATTGTTCCTTTGAATGGAAATACTGATGGATGGAAATGCTGATTATTCCTTTCTAAATCCATTATTCATATTACTAGGCACGAAAGAAAAGTAAAACATCTCATAGTCATAACATTTATTTCAGCACTGAAGGGCATTTTTCAAACACTTCATCATCTATTCAGAGCACCTCCTTGGGATATGTGTTTTATAAGAGTTTGTACACTGCTTTTTGGAATAACATTGATGAATTAACAGGGAGTCACATTTATTCAAATGAAATATGAATATATTTCACAGCAATTTTGAAATGAGAAATTTAGATTATATTAATATTCTTTGGTTGGACATCAATGCAATTGCTCCCATTAATGCAAGAACACAGGGCAGAATATTAAGAAGTAATTACAGAGTTCAATAAAAGATCAATGATCATTGTACTTCTGCAATGTGTTTCTCTTTAATAAACTAGCTGTAAACCTTGCAAAAAATGTAAATGCTAAAGAAAGGAATCCATACGTCCAGTGTTCTGATAAGCTTACATTAGCCTGAAGAACTGTTGAACTGCTTATGCTCCTCTTGGGGCAAACCTGCCTGGAGCATTTCAGCAATAATTCAACAACAGTGTTTATGTGCAGAAGATAAAGTTTTGAGCTTTACCCAAATCATGGGACTAGAAACTATATAATCCCCCATTCAACGAGGACCATAGTCCTCATTCAAGCATTCCAGATTAAAAAAAGGTTTTATATATATATACAAACAGGGGTGTGCAAAAGTAGGTTTACAGTTGTGAATTTGCTGGAATAATCATAACCTGTATGTCTTTTTCCATACAAACAACTGTAAACCTACTGTTGCCGACCCCATGGAGGGTAATGTGAACTCAGAGGAAGAGGGTCATGTAGCCGGGACAGGTGGGCAAAAGCAGGTTTACATCTGCCTTGCATAATACATGACCTTCTGCCTCTGAGCCTGCTTGACCTTCTCCACCTGAGGGGACTTAGAATTTTTTCCAGCCCCTTTTACAAACTACATGACCTTCTGCTCGCCTCGGCTACACAACCCTCTGCCTCCCAGCTGACATGATCCATTGCCCTTCACGACTACATGACCTCTGCTACTCCATTGGGGCCCATATCACTCTTTCCTCTTTTAAGTTACATGACCTTCTGCCTTTTTGACTATTAAGCACCACTACTGCCTTTAAATCAGAGCCCTGGGCCAAATGCAAACGGACATCTGGTCATGTATCTATGACCCTGAACTATCTTAACATAGAATAAAAGTAAGGTCGGATGGCCAGGGAGGACAGAAAAAAACAAACAAACTCCAAACAAGAAAAAAAAAAACAAAATCTGCAGGGGTTTCAGGCCACAAGACTGCCCAGCCCCCTCTAGGCATTTTACCTAACATAAATGATCTCAATCAGTCCTCTTGGTTTTCAGGCTTCACGTGGAGGAAATTAATGATGATGGTCATGTGGACCTCTGGCCTTTAATCCATCAATGTACAGACAGCACAGTGCTTTGCTAGGGTGGTGGTGGCGCAGATCGCCACCACAGAAAAGCAGAAAAAGAACAGCAGAGAAAGTAGGGGATAGTATGGATTCCTGAGCCACCATGAATGATAATGACAATTAAATGCATATAACAACAACAACAAAATGTATTTATATAGCACATTTTCATACAAACAGTAGCTCAAAGTGCTTTACATAATAAAGAATAGAAAAATAAAAGACACAATAAGAAAACAAAATAAATCAACATTAATTAACATCAAATAAGAGTAAGGTCCAATGGCCAGGCGGGACAGAAAAAACAAAAAAAAAACTCCAGACGGCTGGAGAAAAAAAAATAAAATCTGTAGGGATTCCAGACCATGAGACCGCCCAGTCCCCTCTGGGCATTCTACCTAACATAAATGAAACAGTCCTCTTTGGATTTAGGGTTCTCACGGAAGGGCTTGATGATGGTCACGTAGAATTCTGCCTTTTAATCCATCCATCATTGTTGGAGCATCATGAAGCGTTGAGTAGGTGGAGGTGGCGCAGGCCACCACCACAAAGAAACCGGAAAAAGAAACAGAAAAGAGAGTAGGGGTCAGTACGGATTTTAGAGCCACCCTGAATAATTATTATGAGGAAATTGAACATATAGAGTATCAGGATTAAGTTAAATTAAGTTAAATTGAAGTTATAGAAAGGCCATGTTAAAGTAATATGGTTTCAGCAGTGTTTTAAAGTGCTCTACTGTATTAGCCTGGCGAATTCCTATTGGCAGGCTATTCCAGATTTTAGGTGCATAGCAGCAGAAGGCCGCCTCACCACTTCGTTTAAGTTTTGCTCTTGGAATTCTAAGCAGACACTCATTTGAGGATCTGAGGTTACGATTTGGAATATAGGGTGTCAGACATTCCGATATATAAGATGGGGCGAGATTATTTAAGGCTTTATAAACCATAAGCAGAATTTTAAAGTCAATCCTGAATGACACAGGTAACCAGTGTAGTGACATCAAAACTGGAGAAATGTGTTCGGATTTTCTTTTCCTAGTTAGGATTCTAGCAGCTGCATTCTGCACTAGTTGCAAACAATTTATGTCTTTCTTGGGTAGTCCTGAGAGGAGTGCGTTACAGTAATCTAGTCGACTGAAAACAAACGCGTGAACTCATTTCTCAGCATCTTTCAGTGATATAAGAGGTCTAACTTTACTTATGTTTCTTAAGTGAAAAAATGCTGTCCTAGTGATCTGAT
Source organism: Polypterus bichir lapradei (assembly GCA_026402145.1). Lineage (NCBI taxonomy): Eukaryota > Metazoa > Chordata > Cladistia > Polypteriformes > Polypteridae > Polypterus > Polypterus bichir. The sequence continues at coordinate 53,133,032 of JANRMT010062861.1, read as the reverse complement.
TAATATGCGATTTAAAATTCAGATTACAGTCAATAATTACCCCTAAGCTTTTTACCTCCGTCTTGACTTTTAATCCTAATGTATCCAGTTTATTTCTAATAGCCTCATTGTATCCATTATTGCTAATCACTAAGATTTCAGTTTTCTCTTTATTTAACTTGAGAAAGTTACTATTCATCCATTCTGAGATACAAGTCAGACATTGTGTTAGTGAATCAATAGAATCGGGGTCATCAGGTACTATTGATAAATACAGCTGTGTGTCATCAGCATAGCTGTGGTAGCTCACGTTGTGCCCTGAGATAATCTGACTTAACGGAAGCATGTAGATTGAGAATAACAGCGGACCCAGGATAGAGCCTTGTGGAACACCATATTGGATATCATGTGTCTTTGAGTTGTAATTACCACAACTAACAAAAAATTTTCTCCCTGTCAGGTAGGATTCAAACCAATTTAAGACACTGCCAGAGAGGCCCACCCATTGACTAAGGCGATTTCTAAGAATATTATGATCAATAGTGTCAAATGCAGCACTCAGATCTAAGAGGATGAGAACAGATATATGGCCTCTGTCTGCGTTCACTCACAAATCATTTACTACTTTAACGAGTGCAGTTTCTGTGCTGTGATTTGTTCTAAAACCCGACTGAAATTGATCAAGAATAGCATGTTTATTTAGGTGGTCATTTAACTGCATAATGACTGCTTTCTCCAGAACTTTGCTTAAGAAAGGCAGGTTAGAGATGGGTCTAAAAGTTTCAAGTGCCGAGGGGTCAAGATTATGTTTCTTAAGAAGGGGTTTAACTACAGCAGTCTTAAGACAGTCTGAGAAGACCCCTGTATCTAATGACGAATTTACTAAGTCAAGAATATTGTCAATTAGCACGCCCGATACTTCTTTGAAAAGCCTTGTTGCTATTGGGTCAAGGACGCAGGTGGAGGATTTTAATTGAGATATTATTTTTTTTAAATCAGGTAAGTCTATCCTAGTGAAAGAGTTTAATTTGTTTATAACAGAATGCTGGGGTTTAGGAGGATCCTTAGTGTTGGAGGGATATACTATGTTATTTCTAATATCATTAATTTTTTGATTGAAAAATACAGGGATAGCCTCACAGGTTTTACTGGAAGTACTTAGGAGGCATTCCTTTGAGTTACATGGGTTTAGTAGGTGATCAATTGTAGAAAATAAGACTCTGGGATTACTAGCATTGTTATTTGTAATCTTGGAGAAATAACAGCGTCTTTCAAGACGGACAGTGTTATTGTATTCTGTTATTTTGACTTTTAATATTTCATAGTGGATAGTTAGTTTAGTCTTTCTCCATTTACGCTCAGCTCTGCGGCACGTTCTCTTTAAATCCGACACTCTTTGGGTCTTCCATGGTATAACAATACTAGAAGATTTTTTCACTGTCTTTTCAGGTGCAACTATGTCAACGGCAGCTCTCACTTTAGTATTAAATCTTTCCACCTTACTATTTACATTATCCTCGCTATTATAGTTGGCACTATAAACGGACTGATTGCTTAGAATGTTTGTAAGTTTTAAAGCTGCTGCTGAGTCAAAGAAGCGTTTTTTAACAATATGCTTCTCATGAATGTTTTTTATCATTATTTCTATATTAAAAAGTAGAAGAAAATGGTCTGATAGACCAATATCAATGATCTGCTTTATATCAACTTTCAGTCCTTTAGTAATCACTAAGTCTAACGTATGACCTGCTTTATGTGTAGGCTGATTTACGAGCTGCCTCAAATCAAAAGAATCCAGGAGGTTCATAAATTCTTTTACTTTTAGATCACACTGATTATCTATATGAAAATTAAAGTCACCAACTACTAGGAGTGTGTCATAGTTAGTAATTAAAATTGACATTAAGTCAGAGAATTCCTCAAAAAGACGCGTTGAATTTTGAAGGTCTATACACGGATAATACTAGAACTTGAGAATCTCCTTGGATAACAGCAATATACAGAATATCAGGATTAAACTAAAATGAAGCTATGAGAAAGCTATGTTAAAATAATGTGTATTTTTGCAGTTTTTTTAAAATGCTCCACTGTATTAGCCTAGCAAATTTCTATTGGTAAGCTATTCCAGATTTTAGGTGCATAAAAGCAGATGGCTGCCTTACCACTTCTTTTAAATTTAAGTATAGCTCTTGGAATTAACTAACCAGTGCCTTTAAATCAGTGACCAGGGTCCTCACAACCTCGGCCCAGAGGCAAACATACATCAGGTCATGTACCCGGCAGGCCAGTCGCATGTGCAAAGTCCCTGGGCCATCTTCTGGGCATGTAGGTGGGGAAGGGGACAAAAGCTTGGCTCGAGGGTTGATTTTCAATAGATCGCAGTGAGGGAGCTGCTCTGCTATATACGACTCCCTGACCCAGAATCAGGTCATCTACGAATGATTTTGTACTGGGTTCCCCATGAATGTGCGTTGCAAAAGAGGAAGAGGGAGCGGCTACTCATCCGGGCCACTCCCTGGCCCTATCTCAAACGGTCCTTCACACTGGTCCGACCCCAACAGGGGAGGGCAGCTTCCAGCTATCACTGGCCCACTGAGGCTTTGTGACGCTAGGGTGTAGTCACATTTAGGAGGGATTTTGACTTAGAGGCATTTAGGCATAATCCTGCAGATGGTAGCTTTGCACCATTGGCTCCTCAGCCAAGCACATACACCAAATGTCTGAACCTGCAGTTCCTCTCATACTGAGCAGGACTGCTATTGCAACAACACCATCATCAGTAGAGTAAAACTAACCTGTCTTACGATGGTCTAAACCCAGCTCATTTTCCCTATTAGTGGGGGAACAATCCAACGCTTGGTGAATTCTGCTGTGGTAACTTTTCTGACACCTCCTGCTTGAAACCCAAAAAGCAAAAAGCATCGTGAGGCCCTGCTTTCACGGTCTGTACTCATACTGAAAATCAAGATCAAGCCTTCTGCTCCACGAGAGGTTTCTGGCCACCGTGAGCTCGCCTTAAGACACTTCTGTTACGTTTTGACAGGTGTACCGCCCCAGTCAAACTCCCCACCTGCCACTGTCCCTGGAGCGGGTTGCGCCGGCGGCAGAAGGCAGAGCTCCCCCCTCCTCTAAATCATCCAGTAAGATCCCATGTTAAGGTTCTATTTTCATTCTCAAATATTTGATTGGGGAGCTTGTTGAGATGCGATTGATTTCTACACCTTCTATCCCCCAAAGGCCTGTTTTCTTTGTGATCATCTTTTGATGCCTCCATGTATAAAAGAAGCCTTTACACTTGGCGGGTTGTACCCATAGGCCCGAGTGTCCACAAATGTCTTTTAAAATTTTTAGTTTTTTTCGCATACCAGACCATGACTTGCTAAGAATGACCAGATCATCCACAAAGGCTAGTGTCATGATGGATGATGAGCCTAAGGCAGTGTCCTGCCCATCTCTCTCTAATTTATTTATCAAGGGGTCGATGGCAATGTTAAACAGTAGGGAGGAGAGAGCTTCCCCCAGTTTGACCCCTCTTTTAATCGGAGTTCTCCACTTTAGTAGGAGATTAGGATGTTTCTTAGGATGTTAGAGATGTGGATGTGTGCCACCATACCGAATGCCTTCTCGAAGTCTATGAACAACATGCCTAGAGGTTTTCTCTGTTCTTTATGATATTTCAGTATTGATTGCAAGGTTAATAAGTTCTCAAAACATCCGGAGGTCTCCATAAAGCCCTTTTGCCTCGGATTTAAATAGAGGTCTTCTTTCAGCCTTTTATGTATGACCTTGGAAAAAAGGAGCAGAATTAAAAACCCAATAGTAATGGGTCTCCAATTATTGATATTAGAAAGAAGACTCTCTTCCATCACTTTTGGTAACAAGACCGTCCTTGCCTTTTTGAATGAGCCAGGCACTGTCCCTGTTATTAACCAGAGGTAAATAGGGTGGTTAAATTTGTAATTCCCTTTTGGAACAATGATATGTTTGCTTTTTTAATTTTATCCAGTCCAGCGGGTGTGAAGGCTTTAATATCTTTCACAGCATTGGAATTATCTTCAGGAGATACAAGAGATAAAAATACAGTGTTATCAATGCCATTGTCCAATTGAGGATGAGACCCCATAGTAGTGTAACTGGTTTTACCCCAGACCTTGTTAAAATCGTCTGTATTGTCTTTTAGGGGGATGTCACATTCCTTTCTCATGAATCTCATCAAGTGAGATGTATCTCTTTTAAAGAGATTTTGGACTCTTTTAAATTCTGTTTTTTTTTTTATATTGTTATATCTAAATCTCGTCGCTTTGCCCTCTCAGATTGAGGTAGAGGAAACTCTCAGATATCCTTGTTACCAAGTTGGATATCTTGGAGACGGTGCTTAGAGGTATGTTCCAGCCAAGCATTCTTATTTTCATGATTGCCATTATAGTCTTGCCACAACTCGAAGACAGTTTGGTTGGCTTCACTTTCTTGTCCATTGACCATGTTTTGTATTAGGAAGGATTTAACTATATCAACCTTTTTAGGTTCAGGTAGTGAGTACACTGGTTCAGCTTCCCCTTCTGAACCTGTTCCCGTAATCATAAGATTAACATCTTCGGAATATTCCATCTCACTGTCTTGGAGGTGGAGCCTAAAATGTTGTCCAAGACCTCTTGAGTTCTTAAATGTCATTTTACATATTTGGCAGGTAACTCTGCTTCTACGTTTTATCATTTTGGGTTTTTTTTTGCATTTGGCCTGATGACAGGCAATCACATGATAATTGAAGCTCTGTTTCACAGTTTTTGCATTTAAAGTTAAGCCTTAGCAGGCAATGTTTGATTTTAAAGTGTTATATTAGAGACTGTGTAGTGCCCAAGATTTCCCTCCAAGTAGGACATTCCTGTGATTCATTGGGGATGATGATGGTCACCAATTGTTTATGATTCATTTCTCCTGAGTCAAATGGTATCTGGAAACAAGAGAAAGACAATTATTTACAGTATTAGGTAATAGATTAGCACCAAACTTAACTTTTTAGTATATATTTATACATTTATGCAACATTCTTGTTTAAGAATTGGGTATGACTGGGCTGTGGGATGTTAGGTGTAGGTGGCGATGTGGTCTATCCAATGGAAACGGTAAAGACACTGCTTAAGTGTCGTCCCTTGAGTGTTAGGGGAGCATTGTCCCAAACTGACACTCTCTTATGCCTACATAATACAACTTCAATCTCCTGGGCCAAGACTGAGGAAGGGTCTTAGAAGTACCACATCCATGTGTAGAACATTCTAGGAAGCAAGTCCCTTAATGGTATCTCCCTTCTCCACCCGGTCCTAACAACTGTGATCCTCCAGGCTAGAATCACAGAGGCAGTTTAGAGGCCCCACCAGCAATATGTGTGGAACGTTTGTTTAAATAAGTCACATCAAAGAGGCACAGTAGTTGTTATCATAAGTTTATTTAGTTTAGGGATCTTATGGATCTGGCTGCCACCAGTTTTGACCCCAGGTGCCATGGTTGGTTAAGCCCTTGTCCACAGCTCTTAAGGAAGAATCACAGACGGGTCCCAGGCAGGCTCAGATGAGGCTGACAGAGGCCAGGGTCCATGTTGAGTGTCTCCTTGCAAACTAGTGGCACTAACATTGCCTACTTGCATCTACCTGGGAAATTCTCCCTGTGTTGTCGACCATGGGTCATAAGCTGAACATAAGTCGGTCTAGCGATCGACAATGTAACCCACAAGAATGGGACTCAGGGGCTGATGTCGATGAGCTCGAGGAGTGAGTCCACTGAACACAGCATCCCAGGGGCTAGGTCTGGAATCCCTATCTTCTTTGCAGAGTCTTTACAGATAGAAGACCCTGAGACATGTCCCCAGCATCGTTTTTTTGCTCCCTTGCAGAGATTATATACTGCAACTGCATCCTCCAGTATTTTTCTCTCGCTCTGTTTGGATATGTAGCTACTGTGACAGCAGCCTCCAGCATCTTCCTTTCGCTCATTTATGGTATTTAGGAATTGCGGCAAAAACTGTGATTTCTGTCTTTCACTCCTTTGAACGAGTATCCTCAATATTCTCCAAACTCATTTTGTTATACAAAGAACAGTTTTAATAAATACAATAATCCTGAGTGGAGAGACTTGTGGCTAATTAGCCATTTCTCCCAGGTTAGATTGGGTATATCTTTATTAGATCATTACAGAATATTACTGTATTCCAAATGAGGTACAGGTAACATCGATAAAAGATACATAAATGCATCTATAAAAGATACATAAATGCATCTATAATATAGAGTCCATATGTTATTTGTGTATAGTAGGTTTAAAGAGCCAGTGGCTCCATATAATTGTTTGACCATCAGTTCCTTTAGTTTCAGACTTTTGGCCTTGATAGCTCTCATTCCATTTTGTCAGGCCTGACCCTGACTGGTTCCACTAGATAGTAGGAAGGTAGGGGATCCAACTGCCAATCATAGTTACTCCCGTCATTTACCCGCGCTTCATTGAATTTCTTCACTACCCCAATGTCAAAACTTAGTATGAAGCTTAGACCTTCCTCTGCCTATGCCTCCATCTCAGTATGCGAGGAACACCAGCATGCAGTAGGAGACATGCCTGGGGGCGACCTGGTATCTTCCATCTATGGGATTTCCCATTCAATTGGGACTTAGTCATTTTTTGAGGTCTTAAAAAGCTTGTTGCTGAAAATCTCCGGGAGGGTATCAGCTCAGTCCAGACCCCGTACAAGCCTTCGGGAGGTCCGCTGGGCTGACCACAGATCTCCCTAGGCAGCTTGATTCTCCTCCATGCATGGCTTCCTACAGAAGCACACTAAAAAATAGCCTTTAGGAGGGGTGCCGGGCCAAAGCAGATTTTACCTGGCCTCCCCAGTTCTTCCCCAGGTATGGCTGGGCCATCCGCGACCCCTTAGGACTTCCAGGGACACTTGATGGCAGCCAAACTAGTAATATGCAGGAACATACCAGCTGAGATCGGACATCCGAGCAAGGTACCGGGGTGCCCTTCTGACTTAGCAGACCAAAGTGACCCAAAGGTCTGCTGCTAGGCCTGCTGAGACTTCCTTAGAAGAACAATTTAGACATGGGGTCATGTAGGTATTTTACATGACCTCATGCCTGTTTTTTAGATAACCTCATGTCTGCTTTGCTTTTACATAACCTAATGCTCATTTTTTACATGATGTCCGCTTTGGTTTTACATGATACTATGCTCGTGTTTTACATGACCCTCACCTCGGTTTGGTTTTACAAGACCATTTGTTTATTTTTTGCATGACCCTCAACCCGGTTTGGTTTTACATGACAGTCTGCTTGTTTTTAACATGACCCTCACCCCGGTTTGGTTTTATATGACCCTCTGCTCCAGTTTCACATGACCCCCTGCCCGGCTTGACTTTACATGACCCCTGCCCCACCTGATTGCAGCAGAACCAGTGTAATGAGCCCCTGCCAAGGGACAGGGAAGAGATTTTACCAGGCCTCTCAGTTCTCACCTGGGTGAGGGTTGTTTGGGGTCCGCCGAGAGTCCTCAGTCCACTGGGCCAGGCCATAATGTGCTTGGGTCAAGGCTCAGGTTGGGGCTAGACTTATGGTTTGGAGAATGGAGGGCCACAGCATGGGGTGCAAGGGCTGATTGGTGGCTACAGGGGGGTTAGGAGAACGGAGCTGACAAGGCATGGTAGGAGGTGGATGTGCCCACATGAGGTGTTTTCAGCCTAAACAGTTACATTTGTTAAATGTTGTGACAACAGGAAACAGCAAAGGTTTGAGAACCCTATATAAGGAATGAACTTTACAAATAATTAGACTAAAGGAGACAAAGTGTACAACATGTGATTTTGTGGTTTAACCAATCAGTGAAACTTTGGTGCCTGTACTGTGATATGCAAAATCAGTGGTTTAACCAATCAGTGATGCCTCAGGCTGTGCAAGCAAGATGCCTGGACTGCAATATGCAAAATTAGCAGTTTAACCAATCAGTGACGCTGTGTAGGCTGTGTAAGCTGTGTAAGCAAGGTGCCTTATTATTTTGTATCCTTAATTATGATTTTTTTTTTAGGTGATGATGGCTGGTAATTTAACCAACGACCAATGAAAGTGGATATTTAAACAATGCTGGAAGATAGAGAATGCCAAAAATGTTTGACAGAAATGGGCTGAACGATTTCATACACCCTCCACCAAGTAGACAAAACAATTTACAGAATTGCAGTAAATTCAACAAAACTGAGTCCATCTGTAAAAGTGGTCGACCGGTGATTGTTAACAACCAGGAAAATAAATTCTTAGTGATTCTGGCATTTACAGAATGCGCCAGAAAATAAAAAAAACAGCTTCGTTTGAGTTGGGCATTTCCCGTAGATCTTTGAGTCGTTTAATGCGACATTTATGTTTGAAAATGTATCGGCCAAGACTGATTCATGGGTTATTACAGGATGATCTGGATCGCCGTTCAAAATTCTTTGAAGTGGTTATCAATGAAGAAAGACAAGGCAATGGCATCATTGATAAAATTACATGGTCCGATGAAGCTCAATTTAAACTTTCAGGTAAATCTCCACAACTGTGTCTATTATTGCACAGAAAATCCCCATGTAACAATTAAAGAACAGTTGAATCAACCAGGGGTTACAGTTTGTGCAGGTCTTTCTTTTAAAAGGGTACTTGGACCTGTTTTTTTCCGTACAACTGTTACACATGACCTGTATCTTAACATGCTGAGGTACACTGTTTTACCACAATTACACAGAATGATAATGAAGACTTCATCTTTCAACAAGACGGAGCTCCTCCACACTTTGCCATGAAAGTAAATGAGTTTTGTGATGAACAATTATCCAAAGGGTGGATAGGTCTTTAAGTCCAGTGGAATGGACAGCACAATCATCAGACCTCACTCCAATGGACTTCTTCTTCTGGGGTATATAACTTGACTAGCAGAATACCCGCGCTTCGCAACGGAGAAGTAGTGTGTTAAAGAAGGTATGAAAAAGAAAAGGAAAAATTTAAAAAATAACGTAACATGATTGTTAATGTAATTGTTGTATATATATATATATATATATATATATAGCAAAATACATATCTATATACATATCTACATATACACATATATATATATATGCATACCTATCTACATCATATATACACACACATATACAGACACACACATATATATAATTTGTGTGTATGTATGTGTGTGTGTGTGTGTGTGTATACACATACATACAAACATACACACAGGTATATATAAATATATGTGTATATATATATGTATGTGTCTATATGTGTGTGTATAGCTTTGATCACTGAGTGCAAGGGAAAAATAATAAAATGTAGTCTATAAGTTATTAAACAGTAAAACATTAACGTTTTAAGAAGTAAAGGTACATTGAGCACTACTGGAGTGGTTGCGGGTAAACTACATTTTAAAGACGGTGTAACAGAACAGGTAAGTAGTACTAACAGCAGCTAAAATGTATATGGGTCATCTCTCGGTAGTAGATCCCTTTTGAAAGGCGCTACACGACGGCTGTGGTATAGAAATTACATTTTCTATGTGAAAGTCCAAATTTCTGCCTCTGGTAATGTGCCTTACCAGCAATTAAAGAAAATGAGTTTTGTGTCCTCTGCAGTGTTAAGAGAGAAAGGCTTTGGTTTGGGATAAAAGGAAAAAAGGTGTAAAGAAAGGAAAGTTGCCTTTTTCTTTTATATAGAATAGAGAGATGTGTTCGGTGACGATATGAGCGCCTTTTGGGGACAGTCGCGGTGGGTCTTGTGCAGACTGGTGAGACGTCCCAGCTATTAATCGGCTGTGATGGCACTGTCAGTCCTTCACTCCTGTGCGTGTCTTCATAATCCGAGCTGACGACCTCATAATCGTATACGTGCAAAATAAAGTGCGAAGCGCCTTAATATTATTTTGCTGCGGTGTAGAAAAGGGGTCCCGTGTTTGCACTTGTCTGGGCTATAGCTCAGGGGGAGGATGAAAAAAATTAGCACAGTCAGCGTCTCAAAGGCCGGCACAGCTATGTGCGCGCGCCGGCTGCTCGACTTTTGCTGGGCAGTAGACGCCAGTTTTTGCAGACACGTTCACATGATCAAAAGTCTCCGCGCTCTTTGGAGGTCATTCATATACAAAATACCCGCGCCTCGCAGCGGAGAAGTAGTGGGTTAAAGAAGTAATGAAAAAGAAAAGGAAACATTTTAATAATAACGTAACATGATTGTCATGAGTGTTGCTGTCATATATATGCCTGCCTAAATAAGTCACCCTCGCTTCGCTCTTACTTTTTTACCGTTCATTTAATCATGGCTAGTGGCGGAAAAATTATAAAATGGAAGGAGGATTACACTGAGTATGGCTTTACCAAAACAATTATTGATGGCGAATCGATTATTCATAAAGCTTGAATTGGTGATCTGTTTTTCTGTGTTAACCTCATATTTTTTCATACTTCTTCTCAAACCAAGGTGGTGCGAGGCTAAAATGAATTGGGATGCGCTGATCAATGTAATCGTTGTACCAGGAAATCATGCATTGACAAAAGTTCCCCTTTGATTGTAATGAAAAGTGTGATTAAATGCATTATTTTTTAACGCGTTATGGAGCACATGCATCGAAGCTTCTCAGCTGTGCTTGTGCTAAGAAAATTAAACATTTTAAAAATAACGTAACACGATTGTCAATGTAACCTTTTGTAAGTAGTGCCTGGAGGATTCAGTGTGGAGAAAGTCTAGAGACAGCGTGTGTATTAACTTGTGGATTTCTCTATATTTGGTGGCAGTGTGACGAAGTTGCTTCGGAAGACGGCGTTAGCCGCGGAGCTCAGCTCAGTGCGAAATGAGGTAAATGGAAGGGGAGATGATGACGTGACTCCCCCACCCGCCTTAACTGTCAATCCCCCACAAACACAGTCTCTCGGAAT
>JANRMT010062861.1:53041508-53108374 GCA_026402145.1 Polypterus bichir lapradei | reverse complement strand
GCAAGTTATCGCAAACGCTTGATTGCAGTTATTGCTGCTAAGGGTGGTCCAACCAGTTATTAGGTTCAGGGGGCAATTACTTTTTCACACAGGGCCATGTAGGTTTGGATTTTTTTTCTCCCTAAATAATAAAAAACATCATTTAAAAACTACATTTTGTGTTTACTTGTGTTATATTTGACTAATGGTTAAATGTGTTTGATGATCAGAAACATTTTGTGTGAGAAACATGCAAAAAAATAAGAAATCAGGAAGGGGGCAAATAGTTTTTCACACCTATTGTATCTACCTATTTATTATTTATTTAAAGAGCTTCTGTGAAAAGCCAGATTTCCCTATGGGGACAAATAAAGTTCTATCTAGTATCTGTATAATACTTTCCCAACTTAGTATCACACCAAGCATTGCCAGTATTTCTTGTCAGTCAGTCTCTATTCCTGGGAACCCACCAATAGATTGATGTCTTAACTTATCCCCCATCTGTTAGGTAATTTAAGCTTTACAATCTAGGCAGGAATCATTTCTAGTGTAACTATCCTAAATACCAACAGGATCAGGAATGCTGTTTAGAGCTCCTAGAGTGCTCCTAGCAGTCACTATCACTTGATCAGCACTGATACAGCGCTTTGCCGCACCCACCACACAACAAACCAACTCAGGACCCAAGTGCAGCCATGCAATGGGTGACACCTCAGCACCACACTACTTCAAGTGGAACAGTGTGATGTTTCTTATGGCGGTCAGAGTGGTATTTCTGCCACCAACCCCCAGGTTTTTCCCTGCAGTTCGCAGAATATACATTAATTTATCCAGTCTTTAATTTTGTGCAGTAATCAGCAGTTTTTCTCTTATATTGTTTGTGATTTGGCAGAGGTTTGAATGTTCATCTTCTTTAGATCTGGAGTTCCTCTGACAACTTTTAAATATGCATTACAGAACATTTGTGACATTTTAGAAAATTAATTAGCAGAGGGAACTGGTGTTTTTTTTTATTCAAGGGCAATAGGGCAGATTAAATGTCAACAAAAATGAGAACCGGTTTGAGTAGTGAATCTGATGAACAAAGGTGTGCTTATCTGAAAAGCTGCCTAGAGGTAATTATTGCTTCATATTCTGTGTAATGCTTTGATTGCTTGTTTTATTCATTTTAAGGCAGAAAAATTTGCATTACATTAACAAGGCAATGTCTTTGTTGAATTATGAAATAAACTAAAAGGCACTGTTGTTCCCATATTTTTATATTTAGAAACTGGAAGAATTAATGATTTACTCAACACCACATAGAGATTCTTTGGTAGGACTAATAAATATTGATCCTTACAATTGAAATCCTATTGCTAATGCAAAAAACATGTGTTAGTTTTAGCAATGATCTACTCATGTCCATTAATTCATGTGATTTATTTTCACGTCTTGCCTGGTTTTCGACTTCTTGCCTGAAATTTGACTGTGATTTTTGCCTCTTGTCTGGGTTTCAGTCACTTTGGTTTTATTTTGGTTGGTTTTGACTTTTTCATGCATCCATTAAACAATTTTCCAAAGCCCATTGTTGAGTAAATCATGTGCATTTATTGTTCATGTTATATCCACTGTAGCAAAAGTAACAGTTTAATTTGGTTAATTCATTCTCAGGTTTTCCTTTAGCAATGCTCATAATAAATCAAATAATTTGGCAAGGCTTCTACTTTAGTTACCTTATCACCTTATTACCTTATGTATCATAGAGATGTGATAACGGCATATACAGTATATATTGACATATAAGGTAGGATGCATCAATACGTGACAGACAAAGAAATTACACAGAAAAGGCTGGCTGTTTACTGGCTATTTAGAGTTCTAATGTAAATTGGCACAGATGGACAGCTTTATGATACAAAGTCTTTAGGGATAATGTCCGATGTTGTGTGGAGTTGTTGTTGTTGTTGCTCTAGGTTCAATTAGAAGATTTTGGAGTGCACTCTTTCTGTTTGTGACGTGGTATTTTTTCATGATGTGCTGTGCTTTCCTCAGGCTCTTTGCTGTATCTGCAACTTCATAGGGAAAACATTCCTCTTTCTGGAACAAAAGCTTAGGTGCTTATATTACCTTCATAAAGTAATGGCTGTTTAACAAACTTCTCAAACTGTGCTCAGTTACTGTCACAGAGCTTGGCTTGGTATAGTCGATCCTAGCTTTTATGTCCACAAAGAGACAGTATTTTAGGTTTCAGAGAGAGATCATTTCAGAGAGTGTAAAGGGTCATTTTGAATAGCGCCGAAGGATTTTTCCTCCAGAGAGATTTTTAAGAAAAGTATAAACTCTCATGATATGATTAAAGTCACCTCCAATTTCAAAATTAGTGCTTCCTAACAGGCGCTTTTTTGTCAATCACAGTTGTCACTCATTGATTTATGGCTATTTGTTTAGACGTAGGTGTCTATTTGATTTTCTGGTCTGAAAGCGGTCTCTAGCAATATGTAAGTTCACCTCTGTTTTACACTTTTGTTATCAGATGAAGTCCAGGGATGTGACTGGTAAAAACTGCAGTTCTGCCACATACTTTGGAATGTAAGCAGGGCTTGGGTGAAGATAGATGTCTGTATCACTGTTCAATCTGCTGTTTTAACAGGCTTGTGTACCACTAAAACCTAACAGAATGGGCAATGCTCACTTTGTCCTACACCAGAAATTATAGAATTAAAATGGAAACCACACAATAGACATAGGAAGAAAACTGTTTGCTTCTATGGTGCATCATGATACACCTAATTTCTTAAATCCCATCCCCCAAACCTTAAATAGAATTCACTGTATTTATGAGCCAATGAATAACTGCTTTTAACACCTACTAATTCCATGAGTATTACTTCAGTTGGAATGCCAGCCATAATCTTCACACTATTCAAAATAAATTCAGGTTTTCGGTCTGCAGTTCATTCTCAAGTCCTGTCCTTATACTTCAGTTTTGCCAAGCTGATTTCATGCTTCACCTCCTTCTGTAGTTCTTTCTGTTCATTTACAGCTCCATATTAAAATTACCTGTTTCATCTGTTTAGCGGATATTTTAATTCTTTTTAAATCTTTTCCGTAGTTTTCTTTTGAGATATGTTTTGGGTGATTTAACTGGGCTTAAAATTGTATGTAACTGCTTATGGTGTCTGTCACTATAACAAAATCATATGTTATATGATTTTGACTGTTTATACTCTCTGTTAGTTCATCTGTATCATACAGAATTCTTTTCTTTGTGGTCCTGTCAGTGCATTCAAAACAGCCTGTCCCAGACTTTGATTTGTTTACCACAATCCACTTTTCTGTCTATTTATCAGAAAATATACTACCTCATTTATTAATGAATTTTCATATTTATTATCCATTATAATAAATAATTGAAACAATTTCCTCAGAGCAGGTAACTTCAACTTTCATGCAGATAATTACTGTGATCTGAAAGCTACAGAATTTATGAATCTTTTAAAAACTTTGAACCTACTCAACATATCACCAAATTAACATATATTAGAGCTGGTCATCCCACATGGGATTAGAACTAAAATGACTCAGACATTGATAAGTGATATATCTGATCATTATAGTATTTTCTTTAACAATGCAACTTAATAGGACTAAAAAATGCACATTTTTAACACTAGAATCCCTGAAGCCTATGAAAAATGTTGTAATCCTGGGCCACCTTAAATTTCTTCACACCTCTCCATTATCATCTTTTGTTTTGCAAATGTGTCGATCAGCACAAGCATCAAGCAGCCTCCTATTCCATCCCCCACCGACAGAGCTGAGGTCAGTCACAAAATTCTCAGAGCTCAAGTCTGTTTATCTGGGTGTGAGGTGCCTGGAGTTGTGTAGGGTAAATAATATATCGTTATTTGGAATACATACATTTCATGTGTGTTCCATGTCTACAACGATTTGTGTACTTGTATTCTGTCAGTGATGTTCACATGGTACAACAAACTTGCCTCTCCCTCTCTGAGTTGATGGTGTTTATCTCCATTCTTTTCACAAGATCAGTGATGACCACAGCTGGTACTGTGGTTGATGCCGGGTCAGAAGTATTTGTTGAACCGGCAATCAAAATACATTGTCAATATCAGACTATCATGTGGCATTTGCGCTTTGACAAAAGAGACACCCATGCAGAACATGTGAAAAACAACAGATTTGCTGAGATTTTGGACATCTGGCAATGTTTTGTTGAGAACTGTGTTTTGAGTTACAATCTACAGCAAAGTCTTCCGGAGTTTGTGGTCATAAAGCATATGGAGCAATTTCTGGACAAAGGCAGAACCGTAATGACAGATGCTTCTTCACAGCGCTTTACAACTCTGCTTGGCAACATTAGTAAAACTTCCACCTGCAGCTATAGTCACTTTAGTATGAAAGCAATTCGCAACGCTAGTGTTTATATCTGGCAGTGCCACAGACTTCAAACACAACCAAGCTGAACCTCAACACAGTGAACACAGTCAGTTAACCATCTTTACTAAAATAAGTCTGATCTTCATAGACTAATTATTCAGTTTATACAAGTCACATGTGTCCTTGATCCAATCACTGTAGGCTGATAATGACCATGTGAAAGCTGTGTGAAGAAACATTTAAAACTTCACAGGGAGCTGAGAGTGGATCATTCATTGGTAACTGATATTTGGAGTGTGCTGTGGTTCTTGTGAGTACTGAGTTTTCTGGCTTCTTGGATTATTGCGACTCTTTTTGGATTTAGCTCTTAGTTTAAGGATTTGGACTTGTTCACATTGGATTGCCTTCTTATGCAAGTCCTTTTGCCTTATTTTAATTTTGTGCCATTCTTTGCTCTTCTTTTTTATAAATGTTTTGTGATCTTGTTTCTTAAGCCAAAGTTTTTTTCCAGTTTTGATATATTTTCATGACATTTAAAATAGCTTGAATTTTTAAAGCCTCTTTCCCATTTTTAAGTCCTGCAAAGACCCAAGTCTGCATGGGGCATCAGGATAAGGCCTATTCTAGGTAGGCCTTCACATGGTCTTAAGGGTCTTTTCGAAGACCATTTTGTATGCTGCTTAACATAACAACTAAGACAGGTGTATTAGAGCATTTTCCTTAATTTAGTTAAGACTCTTGCTGGTGCTGAAGATACAACAAACAGCACTTAAATACTCCAGATCAGCTGAACAGATTTTTTTTACATGATTTTAACATCTGTGCACTACACGTTGTTTAGCATAAAACATATGTTAACTTCACTGCTTTATTAGACGATTGACTCCAGTGCATATGGCTGACAGAATAATTATAGATACAGTATGTACTGCAGACTAAGGTGTCACTGTCTCCAGGCTCTACCATCTTCAAGAAACAGAAAACACAATAGTTCATCATGTCTCTCTATTAAGCCTGCATTCTTCTAATGTTATCTGACTTGTTAACTAGTAAATGAATGTTGGCTAGAAAAATACTGGGCAGAGAAGGTCAGAGGTTACTATATTATGTCCTTACCTAGTCATCTCCCTTTCCCCATTTTGTGAGTCTCTTTATTTATCTGGTTAATCCTGATTGCCTCACATCTTTTGTGTTGATAGAAGATAAATGGCAACAGTAGCTAAATATTTAACAAGCAATAAGTCAAATTCTGAACTCTTGCTCTAGTGCTTAAAGGGTTTAATAGTTTAAGTTGTAAAGTGACAGTGGAGTGAATATACAATGAAAGCAACAGTATTATATACAATGTCACAAAATCTGCAAGGGCCAGTTTGCAAAATGTCACGATTCTTGTGAGCCATAATAAATTGTTAAATCGTTGTATGTGCCTCATGTGATAGAATGGTCCAGAAGGTGCTTGACTAGACCCACCAAAGTGATCTGTCAGTAACTTTTAATAATTACATTGGGTCCACAAGACACAATGTTGTGTATACTTGGTATAAGGCAAGTATTAAACAGTAAAAGGTTGCTGAGTGTCTAAATTCCATTGAAGTATCACCATGCACCACCTCTTCTTGGTCATAAAATGATTTGAATGTTAAAAATGCATTATATTAACTACTGTCTCTGAAACCTGGGTGTAGAATCATTAACCACTGTACTAACATAATGAAACACATAATATATATTATATGCATGAATTTTATTTTATTTATTAAACCCTATAAAATAAAACACACAGGGGAGAGCTTAATATACAGGATAATGATTGAACATTCTCAGCACCATTTTACACAGGGTTGAACCTGTGCATCTGTTCCATTCCAGAATACTTCATTGACATTTCTTGTCTCTCATTCACTTTCATGACAAACACCATGGCCTTGTCCTCGTAGACATAAATTATTCTCAGTAATCAGTTCATTTGCATGAGAGGTTTCTACTTTACTGCTGTAGTGATTTCTAGCCATGCCAGGTGAATCTGCTTGGACTAAAGGGACACCAGGCTAAGAGTGACTTATATTTTAGTCATTACTGTATTGTATGTCGTTACTTATTTGTGAAATGGATGTTGCACAGACTGTGCAGTGCATGATATTCTGTTTCTGAATATTGTGCTCTTTTCATTGTTGAGTCAAAAAGCTAGGCAACATGTTATTTGTAAAGGAACAATATTTAATTGGAAACCTGAGGAATAATATTTAATTGGAAACCTGATTTCATGTTCTGTTTACTTTTCTTAGACTTATTACTGCAACTACTTGTGGATGTAAAAATTAACTGAGACATCAATCATCATAACCTTCCAAATTCACAGATCAATGTCCCAGCATATATTTTTTGATCTATCGTTACAAACAAAAATTTCAGTGTCTTGGTGACATAATGCAAAAACAGTTAATTTAACACTTACTATTTTTTTTTACTATATTCTTTTTATTATTATATTTACAAACTAGAAAGTCTGAGAAGCTCTTCAGATTTGGCTTGCTTGGAAGCTCACATGGTGGAAACATACTGCAGTATGTGTTTTTTAAATGCAAAATAATACAAAATATTGGTGAGGTAACTGAATGTGAATGCTTTCTTCAGCTTGTAATGTAATGCTGTCAGTTTTCCTTTCTAATATTTTTAAATAATAATATTTCACTATTTTAAAGAAGTTTCATAGAGATTTTTGTCCTTGTCACAATGGGGACTAATGTTGACTGATGACATATGTATCAGGTTGCACTTTTTCCCCTTCTTGCATTCGCTGTCATTGGGCAGGCGTGTGGCATTTCAGAATGCTAATGATGCATTTCTGTATTTTTCGTGGAGTGAAATGCACTTTAAATGGATGCTTAATGGAATGCATTTGAATTAATTTCTGAACTTTCAAGCACATTGAAATTTTACACACTTATATAAAAAAGAAAATGAAAACAACAAAATGAGGGTGTTGTTAGCACAGAAGGGCACTACATGCTGGATAGGTCTGGCTTCCTGTTGACCAGGGAGACCGGATTTAGAGTTCTACTTCATGCTTTGCTAAGTACTTCTCCAATTAAGCCTGTAATTAAACACAACTCTTCAGACACAAGTAAGCATACAAGGGTTTGTAAAAAACAACACTGCATGTGATTCTAAGTAGATCCTTTTCAACAGAATGTCGAATCTGCTTTGAGTAACTGACTCTTTATTCCATTAACACTTTAAGAACATTGTGCTGTATTTAACAGGTTCTAGCAAAAGTATCTGAAAAGCAAGTAAAGAAAGAGGAGTTTTTAAAAACTTGTCATCAGATTAAAACAATTTCATTCTATTGACATAGTTGAAAACTGTCGAAGAGAAAAATGAAGGAACTTGTCAGTTATTACAGCAAAAAATGAGGGAATTTTCTGAAAAATGTGTTGAGATACAGTATATGTATTATAATTTAAGGGAAACAGAGCATCTCATTGAATGATGTTTTATTTAAAAGTGTAAGCAATACAATGAATTATAATGAAATCAGTTTTTGCTAGTAATCCAATTATTAATGATGGTAACCTTATCATGCTCATTTGTTGGACTGGTGCTGTAAGCAATACAATATTATAATGCATACAAGTTTACCTGGATGACAATTGATGGCTACTTTATCCAATGGACATTATATCTTTGCAGTTTGGAAGATAACAGTAGTCTCTGCAGAAATGCTACACGGACATGAAAACCAGAAAACATCATCTAGTCCATATATCAGACATGGTACAAACCATATCTAATGCCATTTGAACATTTCATAAAAAGGTATCATTATTGCTGTTTGACGTGATAAAATGTCACATTTTCTGAATTACAATTAAAAAGCACTAAAATCTTTGTACAGACAAAAGCAAAAATCAAAATGCATTTTTCCAATGATCTGTCCGTGCATTTTCCTACCTATTTAATCCAGTTCTTGATTGCAGGGCACTGGAGCTGATCCTGGCAGCTTCTTGTACATTGCAATGTCCTTCAGACTCCAGTCTTCCTGTGTTCTAAACATAAAGCTTTTGAGGTCCCTTCTGGTCATGCCTAGAATTACATCCAGGTTGGGATCTTGTCCACATTTGGACTAGGAACACCTGGCTGATTGCTCCTGTAGCTTCCGCACCTCTAGGCTTCATATTGGGCAAAGCTCAATGGTAGCCCCTTATCTTCATTCTTTTCAGGACAGTGCAGTCCCATCTAAATATGGAAAAGTTAACCACCTAATGCATGAGAAACATTATATGTTTTCTCCCAGGTCCCGCTGTCCACTAATCTATTCTGGAGCCCCTATCCAACAAATACCCAACATCTCTGCTGATGCTTAAGATATACAACCCACTTGCGGGGTCTCAAGTATTACACCGACAAGGTGACTTTCATGACCTTGAATGATTTTGTCTCTGTTCTGTACCCTCAACCCCCACATTACTTACAGATCCAGGCAACTCATTTCAATAATTCACAAGGGGCATATATTAGTAAGACGGTGAACACTGGAAGAATGTCTGTAATCTGAAAGATTTACGGTATATTGCATCATAGATAACCATTCTTGAGTGCTGTGACAATCATTTTTGTAAATCCACAACAGATTTTTTAAAATAATTCAGTAACTGACAGGAAACCAGGGTATTTGGTAAAAGTATTGATTTTGACATCCTTTGTATTTTAAATATATATACTCTATACAGCATATATATTTCAACTTTGTGACCCTGCATTGGATGCACAGAAACAGAACACAGCTGCAAGGTAATATTGTCAAATGTGTTTAGTCCAAAAGAGAGTTGAAAGCAATACTTTGCCTTTGAGCCATTGGTGACAGGCAAAGTAATGCAGCTGAAGAATTTCTCCTTTGCCTCCTCTTAAAACAAATATAGCATAAATAAATAAATAAGCATATAGGAAGAGCTTAATAAAAATGGCTCTCTTATCATTCTGACTTCTATTGAATAAAATACACCACATCATATACATATATTTTAATTTAAGATAACATTCTTCCAGTGCATTTTCAATAAATGCACAGTACAATGAAATTTTATTTTATATTGCAGCTTTCTGTAGTGAATACCATTTCAACATACCACACAAGTATACAAGCACTCTTTACGTGGATCTTTTTTTGCAGTTTAGGTGACTTGCTCAGCTTCACACTGTGGGTCACTGACTAGAACACAGCCTGTTACTGTCCAGTGCCTTAATCACTATGCCATACTGCTTACCTGTTCCATGACTTCCGCTTCATTTTGTGGTGTCAGCTTTATGTATTTCAAAATCATGACGAAACATGCTGCCTTTCTACTGAAGCATCGTGAGTAAAATTTCTGCTTTTAAAAGTGACAGAACAATTACTGAGTCAGTGTTTACCGCTCTCTGGCATTCCGGCTGTAACCCGTGGTGGCTGGCATAGCTAATGCATGTTGCCTTTGGACTATATTGAGCAGTACATTATTATTCATTCCCACTTTGACACCTATCTCCTTGTTGTCCAGGCACTGCCATGCAATAGAGTCATTTTCACAGTGCACCTAGCATATAGTCACATTTTTACAACCCATCCATGATTTACTGCAGCACTTTCCCACCACCATGTACATTTGCGTAGAGTATGATAAATCTTTTTGACATAACAGTAAGGACAACAAACAGCAAGGTGTTTTGTATCCAGTAATACAAAATGTTAAATCACAAAATTGTGCATAGTATTTTTAATGTAATTCTAAAAATGAGAATTTGAGAGTTATGTTAATTTGGAATATTTGTTTTATTGCTTTTTAAAGGATGAATTAGACAATAGGATTGAGTGTAATTAAGAGAACTGCAAGAACTAGAGTACTAATAAGCTAAATATGTACTGTAAATATCCATATTTCTACACTAGTACAAGCTTAAGTGAGCATCTTTCAAGTAATGGCAGAAGAGGATATCAGGAGTGTAGCAAACACATGCTAGTGAGCTGAGTTTTGGATGAATAAACCACAAAATAAAACAATATAGAAATGACACATATTTGCTTTTAAAGTCCTCATGCACCTTTGTATGCTAAGACCTCCTAGTTTAGTTTTTGTCTTTGATGTCTACCTGTTGTTTCAACTGTTCCACCTTGCCCTTTCTGATTATATGCAAATTTTAATTGAAGAGCCATGATAATTAATTTATTCAATGCTTAATCATTGAGAAACCTAATTTCAACAGTTCATGATAATCTTGCTATTATATAGTAGGTTAGGATAACAATATTACAATACTAAAATCATTAAATTAACAAATTGCATACATGACCCATAACAAGGAAAAAATACTATTTTCATACTGAGGGCCAGTGTTCAATGCAATAGTAAACCGAGACCTGTTCTAGGTTGAGATTTTAGGCATGCATTTCACACATTTCATGCAAAAGCCATTTTCCCAGTTCAGGATTACTGGGTACAGAAAACTCCTTTTTATAAATTGGAGCAAAAATCTAAGTTTCTCTGAACACATTAAGCACTCAGTTGTTAACAGTGCTTTGGTTTCCGAATGTTACTAACAGTTGATTGTATTTATTACTTTAATACCTTTTATTATTTTCCGAAAATATGTGTTGAAAGAGGTGTCAACAAAAGTCAAACACACATTGCTATACACCAAAAATAAAAAAGCAAAAAAAAAAAAAAAAGTGCAGTATTAGCTATAGTTCAGCCAGATTTGACCTGTTTCCACTGGGCACAGCGTGGAGGTATGTAGCTAAGCCCAGTGTGTGCAAAATGTGTAGTGCAGTGGTGCATATTTTTATAAATTTTAGAGCATTTTATTTATTTTTTGTCACAATTAAAAAGTGTGTTTTTTATACCGTTTTCCATTTTTTTTCTGCCAAATTAAAACTTAGGCTAAAGAACATTCCAGAATAAAGCTCAAGAAACGAAATCAACTTTTCGCGCTTTAACACTTGTGAAATCTTTAATTAATGCCGAGTAATCAAGCAATTGGACAACGTCTCGCTCAATGGACATTAATGCTAAAGCATTCATTTGTTCTTGTAACATGGTTGTCCTGAGGTAATTTTTGATTATCTTTAGCTTAGAAAAGCTGCATTTCCCAGCAATGACAGTAACTGGTATGTTGCTCGTTTCTTACAGATGGTCGGTTTTGAAAGGAATCAGTAGGAGACTGCACCTTTTCGGCCATGACAAATTTCAGCAAAGCTACTTTTTGTGTCTCAATAAAGGCTACATCATCTGCCTTTTTCTTTCATTTAGCAGCACCGGATGGATAACTGCATTTCATATTAATATGGTACATGCAAAACTGCTAACGTGAATAAGACGCAGTTATGAGCGGAGTACGATAAGGCCAATGCCAAGGCGAAAAATGGAAGAAAGCGTTGTATACGACATAAAAACACGGGAAGAGGTCCGTGCCCACGCTCACGATGCAACCGTGATCTGGAACGGAATGGTCTCCTCCAACAAAAGCACTCTATTTATTGACTTTTGTGTGGGCATGTCGTAACAGGGCTCCGCCTGCGCAGGGCCCTGGCCATAGCGAACGTCTGAAGATTTTTAATATAAGACATTCCCAGAACATGTGCCCTAGTGAGAGTGAAGCTACATGGCATCATTCACAATTAAGGTTCAGTCTGTCATATATTTTAGACAATTTTAATCCAGAGAATGTTTCTGGTGTACAATTTTCAGATGAATTACAGTGTGTTCTGCATAAACATGAAAAATTAATATTGCAAATGATCGAATCCATCCGAACTATTGATAGAGCAGTCTCTTTTCCCAGAGTTACTTAAGGTCATCTAGTGGTAACCTCTTAGACATTAACAAAGTCAGAGCATAATAGAGCAATGGTAGCATTTCCAGAATATATCAATTAAATGTTGCTTTGTAAACTACAAATAACAAAATGGATAAATAAAAAAAGACTAATTTGTTTTTAGACTGACTCAGCAATAAATAGCATAAAACTAATCAATTTTAGAAATATAGAAGGTCCATTGCCTAGAGGTATTACCTCACAATGATTCTAGAAAGTAGAAAGTAGTCTAGAAGTTGTTATCCCATTTCACAATAAACTGACTGAGTCCTCTGTTAGCATAGTCTCCAGCCCCAGCGACCCTGAACTCAATAAACTAAATAAATGCTTGTGCATATATACAGTACATATGCTTGCAAAACTTGGACTCTTTGAACAAACTTGCCTTTAACACTTCAGATTCTCAAAATTTAGAATCAGCCTCTGAAAGTGTTAATTAGTGAGACAGATAGATGTCAAAGTACTTAAATAAAATAAAGTACCCTTTCATTTAAACATTCTACAGGTATGCAAGAACATACATTGAACTTTTACTTTTGTTTTGAAATGATTAAGCATTTCCCTTTAGAGATTGTCACACACACATGCCTGGGAGACAACTTCAAGGCTTGTCAACTTGCAGTTCTACCCTGAGTCACGGCTTGCTGCTGCCTCCTAACACCTCAACTCACCTTCCCACTGCAGATCCAGAGAACCACAGGCTGACAATGTATGACTTC
The DNA here is from genome assembly GCA_026402145.1 of Polypterus bichir lapradei. Taxonomy (NCBI): domain Eukaryota; kingdom Metazoa; phylum Chordata; class Cladistia; order Polypteriformes; family Polypteridae; genus Polypterus; species Polypterus bichir. The sequence continues at coordinate 53,095,448 of JANRMT010062861.1, read as the reverse complement.
CAGTTTGGTATGCCGACCCCGCCACCTTTCATCAAATCAATTTCATTCGCAGCACCACCGCCATCTCTCCTCAGTCCAGTCAGAGATTCCTGTCTGTAAAGACGTCCTTTTTTGCATAAGTGTTTTTTTACTGAACTTTAAACTTCACAATATAAAGCAATCACCATTCTGTGCCTCAACCATTTACTGTACGTTTGTTAATGTTCCCTAATTACAACATGCAAACATCTATTGTTATTATTTTATTATATTAAAATATTATATTATTTTATAATATAACTAGCAAAATACCCGCGCTTCGCAGCGGAGAAGTCGTGTGTTAAAGAAGTTGTGAAAAAGAAAAGGAAACATTTTAAAAATAACGTAACATGATTGTCAAAGTAATTGTTTTGTCACTGTTATGAGTGTTGCTGTCATCAAGGATTTGATTATCATTATTACTTTCAATCAGGTTCGTATTTGGAGAACGTGTTGTTTTCAAGTTACATTCCGTGTTTGTCAACCGTTGTAAAGATAACAGGTTTCATTCATCGAAGTGTTCACTACCCAAATCGTTATGCGAGTATTTAGCGACAGCGTCTCTATTAAGTTGTGAATTTGCCTGCGAGTATTTAGTGACAGTGTGTCTATTAACTTGTGGATTTTTCTGCGAGTATTTGGCGGCAGCGTCATGAAGTTGTTTTTGTCTAGCTGCATCAGAAAATGTACCGCGACGTCTGACACACCTCCTTTTTAGTGTTTTCTCAAAGCTTGGATTGCTGCTGTCATAATCGGTTTGAGTCTACATATTGTGGAAGTTGACCCGGACACAGACAGGCAGACATGTTCATGTCACCCACAAACACGTTTATTTACAAATATATACAAGTTATTAAAGTCACTCAGACTCAGTAATGGTCACTAAGACCCCAAATTAGTGCACAAACCCCAAAACACTCAGTCCTGGCCACAATGCCTTTCTTCGGGCCGCCTCCACAGCTCTCCTGAGCTTCGTCCTTCCTCCTCCCGACTCCAGCCTCGAATGAAGGGAGACGGCCCCTTTTATACAATCCCCGGATGAGCCCCAGGTGTTCCCGGCATTCCTCTTCTGGCCACGCCCCAGCGTGGCGGAAGTGCCGGCTGTCCTCCCGGCAGCTCTCCAGGCGCCGTCCTAATTCTTCCCCCCAGCACTTCCTGGTGTGGCGGAAGTGCTGGGGTAACAGGTTCCCAAGGCATTGGGGCACCTCCTGGCGGTGACCACGGGCCCCTACAGGGTGGAGCTTCCATGCCCTGTACCCGTGGCCCCCAAAGCAACCAGGGAGGCGACCCCCACGTGATCCAGGGTGGGCACAGACCCACATCCGGTCCCTCATGGCGTCCCGGCCGGGTCATGGCCCCTGGCATCCCTGACAATATATACATATATATATACAAATACATATATATATACATATACAGTACATATATATATACAGTAATCCCTCGCTATATCGCGCTTCGACATTCGCGGCTTCACTCTATCGCGGATTTTATATGAAAGCATAACTAGATATATAACTCGGATTTTTCGCTGCTTCGCGGGTTCTGTGGACAATGTGTCTTTTTACTTCCTGTATATGCTTCCTCAGTTGGTTTGCCCAGTTGATTTCATACAAGGGACGCTATTGGCGGATGGCTGAGAAGCTAACCAATCAGAGCATGCAGTTAAGTTCTCCTGACTGAGAAGCTAACCAATCAGAGCACGCAGTTGAGCTCCAGCGTGCTGAATGCAGTGTTAACCAGGAAGTCTCGTCTCGCTCATTCAGCATCAACGTGTTTCGCTGTGTAAAGAGTTATGCTCTTTAGTGTTTATCTTTGTGCATGGTCAAGCTACTTCTTCAGGGGCCGTGCCCAAGCGCAAGAAGAAGATGTTAACGATTGCCGAAAAGGTAAACGTTTTGGATTTGTTGAAGGCTACGATTCTTTTTATTTAAAAAGTAGGAAAGGAATATAAGATCTACGGCTGCAGCGTCCTTTTAACCAGGGTGCAAAACGAGTTGTAAGTGGATGTAATAAGGCAGTAGTCTGGATGGAATCTGCTTTAGAGATTTGGATTGAAGACTGCCAGAAGAAGAACAACGGCAGTGCTACACAATCGCCTGAAGTGGCTCCTTTACAAGGGCTGTAACACTCTCCTTTGTTGTGCAGTAAAATTAAACTCATTGTTATCGGACAAGTCATCGTGTCATTGTTGGTGAGTAACCATAATTAATTTTCTTCTTACAGTGCTTAGTACATGTACGTACCTTTAGTGTCACTGTACACACATTTACTGTATACTATTTTTCTTGCATTGTACGTATTTATTGCTGGTGGCCTGTCTATCGTAATGGCTGTAACATATGTGATATCGGAGACACTCAATATCTTTAAAATAATATTTAGGTTTTACTGTATATAAACAGTGTGTTTATATACATAATTTCAATGAATCTTACCTAATATCTAAGAGAATACAAAGGGATTATGCTGTATAACTCTGCGGGGAATATTTATAAACAGTGCGGGAGAGTTTATAAGGGCTTAAAATATATAAAAATAACCATACAAACATATGGTTTCTACTTCGCGGATTTTCACCTATCGCGGGGGGGTCTGGAATGCAACCCCCGTGATCGAGGAGGGATTACTGTATATACATTCATACATGCATACATATCTACATATGTATATATACACATATATACACATATACATATATATACACACATATACATACTGTACATACATACATACACACACACATATATATATATATTTGTGTGTGTATGTGTGTATATATAATGTGTACTGTATATATATGTATGTGCCTATATGTATGTGCCTATGTATGTGCCCCCAGCACTTCCTGGTGCCCTGTGTGTGTGTATATATATATTATATATATATATATATATATATATATATATATAGATAGATATAGCTGATTACCCATTGGCTTTGTGCACTAAGTGCAAGGGAAAAAAATATAAAATGTAGTCTATAAATTATTAAACAGTAAAACATTAACGTTTTAAGAAATAAAGATACATTGAGTACTACTGGAGTCGTTTCGGGTAAACTACATTTTAAAAACGGTATAACACAACAGGTAAGTAGTACTAACAGCAGCTAAAATGTATATGGATCATCTCTCGGTAGTAGATCCCTTTTGAAAGGCGCTACACGATGGCTGTGGTATAGAAATTACATTTTCTATGTGAACGTCCAAATTTCTGCCTGTGGTAATGTGTCTTACCGGCATTACCAGCAAGTAAAGAAAATTACTTTTGTGTCCTTTGCAGTGTTAATTGAGAAAGGCTTTGGTTTGGGATAAAAGGAAAAAAGGTGTAAAGAAAGGAAACTTGCCTTTTCGTTTTATATAGTGTAGAGAGACGTCTTTGCTGACAATATGAGCGCCTTTTGGGGACCGTCACGGTGGGTCTTGTGTAGACTGTTGAGACGTCCCTGCCATTCACCGGCAGGGATGGCACTGTCAGTCCTCCATTCCTGTGCGTGTCTTCCATGACCTCATAATCGTATACGTGCAAAAGAAAGTGCGAAGCGCCTTAATATTAGTTTACCGCGGTCTAAAAAAGGGATCCCGTGTTTGCAGTTGTCTGGGCTATAGCTCAGGGGAAGGAGGAAAAAAATTTAAAATGCTCACTATGACTTAAGGCAGAAGCGCAGTCAGCGTCTCAAAGGCCGGCACAGCTTTGCGCGCGCGCTGGCTGCTCGACTTTTGCAGGGCAGGAGACACCACTTTTTGCAGACACATTCACGTGATCAAAAGTCTCCGCGCTCTTTGGAGGTCATTCATATATATATAACTGATCACCCATTGGCCTCACTCACTGAGTGCAAGGGAAAAAAATAAAATGTAGTCTATAAGTTATTAAACAGTAAAACATTAACGTTTTAAGAAGTAAAGATACATTGAGTACTACTGGAGTGGTTTCGGGTAAACTACATTTTAAAGACGGTATAACACAACAGGTAAGTAGTACTAACAGCAGCTAAAATGTATATGGATCATCTCTCGGTAGTAGATCCCTTTTGAAAGGTGCTACACAACGGCTGTGGTATAGAAATTACATTTTGTATGTGAATTTCCAAATTTCTGCCTGTGGTAATGTGCCTTACCGGCATTACCAGCATTTAAAGAAAATTAGTTTTGTGTCCTCTGCAGTGTTAAGAGAGAAAGGCTTTGGTTTGGGATAAAAGGAAAAAAGGTGTAAAGAAAGGAAACTTGCCTTTTTCTTTTATATAGTGTAGAGAGACGTCTTCGCTGACGATATGAGTGCCTTTTGGGAAGCGTCGCGGCGGGTCTCGTGTAGACTGGAGAGGTGGCCCTGCTATTAACTGGCTGGGATGGCACTGTCGGTCCTCCACTCCTGTGCGTGTCTTCATAATCCGACCTGACGACCTCATAATTGTATACGTGCAAAAGAAAGTGCGAAGCGCCTTAATATTAGTTTGCCGCGGTCTAGAAATGGGATCCCGTGTTTGCAGTTGTCTAGGCTAGAGCTCAGGGAAAGGAGGAAAAAATTAAGTGTTTACTTTACCTTATATGGGCAGGCACTCAATTACGTGGGAGGCGTGATGACGTGAGACGCAACTCCTCCTCCCACGGCCATCAAGCTGCAGTCTATTACAGTATATGGATGGAAAAATAGGTTCCAGTTATGAGCATTACACGTAAAATTTCGAAATGAAACCTGCCCAACTTTTGTAAGTAAGCTGTAAGGAATGAGCCTGCCAAATTTCAGCCTTCTACCTACACGGGAAGTTGGAGAATTAGTGATGAGTGAGTCTGTCAGTGAGTGAGTGAGTCAGTCAGTCAGTGAGGGCTTTGCCTTTTATTAGTATAGATTTACGTGTATATATTTAATTTAGTGGTCACTCAGGATGCTTAAAATATATTCTTAACATTATTATTAAGCTGAAATTGATTTTATAAATTGATGCATTACTATGAAAAGAAAAAAGCCAAAGTAAAATTAAAATGGTTATTGCAGTTTGCTTCTTGATTTTTTGCCTTAAAATAACTATCACTGTTAACAGAATGACAAAAATAAGTTTAACACAGAAAACAGAACTTTTGCTGTGCAATTCTATGTAGTGATTCCCCTAAAATGTGAATATAACACAGAATAAGAATAAAAATCAGTATGAAGCAGTGAATCAAACTCCCAATCGGAATCTGAAGGTCACAAGGGAACCAATTTAATGACACATAGCTATTGCTGCATAAAAACCTTCACACATGTTCTATAAACACTACCTTTCTATTGGGGCAACCTTTATGTATTTACCAAATGTATTCACAATGGTGACACATACACAGCCTTTAGGAAATAATTTTGAAGTATAACATATCATTAATCTAAGCCATTATGCAAACATTACATTTAATTAAATACAGAGTCTTGTACCTTTTAAAGGCATCTTACAGCTTTTCTATACTTGTGTAGTATGTGAAACCATATGATTGCTGGAAATGGGTTTTCTACTGTTGTGGGATATTAATGAGAAACAAAAAATTGATTATCAGAAATATTTAAAATATAATATAACAATTTTTTGAAAGGGATAAAACAATGAAAATAATATGCATTTATGTCAGTCAGTAACTTTTGTATTACTTTGTTAATGGCAAGTGGTCACACAGTTGAATAACTGGTCGCGTTGTGGGTTCATAGTGTCAAGACCTTATTACATTCTTATCCAGGGTGCAATTTTAGCTTGATCTTCTTGTTTTTGATTATCAATTCAAGGACATGTTGACAGGTTAAGTAGTTCCTCTATGCTGGCCCAGTTTAAATGAGGGAGCATGTATGCTTGTTATGAACACCATGCTGCTAAGAATGCAGCATATCTGTATTATAAAATATAATCAGAATTGTTTAGCTCTAAGTTAACAGACACAATAAATAAATAATATATATATGCAGTTCATATATTCAAATAATTATCTAACATTGATTTTTGTTTTGTTTTCTAAGACAGTGAAAAGATTATAAATTATAAATCACAGATTTTTTTTCTGTTGTGTTCTTTTTTTTAGTAAATATTTCTGCACCATATTTAATATAATAATATTTTATTAAACAACTATCTTATGAGACCTGCTAATAATGCCTTTTGTAATTAGACGATAAGGATACCACTAAAAGAAAATAATAATGATCACAAAAATTGACATTTTAGTAGTCCTGCAATAGCTTAAAACTAAAATGCCAATAATTAATTAAATAAGCAGAGAAATGCTGTCTACAGATAAGTAAATAAATAAATAAGCTATTCATAGGTGTTTGTATCATTTGGAGATAGATCATTTGGAGCATAGATTTTGACAAATATAAATAAATAGTAGATTACATATTTCATGTTGAATATGTCAATAAAGGACCCATTTATCAACACAGCTGTTCATTTTTCTCAGATATATACACTGCTCAAAAAAATTAAGGATAAACTTAATCATACCAGTCTAACACCAAGCCAGTTAAGCTTCAGTTATATCAGTCTGTCCAGTTAGGAGGTATAAGCGATTGTGAATCAACTTCACCTACTTTGGTGCGAATGAAGGTAACAGAGAAGCAACAGCAAGACAAGTCACAAAAAGAGAATGGTTTTGCAGGTGGTGGCCATGGGCAATTGCTCTCTATTTATCTTTCATGACTGATTTTTCTCTAGTTTTGCATTTTGCTAGCATCCTAATTACTTCTGGAAGAGAGACGGTACTTGCAGCCGAATCAGATTGCATAGGTAGTCCAGCTCCTCCAGGATGGCACATCCATACATGCTGTCACAAGAAGGTTTGCTGTTTCTCCCAGTACGGTCTCAAGAGCATGGAGGAGACACCAGGAGACAGGCCGTTAAACAAGGGGAGCTGGAAATAACTGTAGAAAGACATTAATGAAGCAGCAGGACTGGTATCTGCTCCTTTGTGCGAGGAAGAACAGGAGTGGCACTGCCAGAGCCCTACAAAATTATCTCCAGTTGGCTGCTGGTGTGCATGTTTCTGACCAAACTGTCAGAAAAAGACTCCATGAGAGTGGCATGAGGGCCTGACATCCTCAAGAGAGGCCTGTGCTCATAGCCCATCACTGTGCAGCTCAATTGGCATTTGCATGAGAATACCACAGTTGGCAGTTCCACCACTGATGCCCCTTACTATTTACAGATGAGAGCAGGTTCCCACTGAGCACATGTGACAGATGTGAAAGAGTCTGGAGAGGCTGTGGTGAACATTGTGCAGCCTGCAACATTATCATGCATGACCAGCTTGCACAGACCTCCATGTGCAAGGAAATGGTACCCTGACTTGTATTAGGTTGTGGGATGAAATTCTCAGAGCCATTGTCAGACCTTATGCTGTTGCAGTGGACCCTGGGTTCCTTCTGGTGCAGGACAATGCGGCCAGAGTGTGTAGGCAGTTCCTGGATGACAAACACATTGATGCCATTGACTGACCCAAAAATTCCCTAGACCTGAATCCTATTGAGAATCTCTGTAATGTTATGTTATGTATCAGTGCATCCCACACCGCCAAATAGTGCCATAGACGGTCGAGAAGCTCACTGATACCCTGATCCAGGTCTGGGTGGAGATGACCCAGGACACCATCCGCCATCTCATTAGGAGCTTGCTCAGATGTTGTCATGAGTGCATTCAGGCATGTGTGTGCCTTACACACTACTGATTCACTGTGATGAAATTCACGCAAGTTGGATCAGGCTGTGATTTAAATTTTTGAGCTTGGTTTTCAGCATGATGTTGAATTCAGCCCTCAATACATGGTTGATTTTGGTTTCCATTGACCATTGATACAACATTTTGTTCTCAACAAATTGCACAGTGTTACTCAGTAAAGATTTTCCACTTGAATATTTTGTTCATTGAGATCCGATGTGTGATTTAAGTGCTCCCTTAATTATTTGAGCAGTGTATTATACTTTCTTATATTTTTGTTATACTTCTCTTATTAGTTTTCATGCACACTTGTGCTGCAAGGGTCTTACAGGTATTGGGTTATCTAATAATACAGGGACAGTTTTTGATATGACATCCCCACTATCCTTGTTTCTGTGGAGCAGAACATCCCAAAAGACTACAGACATCACTTGTCGTCCTGATGTCTTCAGCTCTGCTTCTTCTGTTGCTTGTGGTACTTAAGGAATATTCCACCAAGAAATTATATTTTTTTATGCTACTTACCCCACCTATTTTGTAATAATGGCCTAAAAAAATTAGCATCATATTTTCATGCAGAATGGAAAGAAAAAAGTTTATAATGGGAAGTTGGTATCATCTGTTTCAGGAGGTGGACATCTGAGACGGACGTCCGTTACCTGCAGTGTTATTTTTTTTTTAACATCTTCCCAAGGTATCCTGTATTTACTGAACCCAAGGGGCTTTAATTAAAGTAAATGCAAGAATATACAAACATGAGTAGCAGAAAAGGGGCTGAGAAAGAAAAGGAAAAGACCGCTGAAGTTTAATCTAAGTCTAAAAAGGCCTCAAATTCAAGTTCAAGGTAAGGTCTATTAGAGACGGACATGGAACAGACATGTGAAAGAACAGATCTCCGGGGCATTAACACTCGGCTCCAGCTGAGAGCAAAAGTGGGGGCGAAGCTGCAAGTTAGTTAGGTAAGGAGAACGTGTCGATTCCAGAAGGTTCATTGGAGCTGTGCATGACCTTACTATCCCTGCTGTCAACTACCCCTTCGCAAATCAGTGCCACCAACTCCAACCGGGCTTGCTACTCCATCCACAGAGCACAGAGAAGACCGAAACAAATGGTCCAAGCTGAAAGTAACGATCACCACAATGATTACTGCAATAACTACTGCTCTCAGTAAGGACATAAGGGATATAAGGAAAAATATAAAGGACATAAACAAGACAAAGTAGAAGCTGCTTCAGGATATTAAAGACCAGGAGAAATGTTTAGGTAATTGCATTGAGGCAACTTTAAAGGCATGCTAGAAAAAATTGAGGAACAAATAGAGGAACGTACGAGTAGGTTTGAGAATAAATTTAGAGCACTTGGTGCTCAGCTTAAAGATGTTAAGCAAATGTTCATGACTCGTATGGAAATAGTTGAACAATTGGCATATACTGCTGATGAAAAAGCAATGGCTGCAAATTCCAAATGCAAAGTGTTTTGAGACAGACTATCTGCATTGGAAGACATATACACAAGGAATAATATCAGAATTGAAGGTCTCCCTGAAAACCGTGAAAGTCCAAAGCCAGTGAAATTCAAAGCTGAACTATTCACTAAAATAATTGGAGAGGACTTTAAATCAGACACAGATATCAGCAGCTTACCGCATAAATGGATTGAGTCCCTCAAAAGCTAGAAGCCTTATTGTACATTTTGACAAATTACAATCTAAATAAGATTTGATGTCACTTCTCAGACTGAAACAAGAGATTATATTTGAAAATAACTGCATTTATATTTTCCCTGATTTCTTCAACAGCTGCTAAATTTGCCACATTTTACAGCATTAAACAGGTCTTATGGAAAGACAAAATCAGATACAGCTTCTTGTATCCTGCTAGATTTAGAGTGGATATTCAAGGCAAGTTGTACATTTATAGTTATCCGGATAAAGCAGAAAAAGAGTAAGAAAATTGATCCCAACACCTTTTGAACTACAATCTTGAGTCACATCATGTCCTGGCAAGGCAAAGAAGATTTTATCTGCAATTTGGTCCATTCACAATGAGACTTTTGCCGTAATTATACATTCTGTTTCCTTCTTGGCTATTTTTACTTTTTAATTACATGTGTATATATTTTTATCCCAAAGAGGAATGTGTAATATCATACCGCTGGTTTATTGTATTAGGATTGTACTATCATCTAGGTTTATACTATTTGAACTTTGCTGAACTGCCAATAGATATCTCTACTTTAATCCTTCTACACCGCTGCTGGGGGGGCTTGTTTTGTTTTGGACACACTCTGTCTCTAGGTATGTGAGAGGACTGGGACTTTGAGTGTGGTCTAGCCTCATGTGGGGAGGTAAAACATATGGGTTGGGTGTTGAGAAAACAAAAGAGAGCAAGCTACTTCTAATCTATCATTTTTACGCCCACAATTGTAAGTGCTAACACAACAATAGGCTTCATAGCAATAACTTCTGGCAAAATAGAAAATTAAGGTTAAAGCTTAATAATGTACGAACTTAATTTAAGACTATAAAATGTCAACAAAAGTTAGAAGCAATGTCTTTGTGACTAAACAGTGAACTTTGTGAGCTGGAATGTCAAAGGTATGAATCACAAATAATAGAGAAATAAAGTATTTTCTCACCTAACATGCCTAAACTCTAAGATAGTATTTTTACAGGAGATTCACTTATTAAGCAAGAATCACTTTAGATTGCAAAGAGATTGGACTGGCCAACTATTCCACTCAAGCTATACTAAGAAAAGTAGAGGTGTGGGATTCTTAATACACAGAACAATTTTATTTGTAGTATCAAATGTAATATCTGATTCTGAAAGGTGAGATGTGTTTGTTATGGGTGATTTATTTAATTGTAAAGTGATTCTGATAAATATCTACACACCCAATGTGGATGATAGACTTCATCCAAAACATATTTGCATCCATTCCTAATGTGAACACGCATAAAATTATAATGGCCAGAGACTTTAACTGTGTTTTAAATTCAGGCCTAGATAGGTCTTCATCCACAAGGGTTATAACATCTAACACTACAAAATCAATTACACGGTTTGTAATTGATCATAACTTATCAGACCCTTGGAGATTTCTAAATCCAAATTTTTATCCAAGCAGATTGATTTTTTTAGAAACAAATTCATCCTCAGAAGTCTCTGCAGGAATGCTCTGGGAAACACTGAAGGCATTTTTAAGGGGAGAGATTTAATATTTCACCCACAAAAATAAATCCGAAACCAAGAAGGTATCAGAGTTAATCAGTAAAATTACCAGAATAGACCAAGAACATGCCAGGTTTCCAAATGAGGCACTGTATAGGAAAAGACAGGCTTTGCAATCAGAACTCAGCCTTCTGACAACAAAGCTATTAAATATGCCTGCTTTCTCCAGTTCACAGGGGCCAGAGCCTGTACTAGAAGCATTAGGCACAAGGAAGGAAACTATACTGAATGGGTGCTTTGAAGATAAATAAGAAGAAGGTCATATATAGGAAATTTAATAAAGGTATCAGGAGTATTGTGCTCCAACAATTAAGGTGAAGGGTAAAGGAAGGGTTTTTAAGAAAGTTGTAAGACCAGCCATGTTGTATGGAGCAGAGACATATGAAGTAAAGGGAGCGCAGGAGAAGAAGTTAGATGTGGTGGAAATGAGACAATCAGAGATACAACAAAAGTGGGAAAGATGTCTAAGAAAGTACAGTAAAGTAGATTCAAAGTCAAAGTCAACTTTATTGTCATCTCAAGTATATACAAGTATACACGTATGGACGAAATTGCGAAGCTCAGGGTCCACAGTGTAACAACATGAAGTGCAAATAGTAAATTAAAAATTGAATTAAAATTAAAATTTTAAATTAAAACACAAACAAGAGAAGACATTGTACAAAGACAAGACAAAGAAGTAGCAGCAATATTGACGTGTAGTTAGCAATATGAACATTGATTCAATGTATGGTATTTGCAATCTAGATACATAAATATAGTCAATAGATATGTAATGTAATAAATAAATAATAGATATAAATAATACAGAAATTATCAGTGTATGATAATAGTTGTTTAAGACATGTGTAAACAATGACAGGTCAGAATGTTTCACAGCAGAAGGATATCAAGAGTGTCAAATACTTAAAGGTCAGTATGAGATTTTCAGTTCTTTTCTACATGCACACTCGTCTTTGCAGGAAAGTGGCTTGCATGTATAAAAGTTCTGTTTTTGGAGGTGGTTGAGGAAGTGTGGAAGATCTCAGGTGGCAGCATGGTGTTAAGGAGTCTGAGAGTTTGGTGGTAAAAATTATTCTGCAGCCTGGCAGATCTGGCTTTGATGCTGCTGTATCTTCTCTTGGATGGCAGAAGTGTGAAAAGTTCATGTGAGGGGTGTAAGGGGTCCTGCACAATGTTGCAGGCCTTGTGGACACTGTGTTTGTAAAATATGTCCTGTAGTGAAGGGAGAGGCACCCCAGTAATGTTCTCTGCTGTCTTCACTATCCTTTGCAGGCGCTTGCGGTCGGATATGTTGCAGTTGCCATACCAGACAGTGATGCAGCTGGTCAGAACACTCCCAATGGTGCCTCTGTAGAACATGGTGAGGATGGAAGGGGGAAGACTTGCTCACTCCAGCCTTAGGAAGTGTAGTCTCTGCTGGGCTTTCTTGATTAGTGATGGGATGTTGTGCGTCCACGTAAGTTCCTCAGTTATGTGCACACCGAGGAACTTGGTACTCCTAACAGTCTCCATATCTAAACCATTGATGCTGAGCGGGATGAGGGCAGGATGTGATATTCTGAGGTCCACGATTATCTCTTTTGTCTTGTCGACATTGAGAGATAGATTGAAGTGTTCACACCATGCGGACAGCTGTTCCACCTCATCTGTGTATGCTGTTTCACCATCCCTGCTTATCAGTCCCAGCACCGTCGTATCATCCTCAAACTTGATGATGTGGTTGGTGTTGTGTATGGTTGTGCAGTCGTGAGTCAGCAGGGTGAAGAACAGTGGACTAAGCACGCAGTCCTGCGGTGCTCCAGTGCTCAGTGTGATGTTGCTGGAAGTGTTGCAGCCCAACTGAACTGACTGGGGCCTCTCTGTTAAGAAGTCCAGGATCCAATTGCAGAGGGTGGTGTTCAGGCCCAACCTGCTCAGTTTTGCAACCAGCTTTTGAGGGATGATTGTGTTAAAGGCAGAGCTAAAGTCTACGAATAACATCCTGACATATGTGTCTTTTTTATCCAGATGTGTCAGGGAGAGGTGAAGGGCAGAGCATAGGGTATCCTCAGTTGACCTGTTTGAGCGGTATGCAAGCTGAAGAGGTTGAAGTGGTCATGGGCATGTGAAGAGGTGAGAAAATAAATATGTGGGCAAAACAGATGGAAATGAAAGTACAGAGAAAGAGAAAGCGAGGGAGGCCACAATAGAGGTGGATGGATAAAGTAAAAGAAGATCTGAAGTAAAATGGCTTGACTGGTAATGAGGTACAGGACTGAGCTGTTTGGACAAGGATGATAAAGACCCACGTAGATGTGTGAAAAGATGAAGAGGAAAAAGAAGAAAAAGTAACAAAAGTTAAAGCATATTTCACTGACAATGTAGGACTAGCACATGTAGTCTCAGAAATAAGTTCCAGAGTAGAGATCTGTTCCTGTCAGAAGCTAGATTCAAATGAATGCTGACTAGGTTAAAGGAATACTCCAAACAAAAATGATCTTTTTTATGTTACATATCCCATCCACTTTGCAATGATCCCAAAGAATTTGTTTACCTAATTTTTTGGCAGAATGGAGGAAAAAAAGGTTATGATATAACAGAAGGCAGTAGTGACCAATGCTGTACAATGACAAATAAGGAGAAAGCAAGGGACCAGACAACCTCCAGGTTGACATGTAACAGGAGTCAGCTTACAGCTTGAACAGTTAGGAATTGGCTGATCATAATAGATAAAAAGAGAGCGAAAGAAAGAACAGGCTGCCTGGTGGAACTTGTCTTTTACAAGATGTTCACATGTAGGAACTAGAATGGTTATTAGAGAGAGTTATTCACTATTGATTTAAATAGAACTATTTAGAGGAGAACATGGCCTGACATGTGAGAAGATGTACATTTAGTATGCATTTGCATAGGTTTACACATATACATACAGTATATGATATGCAGTATATTAGGAGTGATCAAAAAGTTTTGAGCCAGAACCTGAAATTAATATTCTATATTTCTGATTTTGTAAGTGGACAAAGATTAGCTCATGTGTGCTGAAATATGCAAAATACAAGTTTATAGCAGTTGTGGTTTATACTGTATTGTTTGCAAAGCTGCACTATCACTGAACTTCTAATGTTACAGAACAAAACATCCTTCAGGATTAATTCTTGCCTAGCTAGTATGTAACAGGACTATTCCCTTTATATACAACAATAAACAAATGGGCCGTAGAATTCCATCAGAGAAGAATATTTCGTTGACCCAAGGTCTGGTCTGTCTTAGAGATCAATAACAGAAAAAAGTTGCCATTGTGAAGAAAATCAACGTGATAGGATAGGGACTGGGATGTGCTCTGCTCCAGTTAATTCCATTTATCAAGAACAATTACCGTTAAATATTAGCAAAGTCAGTACATGGTGGGGTCCTAGAATTTGGACTTTTGAAATGAAGCATAAACTCATGTTCCAAGGAAAATCTTGTGCTAATAATTTTGGACTGGGAGAAATTTTAGAAGGGTTAAAACTTGTTCATAAAACTTGCATCCATTATTATAACTCACAGTCCAAACCACAGTCAAAACAATGGAAGCATAATGAATATCCAACGCCAAAGAAATGTAATCCAAATCCAATAATATCAAGTGCACTATTTTTATAACACAGAGGGTATAGCCCATATAGATTACATTTCTCATTAGGTTCATATGACCAATAATACTAATTAATATTAGTACAATAGTACTAATATTAATACTGGTTTGCTTTGGTATGGTACAGTGGTTTAGCTGTAGTTTTGGTGCCTTGCAATAAGGGGTTTGCATCATGGGTGCTCACCCATGTACACGTGAGTTTCCTCCATGTGCTCCGGTTTCCTTATACAGTCCAAAGACATACAGCTTAGGTGATTGTCATTGTTAAATTGGCCCAAGTGTATGCATGCATATGTGTGTGTTCACCCTGTGATGGACCATCACATTGTCCAGGTGTTGGTCCTGTCTTGCACCTGATACTTACTTTGATAGGATTTTCACTTCAACTCTTCCCTGGGTAAGCAGGTTTAAAAATAAATGAATGGATAGATGGTTTGTTTCAGTGTTTATAGCAATCTTTTACTCAGAAACTGCAAGGAAGGATGCCGTCCTTCCCTTTATACCTCATGACAGTGTACCCAGTCATACTATACAGGCTGCAAAGGCTGCTCTCTGAAACCATAGATTCAAACATATAGCAAACCCACCCACTTGAAGTACTGTATGGTCGCACAAGCATGACAAAACCTTGTCATTAATTGGCATTGAGAAGCTTTGCAAACATTTGTTAACAACTTGAAGAGAATGGCCGAAGGCTGGATGGGTCTTGCAACCTGGAAAGGGAGCAGAAAGGGGAATAATGAAAGTGAAGTCAAAAAGACAGGTAAGGGTCTAATAGGTAATACTGCAAAATAAAGACAAAAAATAAAGATGCACTTTTATTCAAATTTGTAGTCAAAAGATTGTTGCCAAATAAAATCTAATAATAGAATCCTCTCAGAAAGACATTTTATCTTCCACTACTACTAAAACGTCAAGCAAAATGACACCTTTCATTGGCAAACTAAAAAGATTACAATATGCAAGCTTTCAAGACAACTCAGGCCCCTTCTTCAGGCAAGATGTAAATCATTTTAAAGAAGGGGCCTGAGTTGCCTCGAAAGCTTGCATATTGTAATCTTTTTAGTTAGCCAATAAAAGGTGTCATTTTGCTTGACTTTTCACTACATTCATAATGGCTAACACGGTATAACACCCTAGTACTACTACTACTAAAGAAAAAGAAACAGACTGTTTTGTAAAGAGATCCAATACACAGATGCTGGAAGCTGTGCTTGTATTGAGTCATGGGAATGACAGTGGGCATAGTGACAGCAATCAATATGGATGCAGCGTAGCTAAAATTGTCATAAAATGGTTGTGATCATCTAAAAAACCAGAACACCAAATGGTGCCCCCAGAAAAATGACATAATAATTCAAGAAGAGCAAAAACAAAAGAACATGTACACAGAAAACACAAAAATGAATGTTAAAGGTCACAATACTCACTTTATAACAACTTTAAGACAAATTGCATTAGTATTCCTGTTTTTGATTTATTGGTGTTTCTCCTATTACATCAGGCAGCATTGTTAAATGAAAGTGCAAAATAACAGAAACAAAAATGCAAAGTTAAATTATAAAATAAAAAAAATCACTATGTAATTCATACATATATGCTGTGCATATACTCTACCTATGCATTTATATATACATTGTGAAAAGGTGCTATATGGGCACTGACCCGACATAGACTGGCACCGTGAAGCACATGTAAAATAATAAACTTTTTATTTTCTTCACCTGTGGAACACATCTTCCCCATGTCCCACAGGCACAACACAGTCCCAAAAGACACACCAAACAAAACACCACCACCACGACAAAAACACTCTTCCTTTCCTCCACTCCTCTCAGCAGCTTCGTCTCCCTCCTCCCGACTCTGGCTCCTTGAATGGTGGCTGCAGGCTCCTCTTATAGCCCACCCAGTGTGGCTGCATCACGGCCCAGACAGGCTCGTTAAGTCGTTCAGCTCCTCCTGGCGGTGGCCACGGAGCCCAAAAGGCATGAGCTCCAGTGTTCCATGATTGTGGCCCCGATACTGCCTAGGAGGGCTGCCACCAAGTGTTCCGGGGAACGTAATGAGCCTCCCATGGCAGCTTCCCCGGATTCAGTGTCAAAGGGGCGACCCGGCCAGGCATGGGCACTGGCCATCCATCACAACGTACATCTTTTTTGTCCTAGTTAGAATAACTAAATCTCTATTCAAACCCTTAGGTCATACCAGTAAAACCAAATTATAGGAAATGAAACTTATGAAGTTGTCCAGAAATTAACTAATGCAGAGCATGGGCACTGGGAAAGTTTAGCTTAGGGACTGTAAGTATTATGGTATTCAGTAGAGCTTTACCTTTAATGTCTGCCTGTAATTATCCCCCTCTTAAGTGTTTTGGCAACAAACTCACCTTGTCCTTTAGTTTTGCATTATGTTTGCAATATTACATATATAGGGCGGCACGGTGGCGCAGTGGTAGCGCTGCTGCCTCGCAGTTAGGAGATCTGGGTTCGCTTCCCGGGTCCTCCCTGCGTGGAGTTTGCATGTTCTCCCCGTGTCTGTGTGGGGTTTCCTCCGGGCGCTCCGGTTTCCTCCCACAGTCCAAAGACATGCAGGTTAGGTGGATTGGCGATTCTAAATTGGCCGTAGTGTGTGCTTGGTGTGTTTGTGTGTGTCCTGTGGTGGGTTGGCACCCTGCCCAGGATTGGTTCCTGCCTTGTGCCCTGTGTTGGCTGGGATTGGCTCCAGCAGACCCCTGTGACCCTGTTCGGATTCAGTGGGTTGGATAATGGATGGATGGATATTACATATATAGTTATATGCAATGGGGAACTCTCTTATTATTATATATATTATTGCTACAATTAAACTGTACATAAAAATGACAACATAGGCGTCTCAGAAATGTTGTATGCTTCATTATATGACAGGATCTAATATGCTGTTCTGTGTAACTGTATCCATCCATCCATCATCCAACCCGCTGAATCCAAACACAGGGTCACGGGGGTCTGCTGGAGCCAATCCCAGCCAACACAGGGCACAAGGCTGCACAATAACTGTATATTTGTAATAATAATTTACAAAATCAGTGCCACAAACACCTAGTACTGGGTGCAGGTGTGCTAGTAAAGCAATTAGATTGCCCTCAGGTATGACCTTGATTTCTCCAGGAGGCCGGATTGTTCCATTAAGGATAATTAGGTGAAATTATCTTTGAATCTTGAGGGAGCAGACACAAAACCACCTGAACTAAGTCTGTTGATTTAAACCTTATTTAAAGTTCAATAGCTCTTGACCTTATAGCATGCAACTTTTACAAAATGATGAAAACATTTATCTTTTTTTCCTTTCTGACTTAACCTTCTTTTGAAAGGCAAAGGCTCTAAAGTGCACAATTCAACAGTCTGGTTTTATCGGTATTAGTAGTGTACATTCATGTCTTAGAAAAGCCACTTCATCCCCTAATAAAACACACAAATGGACAGGTATTTAACCTCTTTGCTGTTATAAGATGGCAGATAGAAAACATAATCACAAAAACAGGTCCTTGGAAACCTTATAGACTATGGTGAAGTAGAAATCTAGAAGGGTCTTTTATAGGAAGCAGACTAGTGGAGGGTGTCAAAGTTAAGCGTTACTTCAGGTCTTGCATAGAGGACATGTGACAAAAAGTGTCTACAATGGCCCAAGTCGTAAGTGTTAAACATTCTGGACAAGGATGTCTAGTAAAAGCACTGAGGACTAATGATATTGTAACTGAGGAAGTCTACAAATATGGAATTTAAAATATACTTTAAATTCTTAAAAACAAAGTGCACTTATAGTGACATAAAACAAGTGTTTAATGCAACCATTTAAAAAGCACAATAAATAAGATGCAAAAATCTGTTTATCTGCAATTGCACATTACATTTGTTTCCTTTATGCAAAGACTTAAATGGTGACAAACTCTTTCACAGGGACAGTTTGCGGTAGATGAAATTCAATGTAAATAAATAGAAAAGCATTACACATAGGAACTAAAAATGTTACGTCTGAATACACAATGGGAGATCTGAAGATTGAAAGTTAGACGTAATGAGAAGGATTTAGGAATTGTAGTGGAGTCGACACTATTAATTGTTACATAATGTTCAGAAGACATTAAGAAGGATAATAGAATT
Organism: Polypterus bichir lapradei; assembly: GCA_026402145.1. NCBI lineage: Eukaryota > Metazoa > Chordata > Cladistia > Polypteriformes > Polypteridae > Polypterus > Polypterus bichir. Next base: position 53,076,756 of record JANRMT010062861.1, on the reverse strand, counting down.
TTAAGTTATATAGCAGGATGTGTAAAGTACAAATCAAAGCAGAATGCAGCACAAAAAGACATCAGAGGAAGGTTTAGGAAAGCATGCAGTGCATTTGCAAGAATTCAGCCCATCGGGAAGTCCTAACAGTACAGCCTGAGAGCAAAAGTCACACTTTATAACAGAAGCAAAGCTGTTCTTTTGTATGGCTCTGAATGCTGGCATGTTGTAAAGGGAGTCATGTCTCAGAAAGATCTATCGTATCTTCTGATCTCTAATGAAGACCTTTACAAAAACACTAAGAGAAAGAGTGTGGTGCTGAAGATCAAGTGCCAACACTTAAGATGCCTTGGCCACATCCTCAAAATGGAGCAGAACCATATATCTAAGGTTGCTCTAAGATGGACATCACATGGGAAGTGCAAACAAGGCCAGCCTAAAACAACTTGGCAGTGAACTGTGACAAATGAGCTGAAGGAGATGGACCTAACATGGGTGAAGCAGAACATGTAGCTCAAAACAGTACCATCCATCCATCCATCTATTATCCAACCCGCTATATCCTAACTACACATGGGGGTCTGCTGGAGCCAATCCCAGCCAATACAGGGCGCAAGGCAGGAAACAAACCTTGGGCAGGGCGCCAGTGCACCGCAGAAGACAGTACCAGATGGAGGCTAATCAACAACGCCTTAGTGTCTTTCAGCACAAAGAGGATTAATAAAAAAAGAAAAAAGCTGTTAGCTAACCTGATTAGCTTGATCAAGTAAAGAGTCTCTTGTGTGCCCAACTTCTAATGTGCTCACGAACAGAGAGAAGGGCTGAGAGAGAATAGCCCTTCTATGTGTAGTTGAAGTGCGCACTGCATGTGCACAATCAGTTTTAGCCTTTTAATGTTATCTATAGACCAGGGATGTAATGTTCCCAGATGACAAGAAGAAGAAAAGCTCAAATATAGGAAATTATTTTAAATTTTACATAGATGCAATTTCATGACATAGCAACTTTCCACTAGTACATGAGGGAAACAAACATTTGACTTTATGATCCTTGGACACAAGTTAATGGTTTTGTGACATATCATATGATGGACATCAGTATATTGGTTAAAGCATATCATTCCTTTTGTTAACATATTTTAAAGCTATCTTCTCTTTTGGTGCAAAAAGCTCATAATTAGGTATTTAGAAAAATCACTGGTGCATTCTATTTACTTTTGAAACAGCTTTAGTTGGACGCTTTTGAATACCTTGTGTAAAGAGATAATCCCAATCAATCTGAGGATTACATCAATTTATTTTTAAAATATTGTTTTTATTTTGACACAATTATAAATACCTCATCAGCTTGGCCTTTGGCCTAATAGGTGGGAATGTCACAATAGCGGCATTATTAACATCAGATCTGTCTTTGCTATTAAAAATGACCCTGGTTGTTGCCTGTAGGTTTCTAGAACACTGTTTGGGGAAAGGTGTTAGGGGACTGATTGCAAACTCAACTATGAAGTCATTCGTCGGTGCAATATTCTGGGCTAAGTGGGGCATGTAGTTAAACAGACAGTAAACTAAACAAGGCAAGTCTTCTTCATTCAGGGCTACATTTTTTGATGTTAGTAGGCAGTACTGCTAGTTATTTTTCACTACACAGTTTTTACTATCATCCATGTTGTCAATGGGTATACCTTAAGCAGACATCACTGTGACCTATAAATGAAGGCTTTCTGTTCAGTACACTTAACTTAAACTGCTTACAAACTCCCTAATTCCAGTGCATCATCATATGGAGCTAGAGCCCATCCCAACAGCACTTAGCACAAGGCAGAATCCTCTTGTGTGTGATGGCTTTCTGAAAATATGTCAGTTGGTCAAAATCTCTGTGAAAATACACACTCAACAGTAGAAATATGCAGAACTAATAAAGCAATTCATTAATTTTTTCAACATGAACCCTAATTTGGGATATAGGTAGCTGATACAAAACTTGCCATCACTTAATGCCAGATGGGAACCACAAACTATGCAGTAATCCTGTCCAGGACACAGCTGCACACACACACACATATACACTCCCTCACTCTACACCGATGAACCTAACCTGCCTCTCTGTAATGTGGGAAGAACACCCAAAGAGACACAGGGAGAAACAGTACACAAAGAGGCCTAAAGACTGCTGCTGTTCTGAACCCAGGAATCAGCAGCAGAAGAAGTTTTATAACAGGGGTTCCAAATATGGGGTGTGAGATGGCATTTCAGGGTGTGCAACAAAGAAGAAGGCACTTTGCAATTTGTCAGAATTGAGGGAGTTTTATGACTTTATCATGGTGTAATCAGGGTCTTGCAGAGTGTTGTCATTTGTAAGTAATTTACTAATTAATGTTCACTATCCTATCAAGCATTGTGCATGCAATTGTCACCTGTGAATGAGACACAGAAATGAGTATTCTCGCAGGTTTTTTGCTGCGGGTGGAGCATTCATAAAAGGAAAATACTTTAACAGAATGGAATTTGGACCTTGCAATGATCCATAGAGAAGGCCTAGTATTGATTTCTCTGCAAGCCCTGATTTTGAAACATCACTGATTTTCAGATTTGATTGACATTTTTGCCAGAAGGGGACAAGGGAGACTGAATTGGAAGCAACGCTTGCTACTTACCCTCAGCCCATCTCTCCTGACTGCGTTCCAGGCAGTAGCACGGAAATTTTAAATGTGTGGCACTTCAGTTTTTGAACTGCAGAGCAAGTGTTACTGGAGGATAAACCTTGCCTACTTTGTTTTATTGCTTAGCTGAGCACTGGTACACATTACTTGACGAGGATCTGTGTCATTTTCTCATGGTGCTTGATGCTTTGCAGCATATCCCAACCCCTGGATCATTACTCGAGTGTCTAAGCTTCATGGGGGACACATTAGCAAGATTATTGCGATTTATAAAGGTAAATTGCTCAATTTAAATTTTATGTACTGAGTTAAAAGATTATATTTTGAGTTCAATTTGTTCACCCGCAATACTGGTTCAATTTGTGATATTACTTTTGCAGGAGGTGCGAACATAAATTAAACCTTTTTTGATGGTGTGGAGAATAGAAAAGTTTGGGAACCACTGCTCTTTAAACTTTGCCAAGTATAAATGGGTGTTTAAGGGAAAATATGTCACAAATTCTTACATTTTATTTATGTAGTGCAAAGACGGGAAGTCAAACGTGCATGGTTATTCATGTCAGGTCAACAAAAATCATACATTTTTGGTACGCTAGAAAAATGGAGAAATTCTAAATCAACCATGAGGAGCATGTGTAAACTCCACACATTGTGGAATGAATTTGGAATGGAACACAGATATTTGAACCCTTTAGGTATGAGCAATACACATTATTGCACTGTATTGCCTGAACATTTCATATCTGCATTGAAGTATTCATAAACCTGCTGATTCTAGTTTAGGATTGTTGTCTGTCCATATAACTTAGGAGGCAAGTAAGGAAACAATCCTGGTGAGCAGTTCATCCCAAGGAGTAAACATCCACATTTACTTATGACAGATGAATTATATAGTTAACAGTGATCCTATCCTGCATTTTTGGGAGGACAATGGAAAAATCCACAGTGAAGCCCAGAGAGTCAGTGACCAGATCAGGATTTGAGCCCTGCACCCTAGAGCTGAAAGACATCAGTAGTAACCACAATGCTTTGTACATTTCATGCAGTCCTTATATTGTGTATTTTACATCACAAAGCAAACCAAAACATTAATTCATTTTAAAAATAAAGTGGTTAGTTTTAAAAATGCAGCAAAAAAGTAGCTAAGCAGCAATAATTATATGGAAATTTACAATGACTTTGACTAATGGGGAAAAAAGTTTACAAGACAGAAGGACTTGCACAGATGAGTCAGATACAGTATGTTCAAATCAGCCCTACAGATAATGAAGAAATTCATAAACAGAGCACTAAACAAGTCTGCTATTTTGTCTGGCTTCTGCACTCCTTGCACATAGTCACAGGTGTGGACTTAACGGAACTTAAACTGCGCTTTAAAAAATAAAATCAATTCATGCTGCTCAGCATAAAGTAATTATTATTTATCAGAAAAGCAACAGTCGGAAGCAATCAAAATGAGTAATTAGTAGCAGTAGGCAGCTCTTCAAATGGGGCAAATTTGTGATGTTTTATGAACTCCATAAAAGCATTAATAGGAAAGCAAATATACAATTGCATGTTTATTTCTTAGAGTGGAGCTTACACTCAAGGCAAAAAGGCATCCTGTCAGATTATTAACAAAATGATTTATGTTACAACTTGTACACCATGAACCCCCAGCTGCTTTACCCTACAGAGTTCACCAGGGAATGAAATGCTTTAAAATGAAGTTGACACAGGTTCAAGTGGAATTTCTAAGAAATATTACCTTCTCAATGAATTGCGCCTTATCAGAACAAAACTGTGGTTACCATTTATATCTAGATTTCAGCATGCATGGTGCTATATAAAATACAAAGTGATGGATTATATCGTGCTTACTTTTAGTAGAACACCTTCACAAATGTTTTCTCTGCAATCTGAACTGGCCCCCTCATGTCTTGCACCCTTAGAATCATAGGAAAAATGAAGGCATTCTCCAAAAGTATCCAGTTTACTGCTTATAAAAAATCACAACTAATATTTGTATCACACGACATACAGAACCAAATTGAAGGAAGTCTATTAAGGTAAACTACAATCCAAAAGTACATTTTAGATGAATTGATGATGCCCTATTTCATGTTTGATTCCTGCTTTGCATCAGTGCTGCTGGGGTAAACTTGGGCTTCCAATCATTCAGAACTGGATGAAGCCCATGTGAGAATGTAAATGTAAATTTACTTTAAATAATTACAACTGAAGAAGAAAACTGATTGCAGAAAATGGAAGAGAATACAAAGTATCTTATGTCTTTATTAACCCTTTCCACAATTTTTTTTTTCTATTCAGTGCAAGTTTTTAAATTGTGTACTTTTTCATTCACTTGTAATTATTATAGTTAAAGCAAGAAATTACTTGGTTAATGCTTCCTACAAGACTCAGTCAATAGCAATTTCAAAATCAATATTGTACAAAAAAAGTACATGATAAATGGCAATAAGTATCTCAGATGTTATTTGTAGTGTGAGAAGCTTGAAGGAACTAGTTTTACAAAGCAACAGGTAACAGGATGACTGACAATTTTTTTCAGACATTTTGTGTGTGTGTGTGTACAGATGGTGCACCTGTCTGCATTGCTTTGTACTGCCTCAAGTTGATTTGTAGCATGTGCGACTGGTAATGAGATGTTAATGAATATTGACCTTGCTGGAATCAGACGCCTCCCCAGAAATCAACTGGTTTCCACACCTATTGTAGAATCTACAAATGGAAAGCAGTTAAAATATTTCCAAATATTGCTATTATGATCAGATCAACCTACTTTGTTTAGAACTGTGACTGCAATGTAGTGGACAGTCTACATCAGGGATATCCAACTTCAATCTTGGAGGGCTACAGTTATTGTAGCTTTTCCTTCCTTCTGCTTTCTTAATCAGTGACCAATTTCTACTATTAATTGACTTATTTTATTTTCATTTTAACTGCCTTGTTTTTTTAGGACTCAGTCCCCTGAATTTCTTCTTTTTACCTTAAATGGCAGTCAAAAAAAATGAGATGTAAAGTGAGCCAAACGATGACCAGCTAAGTTGGAGCCCCTAATGCCAACAAATTTCACTCCAATCAGTTTCTTAAATAGAAGTTGATTCTCGTTGTTAACTAAATCCGTTATATAATTCCATGGCTTATTGGTGCTGTCATTGTGCCACACCAGACATTTCTCTTATAAGGGCAGAGTCAAAACATTTTGCTGACATGAGTAGATCAACAGGTTAGCTGGTCATCTGTTGACTTATGTTGTATCTCATCATTGTTTAGCTGCTAATTAAGAAAAAATAACATGTAATGAGTCTAAGCCCTGTACACATGGGCAGATCGGTTGGGTGCTTCAGTTGCTCCAAGGGTGAAGCAGTAAGTCGCACCAGCATCCAATTAAACTGGCTGTATAAAAGGGGCCTGCACACGACAGAAGGAAAAAAGGGGAAGAACGTCGAAGTAGAGATGGAAGTTAAAGGGAGCGAAGCAGAGAGAGACAAAGATGGAGAGAAAGAGCACAAGAGGGAGAGCGAGAGTGAGCAAGCAAGCATGAGAGAGTATCCATCCAGCAAGGAGAGAGAGAGAGGTGGTCAGGAGTGAGCTTCAGTGTGGTAGGAGCTTTAGGCTGAGGAAAGGGTGTTTGTACTGAGTGCTTACCTGTGACTAGGAGTGGGCCCAACATGTGGTTTCTTCGTTGAGGGACTGGCGGGAAGGGATGTGTGAGGCTCAGAAGGAAAGCCCTATTGGAGCCAAGGGTAGTGGGGACCCAAGGCTGTGTTCAGTTTGGGAGCCCTGCTGGGAGCCATGGGATAGCAGGGACCTGGACCCATGGAAGAAGGTTGACTGCACCTGTCATTGGGCGTCTCCTCTTGCAAGGTCCAAACAGGATAAGGAAAGGAGACGCCATGTGTTAAAGAGTAGCATTGGGGTTCGTCATTTTGTGGACTGTATCTGGCTTTTAACCGCCAGTGTTTTTTAGTGGATTACGTATTGACTTGATTTTAACTTCTACCATCGCATATTTTTATGGATCATTTATTTATGAAGGGCGTTTTGAACACTGCACTATTTTGGACACCTTGTTTTTGAATTGTTTCAAATAAAATCACTTATCACTTTTGCGCCTACCCCTTGCTATGTGTTTGTCCTCATCTTCTAGGCTCACTTTTTGGGTATGTTATCGTCGATGGTATGTTCAAGAAGCTCCTGGAAGGACCCTGTCACTGTGGAGCCAATCCACACTACTGCCTCCAACCTCTTGCACTTGCTCATGCACTTCCTGCCGCCTCCGTTGTTAACTTTGCTTATTTCAATCTCTGTCTTTTTGCTATTACTCCTTCTCCTTTTCTTTCTGGACACTTTCTTTTTGTTCATCTGTTTTCTGTCTTTTCTGGACTCATTCTTTCCCCAATCCCCCCGCCCCTCTGTCTGTGGAGGCTCCTTTTTTTATACCCTGCATAATTGGTACAGGTGTGTCAGGCACCACCTCTGAAGCATGACTGAGGCACCAGACTGACGCTCGCTTCCGCATGTGCATATGCACAATCAGCCAGGCACCCCAACCAACCACAGAGTGAAAGTGTGCTTGCACATACCCGCACCCAATTTTGAGCCTGCATGTTTTCAGGTGCAATTATTTATTTAAAAACTGCTTAACACCACTTATCACAGTGTAATGTAATTGAGTCATTGGGATTAGCATCCAGGAGAGCAGATGGAGAGTGCTTACTTGCTAGCACTTAAGAGGCACTTTTCTTCTGGTAACATCCACTGGCCTTGGTGGTCTCTATCAACTGGCCAGTCCTCTTAAGGATCCTGATATTTGAAATGATTTGGGAAAGTGAGTGCAGACTGTGTTGCATTTCTGAAACCAAGTAAGGTGCAAATCGATATGAGAATGTGCATGCAATAGATGATGCAAATTAGATAGTATGGAGGATCTGCTTGAAGAATTGGGGTGGTGGCAGCATTGATGGAGGGAAGCCGAGGAAGGAGATGGCAGGTTTGGCTGCAGAGTAAACAAATGTCCCACATGCCCCACCACACTTCTACCGTTAATTATAATAAGTACCCTGTGGCGCACACCCGGGATGCCTCCATGCTCAAAGGACTGGGGGAGGGAGCCTATCCAGAAAATTACTTCCCCCAGAGTGCTAGGGGCTAGAGTGCCCCCCTGGGTTTTAGTGGTTCCTCAGACACCTGCAGGGCTCCATGACAGCTGGAGTTTGATGCAGCCCTGTTGGATTCTGTGGGCTCCTCCAGGGGGTGCTGCAGCTGCTGCTGAGCCCTTGGATGCAGCTCTTCCATCACACCTGGAAATGCTGCCAGAAGTAGGTCAATGAGCATCCGGAGCACTTCCAGGTGCCTTATAAAAGGAGCCAGCAGCCACTGCTCAGGAAGTTAGAGTCGGGAGGTGGAGGACAATGATCGCCAGGCAGAGTAGAGGCGGACAGGAAGAGAAGAGAAGGAAAGAAGGGACTGAGTATTGTGTGCCATTTGGTATTGTGCTGTGGGGAGCAAAGGAAGCACCCCCATGTGTATAAACTGTGTGCTGTGTGGCAAACTTGTGTCCAGGCTGTCCGTGTCGGGGTTATGGGGGCTGTATGCACCCTGGGCTTCACAACCCATACTACTTATATATCAAAGCTTCTTATAACAGACTAAAGTCCTGAAACACATTCACTTTGTCTTACATTAATTCTGAGATTAAGGTGAAATGAATTGCCTAATAATACACATTGGTTATTCATGAACTCCAGGCACTAATTTGAAAGTTTACAGTTTCTTACCTCAGCTGAAAGGTTTCAGTCACAGAAACTATGGCATTTGGAGTGCTCAAGCATACAGAACATCATAAAGTTCATCATTCAAAATAGTACTGTGCATCTAATAAAGCTATACAAGCATTTTGCCCTATAGCACAAAAACACATCTTGTTTAATTCTCCTTTGGAGCTGTTTTACTTTTTTCCACCTTAAATAAATTTCCAATATTACATTTGTATTCGACAAATTTGCCAAGTGACAGTTTTGATATCTCAATTAGTCTTGCAAAATGCAAGGGCTTAATAACTGCATAAAAATAATTAATAATTGAATGTAATTTTACTCTCAAAGCAATTTTTGTGTGCTCATTTTGAATATGAGGTATTAAATGTGATGAATCTGTAAGCCAATTAATTTATCCACAATGTCAGATACTTTGTTCATTGCCTGCATAATTAATTAAATCTAATTCATGCAGCCCAAACATTGTGTCTGGCAAGTTGTCTGCAGTATAAGTCTTCCAGTTCATTACTGCTTTTCCTACTGTAACTAGTACTTGACTTTTTCCAGTACAGGGATTTAATAATGAGAATGCTAGGTGCTTCAGATTGTGGCTTTCCATTACATTCTGATATATTGTTGCAGATTCTCATCCTAGCTTAACAGCCGATTATGACCCACTTCACATGTAGCCGTTATAGTAGATGCATCCACCTGTGACACAAATGAATGTCATAGGTACCCACAATAATGTTAGGCCAGCATGAACGTTGATATGAAACCTAAACAGCATGGAAATACTTCTATCATTATTGATATTTGAAGTGTTGTGAGAATGTTCACATTAGCAGTCTATGGATATTTAATGCTGCCACCATTTGTTTAAAATCACAGATTCTGCTCTCTAATGTCCCTTATTTATTTTTGCATTTATTTGTTATTTTAATCTGGAAGTTAGTGTTGCCCTTTACTGGCTAAGGGGTTATAAACTAATCCACAATGTTGCCAGTTCAGCCTCTTTAGTTGACTCACTGTGTGATTTTTGGGTGAAAGGTCTAACATTTTAATGCTATAACTATAGAAATATGCATACAATTGTACTGTGATTTAATTATCAGCTACATTATATAAGTGTGCTTGTGCTTTTCTTAATACCCCAAGGACTTCCATTAGGAGGTGTATCAGGAATAGTCTACTAGGAGTTAAGCATGAGGAATAGACCTGCAGGACACTCTGGAAAGATTATAATGTTACCCTTTCCAAAAAGTGTCTGGGACTTCCCAGAAGTGCCCTGAAACTGCTGCTAGTCTGTTCAAATCAGTATGTTGCCACTGTGACCCTTGGTAGGACAAGTGGGAATAAGTGAGTTTGTGGTTTTAATTAAATTCTAATTAGTAATTTCAGGTCAGGTCAGGTTGGGGAGCAGGCACTGGTACACCACATGATGAAACAGCTTGGGATCCTGTTTGGCACCCCACTAGACAGACATGCAGTCTAGTCCCCCGACTGGAAAACGACCATTTATCTGCCACAGCCAGGTATTACGTGGGTGTCCCCTTGGCCTGGTCCAGCCGATCGGTTTCACAACAATGAGGATCCTATGAGCTGGATCACCCTGCTCGTTCGACACAATCTTCATAGCCACCCTGCCAGTGCCAGTGGTCGTATTGAAGTCACCCATGACCAGAGAAGTGTCACGTCGTGGGCTCCCATCAACAACTGAGCAAAAAGTTGCTAATAAAATGTCTCCCTCACTGAGGCATCACTCACTGCAGTCAGAGCATACAAGACCCAGAGAGTGCCTTAATCTGAGTCTCATAATAGGCTTGTTGAAAGGAGTGACCACGGGCACCATCGCAAGGAGTAAATCTTCCACAATAACAGCTACTCCCTGAGTATGACAGCCAACAGAGTGAGCAGACCTGTAAAAGCTGTACCCACCTACAGAGATCTGGCCAGTCCCAGGTCTGTGCACCTCAGAGAGTGCCGCCACCGAAACACAGATTTTAGGAAGTTCCTCTGACAGCAGAGGAAGATGATTATAATTCCATGTGCCTACCCAGATTGCCCGCCTCAGCACCAGACCAGTTCTGATCCCCAACATGTACCCCATTGGTTCTCCAACAGTTTTGACTCTTCTGGGCATGAGGCTCCAGAGGGCTTTCTCCCATCCCCTTCATAATGAGAGCAACCTTCCTATGGGAGGTTGCAGCAGAGCTACTCCTGCAGAGAGCAGAAAGAACTCCTGTCTGCCTTTTCTGAGCTGTGTGAAGTTCTTACGGTGGCTGGAGTTCCAATCCTGCCACCAAACCCCAAGATTTCCCTGCAATTTGGAGGACCGCTTGCAGAGCTAGATGCAGTTTCACGTCAAAATTAGTAATTTGTGAAAATAAAAAGATATACACAATTCTTTAGGGTAGAACTACAATAAAAATTTAATGGAGAGTACCATCATAATTATTAAATGATTCCACTCTATTCTAATACTTTACAGAGCACTGTCAGAGTTACTGCCACCTTCATGTGCAACCCAACCTGGAATCACACGTGATACTACTATAAAAGTGGATTGTTGAACTCTTGATCTTTCATATCCTGTTGTGCTCACTTTGAAGGAAGAGATTGAAACTGTGTCATAAACAACATATCCCAAAGGAACAACCTGACTTTTGGGGGAGACAGCTCAGCTTAAAATACTCAGAATCTCTAAAACATTCTGTGGATTTGAGTGTCAAAATATGCATATGCCAAAAAGCAGAAAATGTATATACCAAATGAGAATGTGATTTATAATCAAGTCCTATGGAGCGCTCCAGAGCTGAGTGTGCAAGAGAATGCATGATGTTGTAGCACATCTCCTGCGCATTCTGTCGATAAGGGAAAGGAGCAATGTGCCAGCACCTCTGTATGTAGTGACATGTAATGACATCATTGTTGTTACAAAAAACAGTCAAAACCTTATAAAACAGTGAGGGTTCACCCAGTCACCTTACCAACATGCCATCAACTGCATAAAGTACCATCAAGTCTTGCAAAGCTACTTTACTTTAACATAAATGAATCATTGGTTGACCCAGGCCACCAAGCTACTGATTTGTGCTTTAAAGAAATGTCACTGTTGACGGTTAACAAAAGTAGCAAAAGTAACAAAAACCTTCTCACTAACTTCCGTTATTGCAGTGGTTGCAGTGAAGTGCTCTTATTATGTTAAGAAAACTGTACATTGCTACAAATTGACTTTTTATATTGGCAAAAACCTGTTATGTTTTAAGTATGTACACCCGCACCATAAGAAAAAGGAATGTGGCTTCCCGCCACCACCGGCATGATCAAGTGAAGCTTGGCTGAGATATTTCTGACCTGTCGCCCAGTTCCCTGAGAAGAAACAAAAGGTGGGCTATATAAACTGAAGAAAAAACAAAAAGGCACAAATATGCAGAATTGTCCCTCTTAAAAGGGAGCTACAATAGTGTCTGTACATTACATTCATCAGTTTTAAGATTGAATATGTTTGTCAAGTCAGCAAACATTATAATAACAACTCAGTAATATTAGACATGAGTTATCATTTAGCTAGGGCGGCACAGTGGCGCAGAGGGTAGCGCTGCTGCCTTGCATTAAGGAGACCTGGGTTCACTTCCTGGGTCCTCCCTGCGTGGAGTTTGCATGTTCTCCCCGTGTCTGCATGGGTTTCCTCCCACAGTCCAAAGACATGCAGGTTAGGTGCATTGGCGATTCTAAATTGTGCCTAGTCTGTGCTTGGTGTGTGTGTGCCCTGTGGTGAGTTGGTGCCCTGCCCGGGGTTTGTTTCCTGCCTTGCGCCCGTGTTGGCTGGGATTGGCTCCAGCAGACCCCCGTGACCCTATAGTTAGGATTTAGCGGGTTGGATAATGGATGGATGGATCATTTAGCTGGTTTGGCTGCATTTCCTAGCTTCATCAAAGTTTCCATTATTCCCAGTTCCTCTAAAATGTTGCGTTATGATGAGTCAGACATGCTGTAAATATACACAGGCTCTCCAGTCAAATTTTCGTTTATAAACCAAGGAATTTTGCATGGAAGTTATGTATGCATATTTCAAGGCACTTTTTGTGTGTATGCAAGTTTTATAAATCTGACCCCAGGTCACATGGCCTAAGGCAAGTAATATAAAAGAGTCATTGCTTTACTGCCAAGTTGTTTGCCTGCTTATGGAAAAGTTATCTCTGATAAAGGAGTACTGCAATCATTGGGTGGAAGGGTACTTTCATCATATTGGCCAGCCCAGCACTGACTCAGCTGTGGAATGGCCAGGAGGCATCTTTTTGGCCAAGGTCTCCTCTACTCTGAACTAATTCTGTATGTGATATAATCTACTATTGCATTTTGCTTTGTAGCTTGTACTATTACTGTTGAACCATTGTAAGGTATTGTATTCCTGAGGTGTCAATGATAGATTGGCCATCTATGTCTGTGAAGAGGATTACTTGTGTTCTGTTTTGTTTTTGTATTGAATGTACTCCATTTTTGACACCCATTTGTGCCCAATCTACCTGGAAAGGGAACAAGGTTTTTTTGGAAGTTTTTTCTTAGTCAGGGCTGGAGGGCTGTCAAACAACAGGGCCAGTAAATACCTATTACTGCACTCCTTGTGTGATTTTGGGCTACACAAAAATAAATTTTTGTAGTTGTTTAAAAGCCTGGATCTTGGTTTTTATCCAGTACACTCGCAAGCCCAGACACTCAGGCTCCTTGCTCAGTCTCTCGAGAGCCCCAATCAAAGCCTCAGTTGACTCCGTTAAGATGCAAAGTCAAGATCAGTGTATCTTTCTTCTGCAACAGATATCCACAGCCATTGGACCCCACGAACCATCCCAACACCCAATCCATGCAAGCATTGAACAGAGTAGGAGCACACCCCTGATGAACTCCGGAATCAACTGGGAAAAACACTGAGGTTCTGCCTCCACTCTGCCCAGCACTCACAATACAAGTGTACAGACTGGCCATGATATCCACCAATTTCATGGGGATCCCACGAATTCTCACAAAGTCCCACAGGGCAGCTTGATCAACTGAGTCAAAAGCTTTATGAAAATCAACAAAGGCTGCAAAAAAACTCTGCCAATATTTGCGTTAGTGCTCCATGAGAACCATCAGTGCCATGATGCGGTCAATGATAGACTTCTAAATCATAAAATCATACTGCTCTGATCGCTGGTAGGTGAGCAATTGATCACAGATCCTATTGAGGATGGCTCTATGAAAGGATGTTACCTGGCACTGAGAGCAGTATTATCCCTCCAGTTGCTGCAATCCAGATGATCTTTTCCTGATAGGGACAAGTCCCATTTTCCAGTCAGTTGGGATGATTCCCATCTCCCAAATGGAAGCAAAGATTGCTTGCAATGCAGCCATACCTCCAGCCTGGTGAAGTTCACCCTGGATATCACAGATCCATGTAGCCTTCCCAACATTCAGCTAATTCACCTCCTGTGCAATCTCAGTGAGACTAGGTGGTTCGCAGCTAATTGGAGGATCAGTCTCAAGAACTGTGGGCCCAGAGATATCCAACGTTCTAGCCAGAGGATCAATTTTAAACAGCTGCTCAAAGCAGCCAGCCTAGCAGGTCACAATTGCAGCGTCATCCAAAAGGGCCATCCATCATCTACCCTTACTACGACTCTCAGAGGAAAAGATTCAGATGCCTCATCCCATCTGTACATATTGTTTAACACATCTGTATCTGTGCCAACTGTGATGTTATTTACCAGCACTCTTTACCATATGATTAAGGCAATAGCCTCTGTTGTTAGTCTAGGTAAAGCCAAGGTCAAATGAACATTCCACTGCGGGACTGCACAATTGTTGAACAATGCAGAGTAGTGAGATTAATTTAGGTAGAGGGAGTGCAATAATCTCATTCAAGAGAATCTATTGTAAGGATGATCATCCCAGCAGCACTCCATTAACCATGTGTGTATGACAGCTTGCATGGAATTTGCCAAATGGCATTTAATGGACTCTGAGAGCATGGAGAGCATGAAGAAAATATGCTGTGGGGTGTGATAGAGTGGGTCTGACTCCATGTTCCCTCTTCTCATTTAGGAGCTTCTTGAACACGACATCATCGATAGTCATAACCAGGATGAGCTGTATAAATGAGGACACCACATGAAGCAAGGGGAAGGTGCAAAGTGCTCAGTGCTTTTATTAAAATAATTCAAAAGTGTTAAAAAAAAATTAGTGCAGTGCTTCCTCAATAAATAAATAATCTGTAAAAATGAAAATCCATGTGATTAAAAACAAGGCTTAAAATGAGAATAAAAACCATCACAGCCATTGGGTCAGTGTGTTGCTTCTACTCCTGAAAGAGCCAAGCACAACTCCTTCTTAGTCTCCTCAGCTCACCCATTACTCGCTCAGTTGGTGGAGACTTCAACAGCCGTGGTCCTCTCCATCCTGACTCCTATCTTGGCTGCCTCAAGCTCTGTCACCAGACCGCTGCTTGGGGTCGGTTGTCCTCTCGTCTTCCTTCAAGCTCACTTCAGTTTACCTCGGATCCCTGGAGAGGATGCCACCTTGATTGCACCCACTCCTCTACACATTCAGTGGGGCTGATCCATCCCTAGAGCGCTTATCCTTTGCTCCGTCACGGAACCACGCTGCCTTTTCTCACTCTAGCTGGCTGGCCCGTTCTCTCTCTCTCTCTTCACCCCAATGCTGCACTCTCCTTCTCTGCCTCTGATTCTCTCTCCTTGTTTTATTTTCTTTTTTCTTTCCCCCTCTCATACTCACACTTGGTGTAAGGCTGCCCACTCCCGCATTGTGCCCAGGAAATGCTCTCGCCACGCTACCACGTCCTCACCTCATTATTTATTTAAAAAGATGCAGATCAGCTAAGGACCTCACTTTACCACATGGGGGTGTTTTACAATGGTAGGAACAGGGGACGGATGAATACAGAGATATTCTTGAAGAAATCCTCCAGCATGCATATGGCCTCAGACAGTTCACCTTTTAGCACGACAATGACCTGGAGCATACAGCCAAGACAATGCGGGAGTGGCTTTAGAACAAATCTCTGCTTATCCTTGAGTGGCTCAGCCAAAGACCTAGATTTAAACTCCACTGAAAATCTCTGGAGAAACTTTAAGATGGCAATTTGCTTCTCTTCCAATGTAACAGAGCTTCAGAGGACTTGACTGGAAAAATGGGATAAACTGCCAAAGTCCGGGGATGCAAAACTTGTACAGATTTACTTAAAAAGACTAGAAGGTGTAATTGCTGCCAAAAGGGATCCCACAAAATAGTGAATTAAGGGCCCAAATACTTACATGAATGACAGATTTCAGCTTTTGATTTTTAATACATTTGAAAACCATTATGAAGTCATGTTTTCATTTTATCCTTATCGGTTATTGAGTGTAGATTGTTGATCAAAAATGGCAAATTTTTCCATTTAAAATGAGAGCTATATGTAATAAAGTGTGCAGAAAGTGAAGGGGTCTGAATATTTTCTTAATCCATTGCATACAAACTGGAAGCTTACTATGCATTAACAGATTAAGAATGTAGCAGGACTTAAAACTAAGGAGCACATGGAACTAATTAATATATTTAATTAATATTGTAAATTTTTATATTATTCATAATGTAAAAAAGGATGAGGTTCAAGCCAATGATTTTTTGATAAAATACAAACACCATTGATCAATGCTTTATGTGCAGAAAAGCCTGACAAATGTCTGTGACTCTCTGAAATACATAATGTCATAAACAAACTGCTACAGGCTATCCAGGAGGATTTTATAAAAAGTTCTCAGATCAGTTATTGCCATTATTATTAGCAATGTTTATAGAAACTATCCATCCATTATCCAACCCACTATATCCTAACTACAGGGTCACGGGGGTCTGCTGGAGCCAATCCCAGCCAACACAGGGTGTAAGGCAGGAAACAAACCCCGGGCAGGGCGCAAGCCCACCGCAGGGCACACACACACACATTAGGTTCAATTCAGAATTGCCAATGCACCTAACCTGCATGTCTTTGGACTGTGGGAGGAAACCGGAATACCCAGAGTAAACCCACGCAGACGCGGGGAGAACATGCAAACTCCATGCAGGGTGGACCCAGGAAGCAAACCCTTGTCTCCTAACTGCGAGGCAGCAGCGCTACCCACTGCACCACTGTGCCACCTAATAGAAACTAGAGAAAATAAAATCTCATCATAAATATTACACTAAGTTTCAATGACAGTCTTTCTGAAGAAAAATCAAGATTTGGTACAATGCACAATCAATACAGACCAATTTCACTCCTGAATTATGATGTAAAGATACTGATGAAGGTTTTAGCTACAAGAATCAAGAAAATGTGTCAATTTATAATATCTCAATACCAATAAATTAGAAAAGTACCTATATGAAGATAATATTTTAAGTTAACAGCTATTATGTATCAGTTTAAATGTATGTGTTTTTATGTTTTATGGTTATGTGAACTTATTTTTCATGTTTTTATGTCATTTCTGTTAGTTTCACTTATTGTCTGTTAGTTATGTTCTGATCCCTTAAATGTGTCTACATTTCCTGTGTTTTGTGGGTAGAGCCCCAAGTTGCAGGGCCACAATGATGTTTGTCACGACTTCTGGGTCCTCCTTCTGCTTATTCATTCCAATCAAATGTGAGACCCAGCAGTCAGGTCTCTCATTTGGATTTTCTTTTTTTTGATAATTTCTGCTTTTCCCCTTGGGATGGTACAGGTTTGCTTCATGCTCCCTTGTCACGTCCAGGAAACTCTTCAACCTGTAACTGTCAATAGTCATGTTCCAAGATGAGCCGGGCGAATGAGGACTCACACATTCAGCAAAGGGTTGGTGCCAAAATTGTCAGTACTTTTATTAAAACCAATCCAAAAGAAAAGTGCAAATGGTGCAGTGCATCAAAACGTCCCAATAAATAATCCATAAAGTCCATGCAAAGTGGAGGTGAAAATATCCAAATAAATATTTCTATAAAACAAGGTTTAAACACAAAGGTGATAATTTTCTTTCTAAAATCCGACTTACCCTCTTCTGATTCACAACATGTGGAGATGTCAACCAACAAGTGCAGACAACCCTTTAATCCAGTCTGTCAGTGTGTACATGGTGCCGCACTGAGCTTTACTCCCTTCAACTCACACTGCCATTCCCTGGCCTTGCTGGGGGAGTCTTCCTGGAGTAATTCAGCTACTTCTGCTCCCGGGCTTTTAGCAGGAGCAACCCTCAGCACCATTCTGAGCATCAGCCACATGCTTCTTCCCCAGGAATCACTTTCTTCTCTGCCTGCTTCCCCTCTCTCATACTGGCTCCTATCCCTCCTGCCCTTCTGTCCGTTCCTTTTCATTCCTTTAACCTCCATGTCTTCCTTGTTTTGTTGTGGAGAAATCTTCAGAAAAAATGAGCAGAGTCTTCAGAAAGGCAGTCAGTAATTAGACTTTATTGTATAGCATAAACAATTCCAGAGCACACAAAGCCTGTCTCAGTACATGAAGTGAGCCTGGTGGTTTGGGCGTGATTCGTTTTTATTTCAGTTCTAATCACAAAAACATTCCCATTTTGTACATAATTCTTGTCATTCACTTTACGTGTTATCTTTGTAATAATGACCTCGTGCTGTACCTGTTTTCATAACAATTACCTTACCTTGTAAACTTCTTTCCCCTAATAATAATCATTCTTTTCATAACAATCATTAGAACTCGAAGGTTGTGCCTGCTGCCTGGCCCAGAGATGACCATCATCTGATCATGTTTTACGTTCCTCACATTCCCAATCTTGAGCTAATAAAAATTGGAGACCTTTTAATTAATCAGCCCTCATCATTAAGTTGGAACCAGGATGATGCAAATATGAAAAACTGAACTGTTCAATTAATAATAGCTTGTTGCACCAGCATCCAGTAAGTATAAAATCATAGGCAGCTGTGCTGGTAAGCGTAGCACACAGCTTTACTGATAAGAGCTAAGCTGCTGCAGCTGGAAGCAGGCGAGAGGCCTTGAGTCAGTAAGCACATTGCTAAAGCCTTTATTAATGAACCCTTAAATTTTTATATTGCTCAAAGCCAGCTGATATAGTACATGTTGTTTTACCTTGATTAATTAAGATATTGATTCATGAGGAAGCATTGACATAGGAACTTAAATATATCTAGAATGCATGTATACATGGCTATGTTGCAGCCTGTAAGCAAAGCTAACTGCATCATCAGCCAGTGACGCATAGCCAGATACGTTCTGACTTACCAATACAAGGGGTAACCTTGATAATCAATTCTTAAAAAGTCTTAACTAACGCAATACAGTTTGCTTTTGATCTGATCACCTGAAATGTTCATAAGCCTTAATATATACATTTAAATGCTAAAATGTTGATATGTTTAAAGTTTTTATGTGCTAGCATGTAAGTTTACTTAGTTTCCTGTAAGTTTGGGGGTGTTGAAGGTTTTTCCAAAAACTTGTTTAGGCTTTGGTGAGTCAAAAGGCCCAACAGAGTCACCATGTCCCAAAACAAAAAAAAATTCTCCTCAGTTCCTTCAAAAACATAGCATCCTTGGTCCTTTAAAAACAAGGCAGGTGAAAAGCAAGCAAGTAGGTCACATTAAAAACAAAAGCAGCAGCCTGTAAAGTAATAGTGCCTCATTAAGCCACTTAAAAAGATGTCAAGCAACTCCTTTTAATAATCAATAGTTCCAAATAAATTCTTAAATGCTAGCTAAATTAAATGTAAATGTGCATGCTAATATAAGAGCCCACGGCTGCAGGCAGCAGCGCTGTTAAGTCATTACACACTGCTGCACAGTGGTTTTACAGAGGCCCAGCCACTGCTTATGTCATGGGCATATGTTCAGGAAAAAGTCCCTAACGTTCAACGATCAACTCTTAAACCCCTATAGTGCCGTATAGTGCTCAAAGTAACTAATATCATTATATATTGTATTTTAATCTTATTGCCTAAGGTATTGAAGAGCCCTAATAATTGTAAATGCCATTTGAGTGCTTATATGTTTTATGTGCTAGCTTGTGAGCTTTCCCTTTACACATACAGGCAAAGGTCCTATACTTGCATCCTTTAAACAAAAGCTGCTTACTTGCTTCCTCAGAGAACATGATGACCTTGTCTCACAGCTTGACTCACAGAAACTCAAAAGAAAGCAAGTGAGGACAAGTGGCCTCTCTAACAAAATAAATGGTGTTTTTTTAAAGCTGCTCCAGGCCTTGCTTTTCATAGCTAAAATCACTAAAACTAATAATAAAGCATATTGATCCTTAATCAAAATTCTCAACAGTTTCAATCTTTCTTGCTGTCTCTTTCTTCTGTTCTGTTTCTTTTCCCCCCACCTCTGCCATGAAGGCTCCTTTTTATCCTGCCTGATTGCGTGCAAGTGTGGTGCTCTGTCCACTCAAGGCACCTGACTGATATGCTCGCATTTACCACGTATGTACAATCAGCCAGGCATCCCCATCAACTCTGGAGTGAAGTGCATTCACACAAACCGACACCTGATCAGAATCTGCACTTCATGGGATGTGATTATTCATTTAAAAACTGCACTGCCCTACAAACCTCTCATCAAACCCCTAGATTCTTCACCTTTGATGAGTGTTTTGGAAATTTTCACATCCTTTTTGCTATTTTTGAACATTGTTATACCTCTAAAATTTTATAACTTGCAAATTATAAAGATTACAATTTGGGATTGTCTTAATAAGCCAGATTTTTCACAGTTTTATCTCCCTTGTAAGACATGTAGGTATATTTTGGGACTCTTATAGTCTTTTTGAACTTTTAAGCAACCCTCCTATGAGGTCTGCTAGTCTGTAAACCACCAATTAGCAGATGGAGTAAACAGCATTACCTAAAATGTATCCAAGGCAAGCACAACTTGTAAACGTTGCCATGTAGTGTATTGCTAAGTCACATGTTTTGAGAATGCTATAAACTTGAAACATTTGCGGCAAAAATGTTTGTGTATCTCCTAGAGAGCCTTGATTTTAAAATCAGTTCTAATACTTTAACAGTAATATATATAGGAATACCAGATGTGTTAATATTATGCTTTGAAAAATGGGTTGTCATATCTTATACCCTACTACTTACACAAATATTAATTTTGCTTAAATGAAAGATTCACAATTCACCAACCATACTGTATGTCAGTGGTAAAGCAATGTTCTATATTATCTCAAATTGGAAAAATCAATTTTTCTCTAAGATGTTTTATGTTTTTCAAAACATTTCAGAAGATTTCATTAATGTAATTCTAAACTAAGCATGTTGTGATTGTGTCCAATTTTATATCTTATCCGCTGTTGTATCCTATGTAAATAATCATTTAAAATGGGGTGCTGTAACCTTGTGATTCTCTTCATTGGGTGATGCTGGTTTTCATGGAGCATCTCTGGAATATATTATTGTACTTATGATATCATTTTAACTTGATTGAATTGTGTTTTATTATTTTGTTTTGTTTCCTAAATAATAAAACATAATATTCAACTTCTCTTGGCATTTTACCTCTGTTCTGATTTAATTAAATTAATTTCAGTGTGGATGTTTTGTTTGATTTCTCCTCATGCAAATCTTTTTTGTATTACTCCTTTGGATTACTGACTTTTTGCTTGCTTTGATCATGTCTCCTAGTACACATGCTACCAGATTTTGACATGAATAGAAATCTGCTATTGCTTTCATCAGTTGTTTGTATTCTCCCATGATTTGCTGGTATGCTTGTATTGAGGAACAAGTTTCCTCTTGGGTGAAATGTTAAAATTGGATAGTGGATGAAGATTAAACTTGGAACAGACTGCCTTGGGAATGTTCTGAGCAAGGCCCATACCAATTTTCATTATCAATAATAAAGATTTTTGTCTGTTTGTCTCTTATTTGACAGAAAAATAGTATAATCCTGTAGATGTCCAAATTAATGTTTTAGTGAAAATGTTTTTGAGAGATGCATGTTTGATTAGATTATTAAAAAACAAATGCTATATTCCACAAGATGAATATCATCGTTTATGAAATAAGGTAATGGTTGAGTGACTGGTCAGAAAATGTTTTATTGCCTTGGCACCTTGACAATGCTTAATTTCCAAAGGAAATATGAATATTAGCAGATTCAAAATGATAACACCACGGAATCAGTCTCTGCTGAAGCGTCACTAAACAATGAATTTTGAACAGTTACATGAATCCCAAAATACCACAAAGCTGTACTAGCATTCTGAAGTGATGTACAGTATATATTATGGAAAAGTCCTGAAAAGAAAGCATGCCTCCAACACACGGATATCGGTCATGGCACAAAGAAACAAACTGAGGAATCTGACAGGCAAATCCAGGCATAAACTTTAATCTAATCTGAGCTCTGATAATGGATGATGAGATTTTAACATGAATCACAATGTTTTGGCAGCAGAAATCAATAAAACAAAAGTGGCTTCACACTTCCTTAACAGCTCCTTTTAAAACTGTGCTCTTCTAGACTGATAAAAGGACCTCTTTGTCTGCAGGTCAGTGCAGTTAGGTGCCTTAGTCAACATCCATATTGAGAAGCAGAATCGACTGCCACATGTTACCTGCTATATCCAAATCAAAGTCCAGTTTAAATCTCTTCGAAATTTTATGGTAAGACCCTGTGTGCCATAGGTGCATGGGCACTGGACATTACATAACAATGTGTTCAGTTCAAACCCCATCTCCAACTCATTACTTGAACCTTAGCAAATTACCTACCTGGTACCTTAAGTCAAAAGTACGTAATAAAATGTGTCAAATAAACAATAACAAAAGTTACTAAGTCGAAGCAATGGGAGACCGATCAACCATTGTTTTTGTTTACGGATTCATTCCCAGAATGTGGCTGACTTGGAACAGTTAGAAATTGAACATTAATGCATCATGTATATTTGAACATAGTGGAGCACAAAAGGCAGCCAGACGTGTTTTAGTGTCAATGTCATTAAGAGTTTTACTGGTACTAAAATAACAATAAATATTATGTTGCACTTGAAAGGTTGAAATATCATTTTACTTTTATTAGAGAATTCTACTAAAATGCTACTGACTGTATTAAATGCTAAATTAAAAATTATTTCCAAAAGTAGTGAAGAAAAATTCCATGTGCCATAACAGGTTCATGAAAATAGACCTGTGTCCATCTGTTGTGATAATCACACGTTGACTTTTGCAGACTTGTTTGCATACTCTCTGTAGGTTTGGCCACTGACCTTGGTGGTATGAATGAAAGGGCTTTTTGATTTCTATGGAGTGCTCACAGACCCAGTAGTATGTCACTTTTGAACCAATTGTGGAGGATTGTATTTTGTAGGTGCCTGCACGTAAATACAGCTCCAATGTTTCAGTGATTATGGCTTAATAATAGATATTGTAACAAAACTAGCAAAGTCCCACTAGCTTTACCTGACTACATTTTTCTTATGCTAAAATCAGAGTGTGGCTTCTCACTGTGTGCTGGTCTACTTTCTCATGCAACACCCTGTTTGTTTTTAGATATACTGCATGCTTTTTTTTAATATGGCAATCTTTGTTTTGTGTTCATGATGTATTTCATTTTTTGCATTTTCAATTTTTATGTAGCAGCCCATTCTCATAAGTGGAACTGCATTTTATAAGAATAAGTGGATATTGAACTGAAATGGCATGAAGCTTCTGATTAAAGTTATTGTGTAAAAAGTACCAAGTTTGGTGTCATTTGGTCTGTCTGGTTTCTTTTCTGTTTTATTAAGATTGGGTACTAGTCAATGTCCCTTTTTATGTAACTGCATAGCAAAAATATTCAATGTACATTTTTTCCATGCAACTGTGTAGATTGTAATAGAAAATGTTAGTATACGAGTATTATAGCTAAAGAATATGATTTATTGATGGTTTCCTCAGTACGTCTGCTCACTTCTGGGCTGACACAGTAAGAAACCATCAATAAAAAAAGCACACTTGCAACAAAAGGCTACACTTCTACAGTTCTTGAGGAAAGGTTGGGAGCCCCCAATATAAGCTAAAAATAAACATTTACCACATTTTGTTCCAGCAACTATCCTTTTAATACAGGTAGGAATTAAACAATTTTAAAAAATAGTGTTTAATCAATGTTATCAGTTGTGTTTTATTGCAGGATTGTCTGACACAAAGCACATGTTGTTTATTGCAGGTTATTTCTTGCTAGTATCTATGAGTTGTCATATAATGAACTGGGACCCCATAAAATGGAAAGAAGAGTGGAAAAAATTTGTTCACTTCTTATAATTTTTCCATCTTTAAAATATATACAAGAGTTCAAAGACATTTTTATATTATGGAACCACTTTGCATTCAAAACATCTCTAGCAAATGTGCTTTCTGGATGAGTGACATTGCTTCTCTTCTATTAAAATTTGAACCTTTTTCCTACCTTATAACTGTGATAAATAAGGAAAGGATTCCATAAGACCAGAAGCTCCAGCAATATAAATGAAAGTACATATTTTTGAGAGAAAATGATAGCCAATAGGCTCCTTTAAAAGGACAGCTTTATTTATTTAAATAAATAAATAAAAATATTTTGTTTTTTTTAATCCTGTAAAGTGTTTTGTGATAGGGCTCAGTGTGAAAGATGCTATGTAACGCATATTTGAATTAGTGTTTGTGTTATATATTTCATTGGCCCTTTGTATGCTGACACAACATATGGGAAACACAACAAAATAATCTGCCTTGCAGCTGCCTGAACATAAATTGCTTTTCCATAGTGGCTGCTGTCTGCAGATCAATGGGCAGAGCAAGACTCGGGGGCTGCCTGCAGTGACAAAAGAAACCAAAGGAAGGAGCCGTTTAAACAATTATCCTGATGGCATTCCACTTTCTGTTGTGTTCATTAAGGAAAGTGACAAGCGTGACATCTTCAATAACCTGACGTATTGTCCTTTATTCCCAATTCTGCAAGGTCGTCAGAACTACAGAATAAATATACAATGACAAACTTGTTTCCACCGAGGTTTCTTTATTCTTTTCTATCGTGTATGCACATCTTGAAAAATTCTCCACTACAAAAGAATGCTGACTCAAGTGCATTCGCTCTCCGATAAGCAATGATAAATTACCCTGTCTTGCAAATAATTTAAATAGGAAGTAAAAAACAAAAAAATTACAAAACCCCTCTTGCCAACCTCTCTAGCCTAAGACATACATATCGAGTATAACTCACCATCTGATCCTAGGCATTTTCAGACAAGAGATGTTTATTAAAAATCATTTTACAAAAGGACAAAAAACATTTTTTTTCTTTTTAATTATTTTTTCCTTTCATAGTTATGTTTTTAAAGTGATTGTATGTACTGTTCATTGGACAAATGTTACATTTCTCAAAGTGATTTAATGGACTACTAATTTGTGTCACATGTTGGAAAATGACAAATCAATGTCTTTTTATTTCATTTTTAAACAGTACCCTTTAGTTAAGCTTTCTATATCCTCATTCTTCCTTTTTTTCTGTGCCAGTTGTGTTTGTAATGTTTTTCCAACTGCAAGTGCCTATATAACGAGTGCCCCAAAGTCTTCTATGAAGTGTGGCATCACCCTCTATATCCTACACCAGATAATCCCAAACATTAAGACTGCTCATTCCTAGTCATGGGGGGTCAGAATGGATGCAGGTTTCCATTACACCCAGTTTCTGCTTACAACTACACTTTTCTTCCACCATTCAATCTAGACTGACTTATACGATTTGACTTGATTTATGCACTGTTAATAAAAAATTATTTTGCTAAAATTTAGGCTTTTTAAGGCAGAATTCCAATAGAATGGAATGAGCAATTATTCTATTTGCAAGTGATTTTGATTACATTCCAAAAGTTCACAATTGATTGCATAGTAACTCTGACATTGACTCTAAATTCAGAGTTGAAATATTTAGGATTACTTTTAATATACTTTGATTTATTTTTTTCTTGTAGCATTTTAAGTGAAGGTGCTAGAATAGTTAGTGGCAACAGAGGAAAGAAGTGATGGCAGTGTTAAAGATGTGAATAAAAATATTTTATACATTTATCCAATTTGAAGAAATAAAAAAGAAAATAAGGTTAGCACCTAGGCCCCACCTCCTCTGCCTTCCACCCAGTCCTCCAATCAAAATGTATTTAACATAAAAAACAATATTGCAATATACAGTAGTAGCGACATGCACGTGACAAGGAAGTTATGATAACATTTGCACAAGTGAATCAAATCAAGTATTACAACAATGCAGGTTCTGACAGATCAAGCTAAAATGGGTTATGAAATTCTTCCTGGTTGGTCCTCCTCAGTTCATGTGCTCAGGTGACATGAAATGCAAGAAGTGTTCTCGCATTAACAAGCAATGGGTAGATTACTGTTAAATAAGTAAAAAGTGAGTGAAAAATAGGAAAATCAAAGAAGAAAGTGTACTTTAATAAGACTGAGATACTGGACTGTGCAGTATGGCAAACCAAGAAAAGAAATATCTCTTTGTTCTTAATAGGGTAGCAGCAGTGAATTCTGTTCTTCAACTATAAGTGTTTAGGAGCTTCTTAGCAATTTTTGTGCAGTTTAAATACTTTACTTTTCTTTTTCCAGAAGGAATGGTTTATGTTCCTTTCGAAATTATGGTGTTGAAATAGGAATCTGTTTTGGTGTTCTCATCTAATGTCAGTTTAGAACAATACCGATGAAAAAAACAAACAAATTACCTTAATAAAGATAAAGACTTTTCTTTTGAAAAAGTGTAGCATTCCCTTACACAATTCACGTCTTGCCACTTTCTGTGATGGCATGTCAGTGTCATTTGTAAACTAAGGACTAATGACTTCCACTTTGTGTAATTAGATTTTAACTAGTTTAAAAAACTTCACTCCAATCATCATTCAAATTCCCTCTCACTAATATTTCTTTTTTACAAGTTTAAATGGGGCCAAAAAATTTAAAAACTAAAAAATAGACAGGATTAGCCTCTTGTCTCTCCATGTTGCTGCTTCCTGCATGGAGTGAGTGAGTAAATGAAAGAAGGAGAGAGAGAGAGTATGTGTACAGCAGAAGAGTATAAATTGTAAAAACAGAAAGGAATTCTAATAGGAAACAGCAAGAATGCATACTAAACATCCCAGTTCTTAACCTTCAAACATAACCACCTACAGGAGCATAAAATGCAGAAGAGCTTTTCTGTCATGATAGTGAAAATTCCAAAGGCATGTCCACATGATCTTCCACTGTTAGGTGGAATATGTAAAAATAGCTGCAAATTGACACTTTCAAAATTTTGTGTAAATGTCGAAATCTTTCTGATTCTTCATACAAGGTTTGAATTTTAACACCCGTAGTTGGTATGCTTGTGGTAGAAAAATAGCTGGTGAAATGGTACATGTGAAGAGGATGAATGATCATGATGTAGATAGTATGTGGACTATTGGTAAATGCCTTCTGAATACAGTCCAGACATTTGACCCACAGGTCGATAGAAGGGATAAAAAAACAAAGGTTTTGGTACAGGTACATGGAGGTGACATCTGGGTTCCTTCCAGGAAAGGTAGATGTAAAGGGTAATGATTTAAATGGACATGTTGGAACCAGTACTGACTGATATAAGGGAATAACAACAGGAAAAGTCTCTGGATAGCTAGACACAAGGAAACATGACAGTATGCATCCTAAGGTAGACAGGACAATTGAGGAAAACAGGAGATATTAAAAGCATTGGTAAAAAACAAAGGCATAATGTGACAGGGTAATCTATAATAAACTAAGCAAAATGCTAGAAAAGCAGTTATTAAAGCACAAAAGGCCAAGAGATGGGAGTTTGCAGTTAAGCTGTAAAATAAGGAAAGAAAAATAAATGTGATGCAGCTGGTAAAAAAACACAATATACTATACTACTACTAAAGTGCATGAAAAATGCTGAAAGAAAGATTGTGACTAATAGTAATGGGATTAAGGATAATTTGGAGAAGTACAGTACATGGAGAAGTTGCTGAATGATGTTCATTGTGAGAAAAAAAATGACTGAGCTGTATGCTTTTGAAAGAAGTGGTTGCAAAAATACTCAAATAGGTGAAGATGGTCAAAGCAGTGGTTCTAACTGGAATGTTGTCAGAAATGTTGAATACACCAGAATTTCCTGAGATTGAGTGTTTGACACACCTGTGCATCCTGATAATGTGTGAAGGGAAGATTCCTGTAGACTAGAAAAGAAGGGTGTTTAATCTAAAAAACAAAGGGTGATTGATGTGGTGTGTCATATGTGCTGTCAAGCTTTTGGAGAACAAAATGAAGTTGGCTGAGACAGCTAGAGGAAAGAATCAGGAGTTAAGGGGATGTTACCAGAACAGAAGGGAAAAACAGATGGAACCATTTTATTAGGCAAATGTCAAATAATCATCAGGTGAAAGTAAAGAACCTGAACCACTCCTTTCCAGATATGTAAAGTGCATTTGAAAAGGTGAAGCGAGAAGTGGTGACGTGGAAGTTAAGAAAGATAGGTGTGGATGAATGGTAATATGTATGTATGAGGAAGCATGAATGGCAGTCAGTTTCAAGATTACACTGAGGCTGTACCAGGAGTTCATTGCTTATCTTGATAGTGGTGTAGGTAGTGACCAGAAAAATGCCTAAAGGATTGTCAAGTGAGTTCTTGAATACCAGTGATCGCATAATGATGGCAGAAAGTTATGGAACAAAATATATAATGTACAAGGACCGGACCATGACTTAAAATTACTAAACATATTATATTTAATCACGGTTTATCAAATTACATAACTTATTTAAAGTCACTGTGCAATTTACCTTTAGACATATTACAACATACAACCATAAAATTCATATGCATGTTAGTTTGTAATGAGCTCTATTACATGCACCGATATGATCCTCTTCTTTCTGAGTTCTTACAAGCAGGAGAACTGGTCTACCATAGAGACTGAAGATGCTGAAGTTGACTGGTGCTATGATTTGTTATTTAAACCATCTACTGTATAGTTGGTTAGAACCTTCATTAGTAATCACATGAAACAGCATGAAGTTCTCTATTTGATTAGACTCTTGTTTATCATGGTGTCAGAGAGAGGTGATGTGTTGTGTGTTGGCTGGATATGCAAATAAGAATTTTGCTGTACTCTGTACCTGTGAAAATACTGCTACACCAACTATTATTACAACATGTACTTTAAAATCAGTAAGCATTAACGGAAGAGGTCTAAGTATTAAAGAGAGATGAGAATATTTACTGTGTACTTCTAAAGCAGTCACAGGCTGGGATAGTACTGGGGAGAAAAGTAGAGTCCTGAACAGCTGTTTAAATACAGCTTTCACATTCATAGCAGGTTGGTTAAGTTCATTCAGGAAGATATGTATATCAGGCAGTAATATGTTTCATCTATGAGCTTTGCTCTTCTTTAGGAAGGAAATGTTCTCCTTTTTCCAGTAAAGAAATCAGAGTATGCAAAATTATTGCCTCAGATGTAGTTGGCATGAACAGATGAACAAAATGTATATTTTTCTGTAGACTTGGGGGTATTTTTGTCTCAGAATAAATTCCAAGTAAAAGATATGCAACTTTATAATAATTTTAGTGGAGGAAGAAAAGTGATTTATTAAAACTTTTTAAGGTGGTATGCATATATTTAACTTGATACTGTCTCTGGTCAGTAATATCTGGCCCTCATGTATAAAATTTTGAATTCAGTCTTCCTTATAAGCTGATTCTTTAATTCTGCTCTAAACAATAGTATTTTAGCTTCAAGTTGTAGATTATAAATACTACTTTGTGATTTATGAAGAGTTGAGAGCTTAGTAGCAAAGTAATTTTTTTATTTTTTCCAGTGGGGCCTATGATAATGTAAACTAAAAAGGTCAAATTTTTCTAAGTAACCCTACATTAAGGACTATTAATTGGATTAAATGATCACAGCACTGTTTGTAGGAGAATACTGTAGAATGAAAAGTAATTAATTTGAGATTAATAAGATTGTTCTTATCATGTAAGAATGTGTATGTGAGCAGAACTACAAACAGTAGGTTCTATAGTAGTACTAAGAAAAAAATTTCTGGCAAAGGGCTAAAAAAATGTTTAGGTTGATTGAATGACAACAAAAAGAAACAAATTCTACAGGGTAAAAATTCAGACAAGTGTGCAATTTTGAAGTTTGCAGAAGGATAGTCTAGGGCTACAGTACATTGAATATTGTACTAGCATTCATTTTAAGAAATGTCTTGTAATTGTCAAAACAACGTTCTAATATAACGGAAGGTTATATTAGAAACTGAAGGTAATTTTATATGCAATAGGAAAATAAGCAGTGTGGCAGATGGCTGGGACCTTTGCCCGGCTGGGACGCCTCCACACTAGGAGCACCGGAGGAGCAAGTGTGGCTAGAGCATTACCTCCCCCAGAACGTTAGATGGCAGCACCCCTGGGCTGCAGTGGTGCCTTCATGCAGGGCTTCATGGGAGTTGGAGTTTGGTACAGCCCTGTTGGTATCTGGGGGTGCTGCCAGGGGGTGCTACAATTACTGCTGAGCCCTGGAGAGCAGCTTTTCCATCACACCTGGAAGTGCTGCCAGAAACACATCATCAGACACCTGGAACACTTCTGGGTGCCCTGTATAAGGGGCCAGCAGACACTACTCCGGAAGCCAGAGTCGGGAGGAGGAGGACGAGAGATAAAAGAAGGAAAGAAAGAAAGAAAGAGTGAGGGACACTGTAAATAAAAATTTGTGCTTTAGTACTGGTATCATTTGCGTCTGTCTGTGACCCGGGCTAGAATGTTCGCAGCACAAATAATCAAAATTTTGCAGTGACCATTTAAGTAGTTAGAATATGGAAAAATTCACCAATACAAGTGAAAGAATGAGTCAAGGATTACTTAAGGAGGAGGAGGAGGCTGGGAGCATGCACTGATACAGAAGGTTGCTGCGCCCACCACACAATGAATCACTTCAGGATTCCAAATTAGGATCCAAGTGCAGCCGTGAAATGGTTGTCACCTCAACACCACACTAGTTCAGATGGGATGGAACAGTGTGAGTTTTTTTCACAGTGGCTGGAGTGCCAAATCTGCCACCAATCTCCTAATTTTCCCTTGCAAGTTGGAGGAACTGCTTGCAGGGCTGGATGCAGGTTAACTTCATACCCAGGGCAGAGCAATTGCAGGTTAAGGGCCTTGATAAAGGGCCCAGTGGAATGGAATCACTTCTGGCATTTACGGGATTTAAACCAGCATCCTTCTCCCTGCTGGAACAGATCCCTAGGCTCAGAGACTCCATTACTTAAGAATAAGATGGATTTTGGTGATATAAAAAGACTACACACCGGATTGCCAATACTACTGTAATGTGATCTGTGGTCTGCATTTGTCATGGACATTCTAAAGATCTTTACATGTGTCAGATGATACAGTACATTTATAAAAAAGACATACAATGAATTCAAAAATCATTCAAACCCCTTCACTTTCTGATAAGAAGCCTGTGTAAACTGCCATCTTCAGATTTCTTCACAGATGTTCTAAATGATTTACGTCTGGGCTTTGGCTGGATTACAATGACAGTAACAGACTTGTCCCAAACCAACATTGTCTTGGCTGTATGCTTCAGGTCATTGTTGCACTAAAAGCTGAACTGTCATTCTAGCCTAAGGTCTCTGCACTCTGTAGCAGTTTTTTTTTTATCAAGGACATCTCTGTATTTGGCTGTATTCATCCTTCTGTTAATTCTATCCAGTGTTCCTGTTCCTGCAGCTGAGAAGCACCGCCATAGCATGATGCCATACCAGTGAGGGAGTAAGAGAGAGAGAAAAAGAGAGAGACATACACAAAGTACATGGAAAACAAAAACAATAACATTGCCTTATTGTATAGAAAGAAAACAATGATCAGTATTATATAGACTTGAACAATAATCAAAGTGCAGTTCTACAATGCTAACACAATAAAGCAAAAGAAGTGAACATTTATAGCATGTACAGTGACTCCATAAATGAAAAAATACACTGAAAAAAATCAAAATGATCCTCCTCCATAAATAAAACAGTGTCCAGACAGGATTTATTTAGACACCAATTACAAAAAAGAAGTACAAAACTGACAAGAAAAATAGCAAAAAGTACACCACAAATATTTACAAAAACTATCCCCACTTTTCATGTTTAGAACATCCATCCATCCATTATCCAACCCGTTATATCCTAACTACAGGGTCACGGGGGTCTGCTGAAGCCAATCCCAGCTAACACAGGGCACAAGGCAGAACATGAAAAGAAAAATTCCTTATTTTAAACTTAATTCTTTTACTGGTTGCTCAGTTTGGCCAGATGACCAACTCTAGGAAGAGAGAGAGTTCCTTGGACTTCAAGTCTAGTTTTTTTGTCCTGACATGCAGTGTTAATTGTGAGACCTTATATACACAAGTGTGTGCCTCTCTAAATGACGTCCAATCAGTTCAGTTTGCCACAGGTGAACTCTGATCAAGCTCTCGATGCATCTTAAGGATAATTAAAGCAAACAGGATGCACCTGATCACAATTTGGAGTACCATGGAAAAGCTTCTGAATATTTAAATAAAAGAGAGATTTCAGTTTTTGACTTTTAAAACATTTGCCAACCTTTCTGAAAATATGTTTATATTTTGTCATTATGGGTTATTGAGTGTAAATTGATGGGCAAAAAAGGAGAAATTTATGCATTTAAAATTAAATCTACAACACAATAAAGTATGCAGAAAGTGAAGGGCTCTGAATACTTTCTGAATCCACAGCATTTTTTACTACGATTCTGTTCCGTCAAACCAAAACCTTACCACAAGACCAAACTTCACACAATGGTTTTCATATGATACAGTCATTTGAGTCTCTACAGTTTGGTTCAGTACTGTTGTAAGGCTAAACATGTCTTCAAGTTAGTTCTTCTGCTACAAACTGTCACAAAGAGCTATCGGTTACATGCTAACGACTACATTATAATGTGGAGTTAAAGTAAAAGTGATGGTCTATAAAGGGTGTCCTCAGTATGATTGTTAGTTGGATGGATGCTCTGTGACAGGCAAATGGAGAAAATAAGAAAACATACTCTTAAAGTCAAGGGATGGATGATACACGGAGTATAAAAAAAAAAGCATTTGGCAAATCTATGTGAAGTGGGTAAAAATATTTGAAATGTGGGGCTCACAGAAAACTCAAGGGAATTCTTGAAAGGCTGGAAACTGAAGTTAAAGCTTTATAACAAGTGATCATTGCCTTGTTTTGCACAACTTCCAACTATGGTTTTGGTACACATGGAACTCTTCACTGATAATACTACTTACCATGAAAAAAATGTTACCTAAATAATTTTAAATCTGGCTATTAAAAACACAGATACTATTCCCCTGTTTTATTGCACAATACGCACATACTGTTTGAGTGAGAATATTGCAATCAAGAAGTGGAAACTGCTAGCTTAAATATTGTTCTTCAACAGCAATTAATTTCCAGTCCCTGACACATTACCCACTAAGCCAAATGGTCTGCAGAAGGTTATATTGCAACAAAATAGTAACTTTGGCAGGAAGATATATATGATTTCTATGAATCTAAGGGGTGTTCATAGAAATTTTAGCTTGACAAGTTTTATTTCTTTTGCTTCCTAATATTTATCTACCTTTCACAGATGCGGATGCAATTTGCCGTTTTCACAATGTACTATAGTGTATCGTTTTAAAGGAGGATGCATTTGTTTTCCTTGTCAAAGCAAGCCACCGTAAATAATGCTACTCATTTAAAAACTGTTTATTGTATTTAATGGGAAATTTTTTGTATGGAAAAATAGTTTTGCTGAGGTAAAACTTGTTTTCTTTAGAGATGCTGAGGTAGCAAAATGTCCACAACAGTAAGGCTTTTTGCCTTTTAAAGTAAGTATCGATAAACCAGATGACTGGAAATTTTACTCTTAAGTTTCAGAAATCAACAACCTTTATAGGGGAAACAAAATCGTAATTCAAGAAAAGGTATAGTCTACTAACAGTGTTCATCTTCATCTTACAACGATCAGTAAGCAAAATATAAAAGATGATGTGCTTTAGGGGGCTCTAGGGCAGATGTGTTATTCTTTATTCATTCTACAAGTGCGGGAAAGTGATTTAATTCAAGGTACTGGTTTAACTCACAAAAAATTTGGTTTATTAATAAGTATAAAACAAACATTTACAAACAATGCATGTCTCCATCACTATCTGTTCAAAACGAAGATGATTAATGGTAGAGAAAGAATGACACACAGACAAAAATACAGTAAAATAAAAGTAAAAACCTGTGAAATAAAAAAACCAAAACAAATCTGTCTTTTTTCCTTCCCCTTCCAAGAATGTAATCAAGAAAAAGGAAAAGGGATTTTTAACTCAATTTACAAAAACAACAAGCTCACTGCTTTTATTCTACAGCTTTGTCTCTATCACATGGCTCCCTTCTCCGCTCCAGAGGTTTCATATACTCTCTCTATCAACTGGTCAACCAAAAGAAAATATCTCCTGGATTACTTCTAGCCCATCATACCATCATGGGGCTAGCTCAACCAATTCCCCACATATATCTTATCTTGATCCCACAACTGGAGAGTATGCAACAACTCCTACTTTGCTTGCATTCCCCCCAGGCTCAACATCCCTGTGTATTTAAATGCTGCACTCCTTGCCCACAAGTCTCTCTCACATCGTTGAACTAGTAACAATTTTTACCCTGGGCCCTCTCAACACTATCAGCATTCTCACTGTACAAGAACACTAATAAAACTTTAATTTCTCTGTGGCTGCTATCTTCCCCCTACCTTTCCCCCTACCCCTGCAGCTCTTCAAGACTAATCAGGTAGGTGGCTCTTCTTTATCTATTTAAACAAGGTTAAATACAGCCATAAATATGTAGAGATATTCTCCAGGCAAATCTCGTGACATGCCTTATCACAGCACAATGATTAGTCCTTCTGTCTTTTAGACCAGGGCTCAATAACAGTTTTATATACTGTATATATTACTCTACAGACTTTACCCATTTTCTAAATGCAAATATAATTGTTTTTCTATAAACAAAGTTTCCCCCCTTATCCTAAAGATTAATCAAGAACGAGTAAGTGTGGGTTTATATTTCAGTCTGTTGGTGATAGGCTGAGGTTCAATCTAGGGTTGGTCCTTACCTTGTGTTTTTGGGAGACGGGATAGGGTGTAACTTGCTGAGGCTGTTTTTTGGGCAAAGTATGTTCACAAAATTGACTGATGGAAAGAAACACCATCAACAGAAAACAACAATCTTTTAACTTCATTAAGTCACTTTTTTACTAGATTACATCTTTTTCTTGCTGCATGTAAAAATCAATGAACAAGTTTATTTATTTACCTCTGCTATAGTCTGAAGCCTGAATATGCATAACTTTTCACTGCCTAAGCCTGTTCAGTTTCCTGCAAAGCATCATTGCACCTAATGTTAACTGAATAGTGACAGTTCTTGATATAACATGCAATTTATAAAATAAATATTGAGTCTGTCTGCCTTTGATGATGCTCAAATAATAATAATCCCTGAACAAAAAGCATCTTTGAATGACTAGAAATGTTGGATTCTTTTTTATAAGAAAAGTAATGACATATTCATTTATTTAAATTAACAAGAAGATAATAAATGTCTATTTTATATGGAACTAGCAGAATACCCGCGCTTCGCAGCGGAGAAGTAGTGTGTTAAAGAAGTTATGAAAAAGAAAAGGAAATATTTTAAAAATAACGTAACATGATTGTTAATGTAATTGTTTTGTCATTGATATGAGTGTTGTTGTCATCTCTCTCTCTCTATCTATATAT
>JANRMT010062861.1:53015873-53031508 GCA_026402145.1 Polypterus bichir lapradei | reverse complement strand
GGAATGAAAATCAGCACTTCTTAGCATTGCACCATGCAAGCTGTCGTATCAATCGCCTACTGTAACTTGTTTTCTTTTTTCTTCGGTTATACAGGTAGTCTTGAATAAAAGTGCACTTGTTTTGTTTGCGAAATTAAGTGTCTGCGTGCACTTTTCGTGGCATTACACGTGTATTTTTTGAGCATGCCTGTTTGAGCATGCTCAAACACAGGAACATATGTTGGTGTAAAAGTATAACAAAACAATGGGCAGATGGGGAGTGTCTGATTATTGCATATAGCGCCGAAGTTACTGCTCTTTACCATTCTCTGCTCTGCATGTCCTGGAGTACAAAAGAAACAGCATACAGCAACATGCGGGGACTGGTAGGAACACTTAATAAAACTGAATAAAAAGAAAATCAAGTGATGGTGAGATACGAAGATGGCAGCTTCGCCAGTGTTTGTGTGTCAGAACCCTTTGGGGGGGGGGGGGACGTTAATATGCATCGTGGTACACTGCAGAGCTATAGCACGTCTTTATGTGAAAACAGCCGTGTCAGATGGGGTTGTATGGATTGATTCTGAACGCGACTGAGAGAATGAAAAGTGAATTAAAAAAAAAAAAGGCTAACCTTTACAAGGATCATAAATTGCACCGGCTGTTACAGACTGAAATCAAATGTATGCTTTTATTCTAAAATAGTAAGACTAAGGGCAGTTTACTTCTCAAAACAGAATGGTGCAGGATCGAACTCACGACCTTCTTATTCCCAGGCGGGAACTGATTCTATTGCATCACAGAGGCAGTTACAATAAACAGGTGTCAATTTCACATGTTAAGGCGGCTTTTTGTTTCTGCAGTTATATTTTTGAATAAAAGCACAACTGTTGTGTTATATTTGTACCTTTTGTGAAAATATTTCTTTGATATTTGGCCTTAAGGTACATTACATAGTTTATGCCTACATTTTGTCATCTACTACTAGAATATAAAAAACGTTTCTGTTTTAACAATGTGTTTACACAGATTACTGTAGAAACGGAACAGACATGAAATGCGTGTGTTCCAAATAACGATCTATTATTTCCACTCTAAAACTCCACTTCACTCCCAGAAACTCAATCAAGGCATGAGCTGGGAGAAGTTCGTGCACGTTCTAAATTGGTGGGGGGATGGAATAGCCGGCTGCTCCTAGCTTGTCTTTATCAGCACATTTAGAAGACAAAGGACGCTGGCGGAGAGGTGTGAAGGGATTTAAGAAGCGATTTAAGGTGGGATGGAATTACGAGTTTTTTTGTAGGCTCTGGTAATTATAGTGTTAAATCTTGCAAGTACAATGCTATTGTTATTTCCGACCATGACCTTCTGATCTTAGAGCTAAAATCATTATGCCCTACATACTTATCTCGCAGATGGCGTCTTAACCCACTTCTATTAGCAGACGAGAACTGTACAAAATTTATATCAAAACAAATCAGTTTCTTTCTAGAGACAAATACATCCTCAGAGGTCTCTGCAGGAATACTCTGGGAAACTCTAAAGGCCTTCTTAAGAGGACAGGTTATTTCATATTTTTCCCACAGAAATAAATTATAAACCAAGAAGGTATCAGAGCTAACCAGCGAAATTACTAGAATAGATGTCCAAGTGAGGCTCTTCATAGGATAAGGCAGGCTCTGCATTCAGAGCTCAACCTCTTAACAACCAAAGAAACTGAACTACTCCTTTTTAAATCAAGACATTATTACTATGAACACAGAGTGAAAGCTAATAAGCTCTTAGTTCAACAAATCCACAAGCAAGAAGTTTGCAATGCAATCCCAGCAATCACCAACACAAATGGAGAAAAAATCATTGACCATAAAAATATAATGCACACATTTAGGGACTACTATAAATACTTATATTCTACTGAGTTTAAAGTAGACAACACATAATCTAATGCATTTTTGGATGCATTACAGATACCACAAATAGATACTGTTAGTGCAGAGGAATTGGATAAACCTCTGGCGCTATCAGAATTACTAGATGCTATAATGTCATTCAGAATGGGAAAGCAGCAGGCCCTACCCTATCAAATTTTATAAGAAATTGTCCACTCAGCTAGCTCTCCTCTTATTAGCACCATTTACAGAAGCAAGAGACAATCAAATTCTACCTCAAACTTTTTGCCAAGCATTAATCAGGGTCTTTCCTAAACAAAATAAGGACTTATTACAATGTGCATCATACAGACCAATTTCACTTCTGAATAAAGATGTTAAGATACTCTCCAAAGTCCTAGCTAGAAGGATGGAGAAAGTGCTGCCTTCGGTAATATCACAAGATCAAACTGGATTTATTAAAATCCAACACTTAGCTTCCAATCTTCGACGCCTGTTTAATGTAATATATTAACCTGCAAAGTCAAACACCCCAGAGATATTATTATCGTTGGATGCAGAAAAAGCATTTGATATGATTGAATGGAACTACCTTTTCATTCCATTAGAGAAATTTGGGTTTGGCCCGAACATTTGTGCATGGATCAAATTACTGTATACCAATCCAGAAGCTTGAGTTTGTATTAACAACATTAATTCAGACTACTTTAAACTAGAACATGGTACCAAACCAGGATGCCCCCTGGCACCACTACTTTTTGCAATCGCCATTGAACCACTGGCAGTTCACTGTCGAAATGCTTATCAGATAAAGGGGATTATCAGAGAAGGACTTGAACAGAAAATTTTTCTATATGCAGATGATATGGTACTGTATATAGAATTAACTTGAAAAAAGTGTGCTCTTTCCAGTGAATTCTCAAGCATACAATATTAGATTGGACTCCTTCCCCTTTATAATTGCAGATCAGTTTAAATACCTAGGGGTAAATATCACAAGTAAATATAAAGCTCTTTCTCAACAAAATTTTGCATTCTGCATGGAAAAGATTAAGCAAGACTTGCATAGATGGTCAACCCTTCATCTCAGTCTACCTGGAAGAATTAATGTTGTTAAGATGACTATCCTTCCTAAGCTCTTCTTTTTATTTCTAAACATTCCAATATACATCAATAAATCATTGTCTAAGCAATTAGATTCAACCATAACCTCATTTATTTGGTACTTAAAACATCCACGTATCCAAAGAGCAACCCTATAAAGACCTAAGGCAGAAGGTGGCATGGCTCTACCTAACTTTCAGTTTTATTACTGGGCAGCAAACATACAAGCTATAAAAACCTGGACACAAATAGATGAACATACACAGGCCTGGTGCGCAATAGAAATAAAATACTGCAGTACTTCTTAATATTCCCTGTTTTGTGCCCCTATAAATGCAGGTTATCGCCAGTATACTAATAATCCAATTGTGCTTCACTCACTCAGAATATGGAATCAATGTAGGAAGTATTTTAAGATGGAGAATCTTTTATCTGTGGCACCTCTGCATGAGAACCAACTTTTTCAACCCTAGCAAACATATGCAGTTTTTAATATCTGGAAAACATTTGGGATTAAAATACGTAGAGATCTTTATATATCCTATGAACAATTACATTCCAAATTTAACTTTCCAGCAACACATTTCTTCACTATCTTCAAATTAGAAACTTTGTTAAACAGGACCTGCCCGATTTTCCTCATCTCCCACCTTCCTCTATGCTGGAAAAAATATTGCTCAGTTTTGAGGACTCAGACAGCATTTCTGCAATATATAAAATTATTTTGGGCGGCACGGTGGCGCAGTGGTTAGCGCTACTGCCTCGCAGTTAGGAGACCCGGGTTTGCTTTCTGGGTCCTCCCTGCGTGGAGTTTGCATGTTCTCCCCGTGTGTGCATGGGTTTCCTCTGGGTACTCCGGTTTCCTCCCACAGTCCAAAGACATTCAGGTTAGGTGCATTGGCGACTCTGAATTGTCCCTAGTGTGTGCTTGGTGTGTGTGTGTGTGTGTGTGTGTGTACACTGCCCAGGGTTTGTTTCCTGCCTTGCGCTGGGATTGGCTCCAGCAGACCACCATGATCCTGTAGTTCGGATATAGCAGGTTGGATAATGGATGGATGGATAAAATTATTTTACAGTCCCTCCCTTTCAAAGATCCAAGAGGACAGTGGGAAAAGGATCTCTCCCTCAACATCTCAGAAAAGGAGTGGAAGGCAGCAATGCCGAGAATTCACTCAAGCTCCATATGTGCAAAGCATACAATTATTCAATTCAAAATTATATATCGAGCACATCTATCTTGCTTAAAACTGTCCAAAATGTTTCCAGGGCAAGATTTAACCTGCGAACACTGCAAACAAGTCCCAGCGTCACTGGGTCACATGTTTTGGGCCTGCACCAAATTAACATCATTCTGGACAAAAATTTTTAAGTGCCTTTCAGACAGCCTTGGTGTCACAATCCCTTCTAACCCTTTAACAGCTGTGCTTGGTGTTCTTCCAGATGGGCTTAAAGTGAGAGAAGGACAAACAAACTGTGATTGCCTTTACTACACTATTGGCACGCAGACTTATCTTGCTAAACTGGAAGAATCCTAATTCTCCTCTTTTAAGTCAGTGGGTAACTCATGTTTTATATCATTTGAAATTGGAAAAAATCAAATTCTCACATAGAGAATCTGTGCAAAACTTTTTCAAAAGCTGGCAGGATCTAATCAATAATACTTTAGAATAAGCTCTTAAAGCACCGAGGAAGCAGATTCTCTTCCCATTTCTTTTTCTTCTTCATTTATCTTTATCTGCTTATTAAATTCATCAATTTATTTATTTTTACTAGCTTTAAGTTTTACTCTTTTGGCCATGCTCTCTTTCTCAGGGGTGGAGGTTGATTTGTTTTCAATCCTATTTTTTGTAAAAATTGATCTATTTGTATGGAATGATTACAATAAAATCAATACAATAAAAAAAGAAGTAAATAAGCCCAGTGCCCTCAAAGAAATCCCCATTTTTTCATACAATGATCAATCCTGTTGAAATGCTACATGATAAACTGATAAGGCCATAGCTTTTTAACCTGTTGTCAGACTTTCTTTTTAAATCACATATAAAATATAGATTTAATATTATTGATGCAAATATTGAATATATAAATGAAAGTGATGTCATAATAGATTGCTATGTTATGTTCTTTGACTATTTTTGTTGTAGTCAGCATGCACCTTAGCCATTCTTTAACAACTGACTCTCACTACTAAAATTGTTTAATGTCCCACATATAATGATAGAAATATTTGTATTTGCAAATTCTGAAATAAATATTGCCAGTGTAATGCCTATGTGATAATGGATCGCTGCATTGCACCTTGTGGCAATGTGTTAACGTTGTTCAAGAAGTCTTAATTGATTATCAGTACTGAAATGCTTTCCATTCTGCTTACTATTCTGAGAGCAAAGCATAAAAGAAGTCATGGAATGTCTTACCAAAAGAGATATATGCCAACCTGATACCATAGAAAACTTTAAGAAACTAAAAAAACCCACCTTTTTAATTTGACTTCTTCAAAACTGCTTTTAGCACCACTTTTTATAAATTGTGTATATATTATAATTTTGTATACTTCACAGATTTTCTGTTATTCATCCACTTTTCTCTGTTTTCTGTTCTGGTTTTCTGTGGTGGTGTTCTGGACCTCCACCATCTGATCAAAGTACTCTGCAGCCACCTTTGATGCTGGAAGGAATTTGGAAACTGTTGATGAAACCTACTGAATCGAATCTTCTAGGGCAAACCATAAAAACAATAAGGATCTACATAAAGCAGTTTGTCAGGAAAGTTCACATTTCTTTTGGACTTCTAAAATGGAGCATACCACACAAATGAGAAATTTAAAAAAAATTCAATTTCAAAAGTACTGGTAAATTTTCAAAATAGTCTATCCTAAAAAAAAAACAAAGCTTTCTGTGGCAATGTACAGGGAAGATGAAAATGTTCTTCTATACCAGTGATGGCGAACCTACAGTATAACATGCGTGATAAAGGCGACACACCATGTTTTCAGTGACAACCCTGTGTTAACCCAGACCCGAGGTACAAAAGAAACCGAATGAACAAAAACATAAGAAATAACAAAAATATAAGACTCTGCACAACCCAGAGCTTAAAATGGATCCTCACCATCAAAATTAACACATCATTTGTCACATCACGGTTCAGATAACTTCTAACTGGTGCACCGGAAGCTCATTTTCATGGCGCATTATCAGCATTTGTGTGAAATCTGCTATTACATTAATTGCTACGGTGAAATGCATTGAATTATCTTGTGCAAGGAGCCAGTTCAACAACTACAGAAGCTCTGAACTGCACAAGGGAAAAAATTATTAGATAATCCTTATCTCATACGTATCCCACATGTATGTGAAAATATCACAAATGTACTTATCTCATACATAACCCGTATGTGAAAATATCACAGTATGTCTGTGATATTTTCACATACTTACATGATACGTACGAGATAAGGGTTATCCCATATTTTTTTTTTTTATTGTGCAGTTCAGAGCTTCCCTAAACAACACTGGTACAGAGGTAAGGAAGTTATTAACCTCAAAGACTATTTTGGTATACTGTCTCCATAGTCTGCAAAGGGCAGTGCTGACATTGTTTTCTCTGTGGTTACACTTCTGCAAAGGGCAAGCATCCTGTATTTCTAAGCATGTGCTGTTTTACATTTCTCTCAACTGTCCCTCCTAATCCCTCCTAAAACTGGCTTATTTGCTGGATAATAGTTTTGCAAGACCTTATTCTCTGCATTAAACAACATTAAAACAGATAAAAGAAACCGACTGACAGATGCAGTTAGTGGTGGTTGTTTGGGCCTGAAGTGCACGCAGTACCTACCTTCAATTTCAGACTTATCCACTAAAACACAGCAACAAAAAAGCCATTCATTGATGTCAAATCAAATGCAATGTGTTCCATATTTTTTCAGTTCAATTCAAAGTTACAATTAAAAGTAGTGTATTTTTTTAGTGCACTATTTTAAGCCCAATCATCAGTGCACATATAATATTCTCTATTGTAAGTAACTGATTTTTATTTTACTTTTATAATACTTAGCACCACACATGATTGGGCTGTATCTCTCTATTATAAAAAAAAAATCTTGGGAGGGAGACTAGGGAGACAAGACGTGATCTTCTCAGAAGACAATTTAACATCCCACGAGAGTCACTTTAACGTCATGCAAGACAAGGCCGTGAGACAACATTTAAAACAAGTTCACGGACATCTAACCTAGCAGTTTTTGGAATGCTTTTGGCAGAGACACTTGCTCTTAAAACAATGATAAGCAACAAGCAAAACACACAGCTCACCAGCAGTAAGCCAGCAGAAGATCTGAGCGCCTCTCCTTAGCATGCATTCAGCCCACCCCTTCACAACACGAGCAGCAGAGACACGAAGTGGAAAAAGGACAGCTGCTGTACAGGCTTTTAAATGATCGATGCGCAGCACAACAAATATAACAGGCAGTTTACCAGCAGCAGCAGCAAGACAACATGATCCGACAGTATCTCCTTAGCGTGTGTTCAGCCGTCCCCACTTCACAACACGAGCAAAGCTATACGTTCTGCGAGAAAGAGATTTAACCACGCCCAGGGCCAGAAATAAAGGACAAGTATTGCGTTTACAAAAGTTTTAAAGTAAAAGTGAAAATAATGCATATATAACAATTCCCGTGAAAATAACAATCTCTTTAAATGGTATATCTGGTAAACCAAACCCAGGGGTGGGTTAGCAAAGTGAGCAGGGGGTGGAGCCCCCTAGTTTTTTAAATAAATGAAAATGTAAAATATTGTTTCTCTTTTGTTTAGCAGGGACAACACGCCAGCAGAGTCAAGTTAGGCATTTTCCGAATTTTTGACATGCCAAGCCCAAAAGGTTCGCCATCACTGTCCTGTACTTTAGTTAATGTCAATGGCATATTGTTGTTCCTGTCACTAGCATACCAAAATAAGGCCTAATCTGCCAAATATAGCTTCTTGCAAATGATTTGTTCTTTTTGAAGTTTCTTTTCAGTGAATCATGCAAGCATGAATAAATTGATTCAGTGGAGCTCAACAGGAGTGCTAAAGCACATGCATGTCCTGTGTGATCTTTTGTTTTACTAATGCTGGTTGATGTTTAAAGCATATGTGAATAAACTGCTTGACTCATGAGTCTCGACTTGCTTCACTTATGATTGTGGTATAGAGGGTCCACAGCTCTCAGCAAAGGCCAGTTTGTAAAATAAATAATCAGCGGGCTTGCAGCTTAGCAAGGGGGCATGGTGGTTGTGTGGCTGAAGCAGTTCTGAGGGCAATCTGCGGTGTGGGCGTTTCTCACCTAAGTGCAGAGGTGAGAGACTGGCCGCATCCGTGATTGTTCCTAGGGCTGCTAATTTGCTGCAGCTGCCATGCCCTCTCTGTTATAAAGAAGCACGAGTCGGCTAGGAAGGGGGAAAAGAAAAAGAAAAGAAAGAGAGAAAGAGAAAAAGACGGAGGTTGCTGGAGAGCACGAAGCAGGAAGCA
Organism: Polypterus bichir lapradei; assembly: GCA_026402145.1. Taxonomy (NCBI): domain Eukaryota; kingdom Metazoa; phylum Chordata; class Cladistia; order Polypteriformes; family Polypteridae; genus Polypterus; species Polypterus bichir. The sequence goes on along the minus strand of JANRMT010062861.1, from coordinate 53,023,029 downwards.
GTGTGGAGAGAGAGCCGGTGTGAGAGAGCGAGCAAGTGCAGGCTCGCATTGCAGCTGTACAGGAAGCCTGGATGTTGGGCCGACACCCAGGAGTAGTAGTAGTGGTTGCTCTTGCTGAGTGATCATGTAGTGGGAGTGACCAGTAAAGTAGGATGACTGGCCGCGTAAGGCCGGGAAGGCAGCGGGAGTTGAGAGGCTTGGTGTGAAGTCCTTGTTGTGAGCGTCCTGGTCATCAAGGATACCAAGTCTCGGGCCTGGGATGAAGCCAGGATCGGGAGGCCTCCAGACTGGTCGAGAGGAGTGAAGGTCAGCTGTAGAGAGAGCGTCTCGCCTGCTGCAGGGCCCAAACGGGAGAAGCAGGAGAGACGCTAGGGTAAAAACACTGGGCTCTGAATTGTATTTTAAAGGACTGCCTCCAGCGTTGTTTTTAACCTCGTTTTTAAGGATTGTTTTTCTATTGTTTTTTTTAACCTCCACATGTTTCACTTAATTTTTATGGATTATTTATTTATTGAAGACTGTTTTTTTAAGACACTGCACTTTATTTATTTGACCACTTTGTTTTTTTGTTGTTTTTAAATAAAAGCACTTTGCACTTTTTCACCATCACCTTGCGATGTTGTTGCCTCACTGCTTAGCTCATGTCGGTTGTAAGTATCATCGGTGATGGGTTTAAGGGCTCCCGAACAGCAGATGGGAGCATGGACTCGAACCCGCATTGTCACAATGATACTTTTGTGTTCAGACTATACCAGCATTGTCAAATCAAAAACCTGTCGCTGATGATTTACTTTAATACAGTCAACAGATATTTTTATTAGAATGTATTACTTGTTTCATTTTGTACAATTTATTATTGGAACTGTTTTAAAATTAACATATAAACAATATTAAATAAATACATCCATGCCCCTTTGTGCATTCAACATAGTCACACCAAACTAAACATTACAAAATACTGTTAGAATTCTAACAATTATTTTTGTTCAGCTTTACATTAGCGCACACTTTTTGACCGCTGCAGCTGATTGACTTCTATGAGTTTATATTTATTTACTCATTCTTTTGGGTTTTAATTGAACTATTACTTACGAATGAGTCATACAATTCTCATTCATTTGATTAATGAACTGAATCATTATTCACAAATAAATTTCACCTGCAATTTAATCACATGATTCTCGTTCATTTGAACTGAATCCATGAACAGGTTATATGATTCTAGTTCACTTGTGATTCTGTAATGTAACATCTTATTTTGATTATGCATTGTAAATGTAATGTCATGCTTTGTGGACTGAAATATCATATGAACCATTATCATAATACATAAAAAAGTATATATATATATATATATATATGAAAACATTTATATAAAAACAATGTATGACTTATTAAGTTATGTATTTGTGATAAGATCAGAGGGTGAACCAACTTTACACATGCACCAGCTTATCCTAAAAATTAATGAAATGAATCAAAATAATTGATTCACTTAAACAGCCATTTTAAAAGAATACAAATCACTAACCCTCTGTTTGGAATAAATGGGCATAGGGTAGTCTTCAGCTGAAGGTCATGGTTGCCTGACCCACTGACATTCTATATAAGGACAAAGATTTGTCTGAGCTGAAAGGTTTTATTTCCACACTCGGTGGGTATAAAGTATGTAAAGAAGAATATAAACAGAACAAACCTAATAAAGAAATAAAACACACAGCAGAAGAGATAAGCTGAACCAGAACATGAAGAATTAGGAAGTACATTTAAGCAGTAATTTTGATGTAAATTTAAAAGAAAATCTACTACAAATGGATAGAAATATACAGAAGTGAGTAAAATTGAGAATAAAGGACCTTAAGTCCAACACAGAGATTTCAACTACTAACGCCTCAAAGGCTGGAAGCCTGATTGTCAGTTTTGACAAACTTTGGGATAAAGAAAACTTGATGTTGACTTTTAGGAAGACAAAGGAGAATATTTTCAAAAATAGTCAAATTCATAATTTCTGAGAATTCTTTCTTTTATTGGCTTCAAAATGGCTTGCAATCTACAATATCAAACAGTCCATACACTGAGCTGAAATCTGATATAGCCTTTTGTTTCCAGCTAAAGTGAAGGTAACAGTTGATGGTCAGTTATATTTCTTTAGTTCTCCAGAAGAAGCTGAAAAAGAGCTCAGATGAGTGATTGTGAAATCCTTTATAACATGAACAGGAGTCATTTTGTGTCTTTGCAATGTGACGATGAATCTGCTTGCAACTTGGTCCATCATTAATATAACATATTTGCCACAATTGCATTTTTTCCCTTTTTGGACATGTTTTCAGTTACAATATTGTAGTGGTGCTGAAGTGTCACCCGTTGCACGGCTGTGCTCATGTCCTAATTTGGGATGCTGAGTTGGTTCGCCATGAGCTGGGTGCAGCAACACGCTGGGGGTAGTTTTCATATAAAGTAATTTTGAACAAGGAATCCATTGGCAAATTATTACAAAAAAATACTTTGACTAGAAAACCACTAATATTATCCTCTAATTTTCCTAATCACACAGAATGCATCTCTTCATGTTCACAGATTCACCATCCTGGTTTTGAATTTTGTTGCCAGGATAGGCTATGGCCCCCTACAATCCATAACTGGATTAAGCAGGTTTTAGAATGGTATGCTGTGGCTATCACCTAGTAACAATACAGAATAAAGTACATCTCTAATAATAGAAAATGAGTATTAGGATAAGTGCATTAGCATTGTGTTCTTAATACTAACCTGAATGGTAAGGAATGTGACATCACCAACGTGACAGGACAAAAATCAGTCCCAAAAATTTCCAGATGAACAAAGATAACAGATAAACAAAGACTCAAATTGTTGGTGTGCATTTTCTTCAATCAATTTTTTCTGGTTATTGATTCTTAACTTTGGTATTTTCATTTATGACTTTGCTTATTATTTTTTCAGAAAAGAAAGACAGTACTGGTTGCTGGTGACAAATTTAGGCTTACATTTCATCATCTAGTGTCATTATATTTGTTTCCTTGTAGGCATTATTAACACCCATAAGCAGACAATTGTTTTACTGTCATATTTTATTAGCCTAAAGTTACTTTAGACTGATTTGGGGAACTTGAAGAGTAGAGGTTGTTTGATTTTAACATACTGTAACTTGTATGGTACAGTTGGATGTACACAGTTAAAAGAAATCATCATCTACTGGCAAAATAGTATCATACATTTTATTGTTAATTGCTTAGCGCAAATGGCAGCATCTCAGTCTATAGAAATAGTGTGAAAAATACAGTATGTTAAATAGATACAGGAATACTTTGCAGCTCAATATTCGTTCAAAAGCTGCTATCCTAGCTCCATGACTGGATACAATTAACAGATTTATAAAGTATAAAATTCCTACATTTTCCAAGGGGTATACCATCATTTTTAACTGCTGGGATCCAGTTAGGCACTCCTGTAAACCAGATTACAAATCATGGGGTGAGAAGTAGAGTATCAGGGAATTCTGAGTCTTAGACATGTTACTACTTTGTGGCCTGACATTTGAACAGGAGATTTACTTGAGCATAACTATTTCTACATGATGTGAGTGCACATTTCTGAGAGTCCAGTAAATTATCCTTGTACCTTTTAAATGAATGTAAGCTTTTCAGTTCCAGATCTAAAAGCTTGTATTTGGGGTGTAATATACATACTACTACAACTACACAGTACTCTATCTTCTTTAATTTTTACTTTACTCCTGAAATTGGATTTCTCCAAGAAGAGATTTAAAAGATTGACCCTAGCCACATTCATTGATCTTTAAGTCTCAGAATGATAATATTTAAGGTATAACAGCCTGGACGGTTGCTTTTTTAGAACAATTTTTTTAAACAAATAGATGGCCTATGTTGTATATTTAGTATTTGTATTTGTTTTTTTAGCAAAGAACCTAAAATTGTTAATTAGGCCCAAAAGGATCAAAACTAAAAAGATTTTTATTTACATTCTTATTATTTTTGTCATGTTCACTCATTTTGGATCACATCCTTTGCAAATTGTGAAATTTTTTGTTATTAAAAGTCTTCTGATCATACTTCTTCGAGCAATGTTTTCACCCTGTCGGTTTGTGATGAGTTAGTTCTAGTCACATATTATCACAAATTTCTTGAGATAAAATATGCAACGGCAAAATGTTTTACACAAAGAACCCTTTGACTGTTGTCTTCTTCAGATGCAGTGTGTCACATTAAAGATGCTTTAGCTTTTGCTGTTATGTGTATGGCAGCAGGATGCATCAAGGAAGGATTACAGTTTGACATGTTGCTGTGGTATTCCAGAGGGGATGGCATTAAAAAAATATGCTGTTTAAAAAAATAAATAAATAACATGGGATTGAATGGGATCACATTAAAGTATCTTGCCTAACCAGGTAGGGTATTTGCTTAAGAGTATACATTATTCCATCAGCTGTATATACAGCACTGCAAATGTGAAGAAGAGATTGAATGATTGAGAAACATGTATAAAAATTCCATTGAAAAAATATTACTTAAATGTATAAAGTATTTCCATTTTAAACAGGTTCTAAAAAGAGTTCACTTAGACATTTGATTATTGTAACTTTTATGTGTACTATTACTGTATATAAAGTCTGGCTCCTGCATCCTTTAAACTGATTAAATGGACTTGTTAACAGATGATAACATTTGCTGCTCCTTCATTCCATCCTAACTTTGTGTTTTATCTTTAAAATGAAGGCCCCTGAATTATTAGTTTGGCAACCTTTAATGTTCATGTTCTTTTGACTGCAGACGTATTCATGCTCCCCACCTCACTTAGATTAGACTATATTAAATAAGTGTTATTAATCCCAAGGGGAAATTCACATGCATACAGCAGCAGAAACATAAAAACAATGATACCGGCACACAGGACAGATCAATAAGTAAGTAAGTAAGTAAGTAAGTAAGTAAGTAAGTAAGTAAATAAATAAATGCATATTGTGCAGAACCTTCATCAGTGTTCATTTATAATTATTTTACACTCAATGATTCCTTATTTTTCCATCTAAATGTGACAACATTGGAAGATCACGATACAGTATATGCATTAAACATGCTTCAGTAAGAGTTTATCCTTTACTTTAAGGTAGATTGTTATTTGCAAAATGGTTGAAATTTGTTTGCTCTTGTTTTGAAAAAGCAGAATTTTTTTTAGTTAGGGGCTATTGGTTCAATAGCTAAAATGAATAATTTTTGAAACAACTGAAACTCAAATCGAGCAGTAACCATCATGCTTTCATATCAAATTTAGACAGAGGATACTGTGTTAGTCCCAGTAACTTCTCAACATTTTGAGTCTGAGAGGGTTATGTCACTCATAGAGATGTGGACACTTTGCAAGCGGGTCTCTCACCTGAGCCATGTTACATACTTATTTGCATATCTTCAGCCTCTGAAATACTGTGTCAACAGAGCCACATGAGCCCACTAACATTTGCTACCCTTCCAGTGTGCACTGTTCCTTGCATTGGCAAGAACACTGCTAGATATAGATTTTCCTGATATACTTCTGAAATCCCTTCTAGTGTACAGTGCTCTGCTTTGTCTGGGTCTTTAAAAATATTGTCTACTGACTTTGTATATCTACCAGGAAACATAACCATATAGGGAATGATAGAGATGCATGAAGTCATGTGATTAGGAGGAACATCTTGCTTAATTTGAATGTGTGTGTTGAATTGTTGCTGGATTTCCATGCTTTTCATAATGACCATCACATATCAAGAACCAGACCACCCTGGCCCCATTGTGAAAACTCAGTGTAAAAATCAAATTGAGCCTGAACTGGACTGGAGAGACTCACATAATAAAATAGTGAAATTGGCTTGTGAAAATGTATGTCATTTTGGATATCTGCAATACTGCAAAGTGAACTGACCTTTTAGACTGTCATTTTTATTTTTAAATCCTTTATAAAATACACTACAAGAAGCTGATTTTTGAGCTGTTACATTTTGAAATACCTAACTGAATATTTACTCATAACAAAAAGGTTAAATAATATTAATTAGGAAGCACAGAGGACATAGAAATAAGAAATTATTACCTATACAAAGAAAAACATATTTCAGTTATGTGTTCAGGATATAAAAAGAAACTGCTCAATTCAATACAAGTATTGCACCATCTCAGAAGGGTGGGACAAACATTAACCAGGATGTAGAAGGAGCTGTGTACAAAAAAAGTCTTATATAAAAATATTGAGAGTTGTAATAAAACAGATATCATCTTGAAGATGTAGAGGAAGGTCTAAATCTGTGTTATTGTTGCTGAACTGGTGTAAGAATACTATTTTTAAGGTTACTTATATAGTGTTGGGCAGAATACTCTAAAAAAGTATTTAGATACTGAATATTGAATATTCACAGTGGCACAGTGGTGCAGTGGTAGCTCTGCTGCCTCGCAGAAAGGAGACCTGGGTTCACTTCCCAGGTCCTCCCTGCGTGGAGTTTGCATGTTCTCCCCGTGTCTAAGTGGGTTTCCTCCAGGTGCTCCAGTTTCCTCCCAGTGCTCTGGTTTCCTTTCACAGTCCAAAGACATGCAGGTTAGGTGCATTGGCGATCTTAAATTGTCCCTAGTGTGTGCATGGTGTATGTGTATGTGTGAGTGCCCTGCGGTGGGCTGGCGCCCTGCTTGGGGATTTGTTCCTGCCTTGTGCCATGTGTTGGATGAGATTGGCTCCAGCAGACCTCCGTGGCCCTGTAGTTAGGATATAGCGGGTTGGAAAATGGATGGATGGATGGATGGATAGATATTGAATATACAGTTCTTAATATTTGTCCTCACAGGTGGTGCAGTGGTAGTGCTGCTGCTTTGCAGTAAGGAGACTGTGGAAGATTGTGGATTCACTTCCCGGTTCCTCCCTGTGTGGATAGTGTTTAAGTACTGAGAAAAGCGCTATATAAATGTAATTTATTATTATTATTATTATTATTATTATTATTATTATTATTATTATTATTATTATTAATGTATTCCAATTTGTATTCTGATTGAATACTAAAAATGTGTAACTAATTCTGAATACTTTATGAACAGTTTTTTAAATATTGTCGCGCTCTGGGTAAATAATAACAGGAGCACTCGCAGCTGTCAGG
>JANRMT010062861.1:52949167-53015863 GCA_026402145.1 Polypterus bichir lapradei | reverse complement strand
CTCCTTCGCCCTCAGACAAGGCTAGAAAGCATTGCCTGCACGTTACAATATTTTCAGGAATTAACATATAGCCTTTTCATAAAACTAGTATACAGTATATAAATCATAATGGTGTATATAGCTTATATGTATTATAGTGCGTAAAACAGTATAACAAGTTAAACATATTTAAATTACATTGTACCTGAAAATGCATCTCAGTCTTACATACAACGGAAGCTCTGTTTTTACTGTTCATCAAAAACCAGAGAAACTAACTTTTTCAGGAATTTTTATTAATAAATGTTGAATAAAAAAAAAAAAATGACTGTAGCTCAGTGTCTTTAGCCATTTCACATTCTACATTTGTTCTTCTTTTAATGTAGAGAAAAGTCAAGCAAAATGACACCTTTTATTGGCTAACTAAAAAGATTACAATATGCAAGCTTTTGAGGTAACTCAGGCCTCTTCTTCAGGCAAGATGTAATATAGAAACTGGAAACTAGGACAAGAAACAACATTGGTAAATCTTTAAGTGAGAAATCTTAAATGTAAAAAATTAATAGATTCCTCCAGGCTAGGGTTCATTTATGAACAAAATTTTTAATAAAAAATAAAATCAGGTTATGCATTTTTCACATGGCATACATATGATTAACTAACCTGTCAACTCTATTGTTCACTAAAATAGTAGTATTTGCATAACCTACATGCATTCTCATGTATACTTTAAATCAAATCAAGTGACACTCCACTTTCCACTTTGTATCATATAGAGATAGCACTCCATGCTTCCTTTCATCCTTTGAAAGGTTGCTTTGGTTTTTTGGAGCCATTTTTTTACAGAAACATGGTCCCTCAATTTCTGGCATTTGCTGTAATAAGAGGCAAGAGCATGTGCTTGTAAACTCTAGATGGTGTGTTCTGTGTTGTGTAGCTGTCTACCTGGTCAAATAAAGTCCACCACAGATTACTATTCACAACCTATTTCAACTTTATTGCCTGTTTCAAGCTGCAATTAGGCTCAAGAGGCTAATAGGCAAACGGAAATAGCCAGAATCAGCAGTGAGTTACAAACTGTTTCACATTTCCATCCCATGTATAATGGAACTGCTTAAAACATTAAATAATTACTTAACTGCTACTTGCACATTCAAATACTTTAGAAAACCGGGAAAAGTTTATCACTCCTGAAAAGCAAACAGAAACAACCAGAATGAGCAGCATATCACAAACTGTTTTGCTTCTACAATCCTACTGCTTCCAGCATGAGAAAGAGAGAGAGAACAAGTGCTAGACTTCCTAATAGAAAACATTTAGGACTTCAATGTTTGAACATTAACTTAACCAACTACACACAGCACAACTTGTAAACGAACGAGACACGAGGCGAACAATGTTCAAGCAATAAATACTGAAGTCCTCAGAGACTGAGGATCTGTGAAATGCCGGGAAGCTACAGCCGGGTATGCGTACACATCACTTCATTTGTGAGGATTCAATGCATTGCTCAGTGCATGACAAATTCAAGTTTTTCTTTTTGAAAGTTTCTGAAAGTTTTCTTTGTTTATTAATATTTTAGATTTGCAGTTGATTGAATATGCGGATACAGAGGGCCAACTGTACATGATTGTTTTAGGAAATGTAGCTTAAAAGTATTTAGTATTAAATTTCATAAAGTAATTGTATTCTTGAATACTTTTTTGGAAACATACCGCTAGCTGAATCCCACTTACTTATATATTTTTAACACGTAACACTGGTACTTGTATTCCATTACAGCACAGACTTGCTTATGCATTGTATTTGATTTGGTTTCTATGTATCTGTGTATATTCCATTATGTTCAGTATGTTTTGTGGGTGGGGCTACTTGCCCATTGCTGTCAAGAAACTGTCCTCAGCCCTATACAGTTGGGGACGATCAACAGTCTCCTGCAGTTAATATTGAATACACTTGTGTGGTGAGCTCTCTTGAGTTATTTCTATGCTTTTTATGATTACTGGATTTTTCAACTCTGTGCTCTGTTTTTAATCATTCTTGGATTTCATATTGGGATTTTGTTTGCTAGTGAGATTGCCTTATTTTGAAGGAATTGCTTACTGTACCTTTGTGCTCCTATTTTGTATTTTTTTCCACAGAGTTTTGTTAAAATAAATCTTTTTACTTATGAAGATTTTTCATTGCTTTATTTGTGTGACTAGTTGGAACTGCTCTAGTTGGCATTTTTGAGCATTTGTGGGACTTTGGAACTCCAGAGCTTATACCAATGGCTTCAGCATCTCCCACGTCATGGCCTGGGAAAGAGAGATGGATACCCTGGGTACCCCTCCAGCCCAGGGTTGAAACACATCTTCAAACACAAGGTTGCTCATAGGCATTCTTATTATCAGAGTATATTGGGTCATAGTTTAATTACAATGTATTTCCAGCAGGACGCATTAGTTCTACAAACGGACCTTATTCATTTCTCAGAATCACACTGTTGAAAAGACATTCCACCTACAGTGGAATATACTATACTATAAGGAGAAAGATTTTTTCAGTTTACAGTCCAAGGTAGGCACGGTGAATGCTCATGGAGAAGTCAGGATATGCTCTCTCTTTCTCTACTTCACACTCTCTGGACACAGAAGCTGTTGTCTAGTCTAAGTGGGGTTAAAGCGTGCAAAAAAGTGTAGAGGTCAGAAGTCACAGGACCTCCAGCATGTCCAACAGTTGCAAGGTCCTTAAAAATGCCAGGATGTGGTAATACTTTTTACAAATTTAAGGTAATATTGTTTTGCCACAATAAACCAATCTGTGCCTAACTAGGAGGTTCACCATCTCTTTCTAGAAGTTCATACAAAACAAAGAACTTTCTCAGCCTTTTCCCTCAACAAACACAAGCAATACTTTCTCACAGATTTGCATTATATAGCAAAGGAATGAAGAGAAAGGCAAGCAATGCAGTAATAATAGTAATAAGTAAACATAATAAAAAATACAGTATATACTGTGTATGAAATATTAATATTTCATAAAATGTCAATTTATATGAGTGTAGGGCTTATTAATGTCATACTACAGTGACACATTGATACTGGTATTTATGTTCACTGCAGCCTACTTCATGTCATCTGACTTGAGGCTGTATGTTGTGGGCTCTACAGTAGGATAAAGAAAAGTACTTAGCTGTTAACCAATCACCAGTTGGTGATAAGATAGCTCAGACATATTGAAAACTTGCTGGATAGACCTGAATGACCATCAAGATTATTGGAGCTATGCTGGGAAAGACTAGTGGAGCCATCGGGATTCTGTTCTGACTGTGGAACATAGATCATTGAGGGGTCATGGGAGTTTGCCAGCTCTGTCTGACAATGGAATTCATGTTATTGCAAAGACCTACACTTGGGTGCGTTTTTGCCGAGTTTGTTTATAAATCTGTGTTTATTCACATCTGTCAATCTGCTGGCATTCAAACTTAGACTACACTCTATTGCTTCTCAAAATTATTCACCTTTAAAATAAGTATTCTGTGCTTCTTTTCACTGCTTCTCTGTTGTTACATAATAAGTAAAACTGCAGACATTAAGTACAATAGCACCACTTCTTCCCTGTTGCTGTTTCAAATCAGGATTTGGCCTAATAAGAACAACCATGAGAGTTGTGAATTTCCAATCTTATTATTCAAATCATGAGGACAAGAGAGTGCTACAAGGGCTTGTCTTTCATAATAATATATAGTTTCAGTGGTAAGCTATTATGTCTTATTCAAGTAAAACTTTCAAAGCATATTTATTGAAGGTGTTTTTCACACACAACTAAATGGGGTGGGGGCGGGGGGGGGGGGGTGTTATGCCATTCATTCCTGATATATTTTTCTTGTAAGATGTTTTAGGGAAAGAACATCCTGTCCTGCATCTTGTATTTCTATAAATTCACTAATTAGCTGGACATATAAAATAAAACTGACACAAATCATTATCACCTGGATCAATGGGAGAATTGTTAATATTTATTTACATATGATGAAGGGTTGTTTATGCATTTAAGAAATGTTACAAATTCTTTTCAAAGCCGTGTTCACCTTGAAACTATAAAGGGACTGGATTCTTTATTTACAATGTGCCGTTCTGTAAATTACTGCAAGGCAGGCAAATTTGAGCTTTCAAACTGCATGAGCTATTCAAGTGCGACCTTACCAAGGCCATTCTATACAAACAGAAGACTTTTATTTATATACGGCTTCTAACCTGATAGTCAAGTATAAGCACCAATCCAATGTCTTTTTTTAAGTCTTTGTTCTTCTTTAATGACCTTAATTAACTCCCGCAAACATGTTTCAAATTGTCTCTTTATTCTTTTTCTTTTCTTTTCTTACATAACCAAGTACTCTATGGGCATATAAAAGGTGAAATATTTAATGGAAATTAAATTAAGGAAGATCAAAAAGTGGCACAACTGGATTAAGTATGCTGGAAGGTGAATGGCCAGACAGGTTAGGTGAAATAAAGGAGTTTCTCTCTAGTAGCAATCAGAAGGTGTGCAGAGTGGACTAGGCTTTGATCACATTTGTCAGTTCAAACTTCCTGTACTACTGAAATAATAAAAAGTGTTCTTCTTTTTTGAAAAAAATAATGCTACTTTCATTTTGTGAATCATGAATGGATGTAAATAAGAAACACTTAATTGGGAAGAAGTGTTATTCATAAGGTTGCTGTGAAGATACAGTCCAAAGTATAGCTTATCAACCAAACACGTTTTATACTTAATACTTTTATCAAAGGGTAGCTATACTAATAAAAGGCAAAGCCCTCACAGACTGACTGACTCACTGACTCACTAATCACTAATTCTCCAACTTCCCGTGTAGGTAGAAGGTTGAAATTTGGCAGGCTCATTCCTTATAGCTTACTTACAAAAGTTAAGCAGGTTTCATTTCAAAATTCTACGCGTAACGGTCATAACTGAATCCTACTTACGTACATATATACGGCCATAGCCTGCAGCTCGGTCGCTGTGAGGCGGAGTTGCGTCCACCATCACCACGCCTCCCACGTAGTTGGCTGCCTGCCTATATTGTGTCTCCCATACCCACGCCTCCCATTTAATTGAGTGCCTGCCCATATAAGGCCGTCCGTCAGCAGCAATCCAATAGACACGCTGCCGCTAAATATTCGCAGGTCTCCTGTGGACTGGGGAAAAAGGAAGAGACATTTTTAACACATGGACTCTCACCCAGGAGGAAGCCAAGGTACTGAAAACTTATTATGACCGTTTTGAGGCATTTGTCATGCCTAAGACGAATACGATATTCGCGAGATACAAGTTTAATGAGAAGATGCAGGGTATAAATGAGACTTTTGATCACTTTGTAAAGGAGTTAAAATTTCTGGTGTAGGACTGTGCTCATGCAAACGAAGATAAGATGGTCAGGGATAGACTAGTGTTTGGCACAAACTCAGCGAAAGTGCGAGAGAAACTTTTAAGTGCCGGGTCTTAGCTAACATTAAATAAAGCCGTGGACATCGCAAGATCGCATGAGATAGCACAAGCACAGCTGAGAACCTTCGATGCATGTACTCCGAGTGGCTCACGTGAACTGACTGTGAATGCAGTACGCAGACAACAAGCAAGAGCTCCAAAGAGCGCTGAACAAAAAACACATTACACAATTGAGAAGGTAGCAAAAGAATATGAAGCGAGTGACGCATACAAGCATATTCATAAATGCAGCTACTGCGGAAACAAAGCACACGGTGGAAAAAGTCAATGTCCAGCTAAAGGAAGACAGTGTAAAAAATATGGTAAATTGAACCACTTCGCTAAAGTTTGCAGGACTGGGAAAGGTAAACCCGTGCATGCAGTGTGTGATGTCTCAGATAAAGAGAAAGACGAGCTGTTTATTGATGCAGTAAAAAAGGAACAACCTTCTGAAGTTGAACAATCCTTTGTAGACATATCAATAGGAAAGCACGGTGTAAAGCTTAACTTTAAATTAAGTTCATAAACACACTGCCGCTAAATATTTGCAGGCAAATCCACAACTTAATACCGGGAATGCCTGTTAAACATCTTAGATTCACGAGTACCGATTTGGGTAATGAACACTTCGATGAATGAAACCTGTTATCTTTACAACGGTTGACAAACACGGAATGTAACTTGAACAAAACACATCCTCCAAATACGAACCTGATTGAAAGAAATAATGATAATCAAATCCTTAATGACAACAACACTCACAACAGTGACAAAACTATTACATTGACAGTCATGTTACGTTATTTTTAAAATGTTTCCTTTTCTTTTTCATAACTTCTTTATCCACTACTTCTCCGCTGCGAAGCGCGGGTATTTTGCTAGTTACAGATAAATTAAAAATAACAAAATTACTTTTGACACTGTACTTGTACTTGACAAAGTACTTGATAACACAACTTACAATGTAATTTTTGCTTTTGCTGTACATTGAACTATCCTAAGTTCCCGCCATTGCCTGAGTATATTTGTATAATGGGTTAAGGTAAATAAGCAAATAATTATGTATTTTTAAATGTTGACCCTTTTCTCAATGATTGCTGAATTGCAAGCTTCCAATCTTTACACTATCTCCCTATGTATTTGTCTTTTCTCATAAGTTGAGAATTCTTCTTTTTGCCTTTGATTGAATTCCGTAAATGCCATAACACCTCGCTTAGTTCTACTTGTTGGTTGGGAGCATGCATACTTCTTTGAATTGACTGCTTTACTGTGGTTTCGCAAAAAGGTGTTTAATCCCACCTTAATAAACTGGATGGCTTGTTGAATAACTGATACATTGATACGGCATGTAAGCTTAGCAAAACTACCTCTTTTTGTGTTGTTCCCTCTATTGAACTCACTATAGTGAAACATTTGAAACTCCATAAGCTCTGCATATTAAGTTGGGTTAAGTATAATATACATGCAAGATTTTTTGAAAATCCACTCAGCAGTTTTGGAGTAATGCCTGGTTTATGTGGTATTGGCCCCATGATTATGACTCCCAATTAGATTTTTGAAACTCCATTGTGCAAACAATAATGTAAATACAAAACTTTGTGAAAGTAGACAGAGCCATTTTTGAGTGAAGCATGATTTTTATGTTGGTCCACAAGCATACCACACAACCCAAACCAACTCCACTCCTTCCATAATTATATTGAATCACTGATGAGGAATATTGCCGTTACCTTAGGTAGAGTTAAATAATATGCCAAAAACAATATTCCAAATTCATTGCCATCGCCTGAACCATTTTGGTGTGATAAAGCGGTTTTGGTTCTGCATCCAACCTATACAACCCCATTTCTTCATGGAGTGTTGAAGTCTGTGTTTTAAAATGTATGAAGAGTAATTTAAATGAAAAACATAATAAACTTTATCATAACTGTTTTGGAGTGATGTATTCCAACCACAACCCTTTACAACCCTTTTTTGAAATGCCATTTATCTAATATTTTTTATAAGTTAGAATAAATGTCAACCTACATGCAAAATTTCATGAAAAGTGGCTGTGTTGTTTTTTGCATGGTTGCCAAACAAATAGACAAGATGCAATCTGAGGGTTAAAAGGAGATCCTTAGTATACAAGACTAATAAATAACATCAAATGAAGCAAAATATTCAAATAAATAGTATTATAATTTTATCTATATACTGCTGTGAGACATGCCCGGACACCATCAGACAGACACCGCATCTTTATGAAAAGTTCTTTTATTTTTTCCTCCATCACACACAACTCAGTCCCGCACAGTCTACTGGGCCTTCTTGCCCCATTCACCTTGATTCTGGGCCTCTCTCACTCTGTCCCTTGGACTGCCTTTCCTCTCTCCACAGGAGCCTCGTCCTGCTCCCACTCCCGACTCTAGCTCCCAGACTGTAGGAAGGCGGGCCATTTTATCTTCACCCGGATGTGCTCCAGGTGCTCCCTCTAACGTCACTTCCTGGTGTGGCGGAAGAGCATTTGGAAGCACTTCGGGCGACCTTGGAGGGATTCTCCTCCATCTTCTTGGGTGTGGCGGAAGTAAATCCATCCCGGGCCTCCTAAGACTCGGGGCACCCCCTGGCGGTGGCCACAGGTTAAAATAGGCGTAAGCCTCCTTGTTCCTCTCCTGTGGTCCTCCTCTGTTCCAGGGCGGTTGCCCTCTCGTGGCCCAGAGGACGTATGTGCCACCTTCCGGTCCCTCCAGGCGTCCCGGCCGGGTCGTAGCCCCAGCGACGCGCCACACTGCATATCAATATAATGATTATTGTTTGATAAATGGGTTGTTTATTTGGTCTGATATAATATTACACACACAATCCCTTTCTGATGCAGTGGCTTTTTCTTCTTCAGATAGAGCCACCCATTTTTGAAGCCTCAGCATGGATCATCAAGCTGACCACTTTTATAGCTTAAGTGTTTTCCTGAGAAAATAAGACGGTAGTCGCTATCGCATTGGCCTGGTATGGCAACTCAATCCTATTCATGTCAGGGTTTGGATTGCCAATGTGTATGACAATTGATCACTATTTTCAGTCATCCATTGCTCACCACACAAAGTAATCAATCATTCGCATTACAGCAATAAACCTTCTTCACTTGGCCCAAGCTCCTGCTGTTGCCTGAGTAAAACACTGGATAACAGAATAGACCAATAAGACCAATTTTCTTATTCATAGACCCTGGTATTTTTATTATCATTTTTGATTTTTTTAACTCTTCTTCTACATGTTTTGCATATTTTAAATTTTTTATTCCTAACACTAGCAACTGAACAGGCATATGGATATATAGACATGCACAGAGACATTTGTCCTTTTAGGAAAGTAGATACTGTGGCAAAACATCTGTATCTGATGACAAAAGTGTCATCTTCACTCAGAAGGACATGAATGAAACAGATAAAGAAGAAAGCTTAATAATGGTCTTTTATCAAAAATTCCTATTGGCTAAACAGTTTCAGTAAACAATAAGAAAATAAACTACAAAAACAATCAGTGTTGAAAGTAAAGCAATATCCTAATAATACCACCTGTGTATCACTAGATGAAATTTTCAAACATTTTTAAATTTATGTGCATCTATATAAGCTCATTATTGTTATATATTGTAACAGAGGGAAAAAGGAAACTGGGGTACATAGAAAAGTCTCATGTGAACATGAGCAGGGTATCCAAAGTAACACAGACAATGACCAGCCTGACATTTTAAACCTAGGTACCTTAAGTTATAAAGCAATAGCTCTAACCAGTGAAATACTGTGTTTCATGCAAAAGATAGAATAAAAACATTAGAATAACAGTAGGGAGAGGTGGTTGATTTTGGACACAGGGAGTCTGTTCCACTGCTTATTGGATCCCCTGGTCATAACAGAGGTACTTTTCAATTGCTTCTTCTAAAACTTACATATGGACTACAACAGCCCGCAGGTCTAAATCTAACTGTAGGCCTCTGCTTTAACATTCTGCTCACTTATTACAGCAGATAACAGATGAAGACAAGTGCTTTAATAAAATACGGAAGCTGGCAAAATCTCAGGATTGTGAAATGAGCTGCAGGCCAGATCACAAAAATAATGGGCCTGCTTGTGCTGCCCAGCATAAATACTGCATTGTCCAGATTTGGTGTTTTCCATAACAGTTATGTCACAATTAAAGCTCAGGTGTTTGTGCTGCCTCAGCTGCCGTTGCTGTGTCCCACTTACTTCTATAGGAAATCCAAACAACAAGGTAGGAAATTCAAGCAACAATTCTCTAGAGATGTTTCTGTATAGCAGGAATTGGAAAACCAGAAATTTGGCCAGCAAGCATATCAGCTAATCAGCCCTCCATTTTTTCATTCAGCTCACAGTTATTATTGCCAAGAAGATAAAAATGAAAGTTGAAGTAAAAAGAGGTCTGACCTTTAAAATGGAAGTTCAAAGGAAACATTTCAAGAAGCTGAAGCTGCTTCAGCTACAATGTGCACTGTAAGACAAGTAGCCGAGAACGTACAACGACAATTTAAAAACAGGAAAAGAAATCTCTCCATCCTCAGGATCGGTCAGAAGCACACATCTTTCCTTTTTATTAAGTCTGCACTGTCTGGATGTCAAATCCTTAAGCTTCCCGGACAACATGCATCACCATATATTGTCTTACATGCAAACAGGCACCTGTACAAAATGACTGACTCTTACAGCAAAAAAGCTGTAGACTCCCAGCTCCAGTATCTAATTTCCCCAGTGGGGGTCACCACACTTACTTGAATACAATGTTCCCTGTTAGAAATATATTGTCTTCTTCTAGTGAACTTGCTGCCTGTTAATCTCTCATCAGTGTGGGTCTTTCACCAATTCAATTTGTTAATACTAATGCTGACTCCATTGTGCTGTCTGTCAGTCAACTCCAATATTCTGCACACTGACACAACGTTTTACATTCTGACTGCATTCCTGGATGCTTGTTTGCTCCTAGCACTGCCTGACTTATTCTATAATTTAAACCACTTTTTGTTTTGTTTTGCATTAATTTTTTCAATATATAAGGAATTACATAAAATGTGGATTAATGATAATGCCTATTGTGAATCTATAATATAACGATAATATAGGCTCCTAGCCCCGTCCCCCAAAATCTGCTATTTGCCAAGGTTTTACTGTCTATAACTCCCAGCATTGTTTAGATGAATCCTCATCTTATACATTTACTTTTATTTGCTTAGCTTTTATCTAAGTGACTTACAAAAGAGGCAAACAACTCATATATTTACAAACAGTAAAGCAGTTAAACTTAAACAAATAACCAAAAATATTATAATAAAAATATTATTATTATAAAGTATTGCAACACATTTTTTTTTCAGTTAGACAAATGTTCACAGAACAGATGGGTCTTCAATTGCTTCTTGAATACATTGATGGAGTCAACAGTATGTATAGAGGTGGGCAGCCCATTCCACCAACTAGGAACTACATAGAAAAAGATTCTGGATTGAGACTTGATGCCACGTAGAGGTGGCATCACCAGATGCTGTTGCCTGGCAGACCTGAGTGGGCGAGAAAGAGTATAGTACTTTACCACTGTCTGTATATACTCTGGGGCTGACCCATTGACTACCCTGTAGGCAAGCATCAGGGATTTGAACTTAATGCATGCTGCTACAGGGAGCCAATGTAGCGACCTGAAGAGTGGAGTTGACATGTGCCTGTCTTGGCTGGTTTAATACAAAATGGGTTGGGACAGCACATGCATGTACTCCTGCCAGAAGTAAGTTGCGGTAGTACAGACATGACAAGACCAAAGCCTGGACCAGAAGCTGTGCAGCATACTCTGTCAGAAAAGGTCTGATCTTGCAGATGTTGCACTACACGAACCCCCATGAATGAGAAACAGGTTGTGAAGTGACCTGTGTTAGTGACAGTGAGCCAGGCTTTACAGATAATAGCAGCACACAGATATAAATCTTCAAGTGGTTCAGTGGCTGTTAAATTTGTGCTGTTGAAATCATGCAACTTGCATGTGTTGGCAGTGCAGGGCAATCTTTCAAAAGCTCTCCTGGCCCACAATGGAGTTCTGTGCTTTTTTTATCTGAAGCTAATGTTCAATGCAGTAGTCACAATATTTAGAAGAGGAGGATAAAAGAGATGTTAGGAAATCTGCATTCCACACCTTTCAATGCCTCCCTTGTTACTATACTGTATCAAAAACAACCTTTTGTGTTTAAACAAGCAACTCTTCAGCCTTTCTATAAATAATGCGTAATATAATTTGTTTAGGTTTTATTCAGACCTTTATGCTTTAAACTATTCAAAAGCTTAAAGAAACTTTCATATTGAATGGTTCATGGCTTTCAGTAAACAGAGGGTCACAGTGAATACATTTGGTTTATATAAACTGATTATATAAAATTTGTGTCAAATAAGAGTTACATAATTGGGTTTTATTTTGATGCAGTCTCATAGATGATCAATGACCTAATTTTATAAACATTTGCTCTGTTGATTCCATCCATAATATTTTTAACTGTGAGTCTAACTTCAAACAGTCTTATGTACCACAAACTTGAATCTGGTCAATCAACTCCAGTATATATGCCCTCAGTAAGACTTAAAATGTCAAATTCAGTAAGTGCATCTTTATTAAACTTGAAAAACTTCTACCTATCCATACTTAGGAATATTATTTCACCTAATGTCTTTCATAGTATGCAATATCAAAAATATATTTAATTGTGATACATTTTATGTATAGAGTACCTTTTATAATGCTCAAAGAATTTAAGAAATATTTAAAAGTGATCAATAGAGGGAAAAGAACAAAACTCAACTTGAAGCCTAACACTAGATGGAAAGCCAGATATGAACAATAGGTAAAGACCAGGGGCCTCATCCATAATGCCATGTGTAGAATTCACACTAAAACATGGTTTACAGGAAAAAGTGGAAATGTGCATATACACAAAAAAATCAGATGCACAGCACCATGCGTAAGCCAACTTCCATGCACTTCAGCTTCATAAATCCCAGTCAGCGTGAAAAGTAATATATCTGCACTACACACGCCTGGTGAAGGCCTATTTTTTCTCGGCATTGGTGCAAGTGCATTTGATACTCACCATACATGCGCACTCAGACCGACCAAGGAGCCTTAATTGCTTGCGATGCAACCAGCCAGCCTTTATTGAACATGAATAATAATAGCGATGTAGTATCGTAATAACTCGAGATTAACATCAAATTATTCAATAGCAATTGTCTGAAAAGTGCACTTAATGCAGAAAACCTAACAATGAAATACATAAAATTTCACAATTCTCTTACGAAACAGAGTAAGAAAAAATGAATTTGCAGAGACATTGGGTCAAAGTGACTCAGTTCAGGCTCTTGAGGGTAAAAATTTGTCCATAATTTACATTTTATAATAGACCAGAATTCTGTTGAGGATTTAAAAAATTCTAAACATCCATGCCAGGCCCGCGGACCAGCTTTTAGTTTTACCTTTACAGATAACCATTTAAATAGCCATCGATTTTTACTGTACAGCTAACTTTCAAGGTGAAAAATGCACTACGTGGTGCAGTCATAGCGATGAGCTGGCGTTCTGTCCAGAGATTGTTCCTGCCTCCCACAAGATGCTTGCTGGGATGTGTGTGACCCTCTATGAAATGATTTATTGCAGCAGTACTGTCTCTTTCAAATGTACTTGTGTGCATAGCTTAGGCAGCATGTGGTAGAAACTGTATCCCGATTATCTTCTGCATGCTCAACACAACTCGCAGTAGAGCTTTCTGATCAATTGCTGTACAATTGTGATTCCACACTCAGATATAACGAGTTACAATACTCAGAGTGGTGCACTGATAGTAACAATGCTAAAGCAGCTATGATATTTGGAATAGTTTGGCCATCCCGTGGAACATTATATTGTTACAGGTTGATTATAGTCAGATGTCTTTAATTTATAAACAATATGCGGTTAATTTCAGTGTATTTGATAAAGCCATGTCAGGGATGTGAATCTAAAAAAGAAAGGGAAACCACACAAGAACAGTAGCACTGCTTTGACGCTGGGAGCTGCCAGTTTGCAAAACTGAGCAGGAAACTTGCGTACACCATTGATTGAGCTGGTATGAGAATGTGTGTGGCTTTACACAATTTTGTGTGTATGCACTGTTTACATTAGGCCCCCTAGTCACAGACATCACCCTTAAAGAGAAAGTAAGAATGTTAACAGAATCTAAATGCCCTAAAAACAGGCTGTAAGTTGTTACAAGTATGTATTGAATCAGTATATCCAATAATTTTAAGTGGCACTTTCAAAGTCTTTGTTTAGTAAAGCCAAATGCTTATTCAGTATGAATGTAGTGGTTAGTTGACACCACATATTGTTCTAGCCAGCAATAAATGAACCAGTGTGGATGAACTGGAGCCTAAGGATTCAAGATAGTGCAGATATAGTCAAGTCAAAAACCAGATATATCCTTACAGGTGGTCAGCATCAGAATTGGAAGACAGGGACATCCAGATAAGACAGAACAGGCTGGCATTACATGCTTTATTTTTATTTAGTGAATTTCATGAGGAAGACTATTTATCGCAAGACAATCCCTGATCTGTGAATTATTATATCCAACCTAGATGAGTATATAATAAATCAATTAGTAAACCGGCATTCTATTTGGTGTCTTTGTAGAGAACACTATGGCAAATACTTATTTCACACAGTCACTTTTTATATGAGTAGTTTCACAATATATTTTATAAAATATTTGTCCACCAATTTTAATCAGTTATTATGGACAAGGAAATTAATCACACTGAATTATTATTAACTCTCAAATACTCCTCTGTGGAAGTCTCTCCATGAGACAGTCTGGGACGTCTAAACTATAACCACATTAATAAAATCACGCACAGAACCTCACCATTAATCTCTTTCATTTTAACCATCAATAGCTGGAACTGTGTTATTTAAATTGACTCTTCTGTACTAAGTGTACTGATCTCAATTATACTCTATTATCTGTTTATACTGTCAATACGCTCCCTTGTACAGTCCAAACGTTCTCCTTTGAGATTTATTATGTATGTATCTTACATTTGGTGTTGTTCAGTTATGGATGAAAACTCAGTAACATTTAAATGCTGGTATAATTCATATGCACACTATATAAATTCTGTACTTCTGCTTTATTCCTATATCTCACAAGCCTGTTTGAGTTGCCAGATGATTACAAGGCAAAACATGTTTTTCAGTGAACCCTGTTAGACACAAACTGAGAGACCTCACTTCAGAAGTACTCAAATACTTTCTGCTGCCTGGTTATGTGAGAAACAGCACATTGAAATGGACATACAGATACTATTTTTGGTTTATGTGAGCATAAATCATTTAGTAATTTAAGTTGGGACATTTTAATTTCTGTAAGACAGGCTGACAAAGTTGCTGCCATTATTGTGTCATGAATTATTATGAGCTGCTTAAGAAATTCTACCCATCACATATCTTCTTTGATTAATCCAGTTCTAGATAACACATTTAACTTATATCACATTACTAAACAGTTTTTATCTTTCTACACAAAAACAGACACTGTACATATATAGTCCATTTTTTCCCTTAATAACAACGTATAGATGTATATGAATAATCATTATTGTTTCTGTTAATGTTTCTTTTTACTACTGGTGACAAAATTCATTTGCACACTGCTGATTTCAGGTACAATATATATATAATGTTTATTAAATGCTGACCTCTTCAAATGTTCAATCTTTTTTAAATTATACTTCTCAAACTGCTTCTTCAAAAGTTGCTTTAGGTACTATATTAAATTATTCTGCCTATCATTTTGACTTTAGTTATATTGCACATTAACTCTTTAGCTCTATATTGAAATAATTTTGATTTCAACAATTGTTTCTATAAGCTTTCAAAGATAGCATTACTAACTTGTCAAAACAGGCATAGAAAGAATAAGCAGATTTCACACAATCAATATCCAGGCACAGGATTTGACTACAGAACAATGAATCTGTGCAGCAGCAGGACTACATATTGTGGGGAGATGATTGATAAATCACATTCTTTTTCTCAGCAATGGGGAGTAGTGGCTGAAATCTTGGTTGGTCTACCTGACTGTGGCTTTGTAACAATAAAACCCCTAACTCTCCACTTTTTTATCAGAGTTTCAACACTATAGTCAGGTATTTGCAGATCTCTGGATATATTTTTATATCCTTTTCCTGATTTACAGTATACAATTCAGCAACCTTTTCTTACAGATCCTTTGACAGTTCATTTGCTTTCCCCATGGATCAGTATCCAGCAAAGTCAGTGCAGCTCTGCATGAATTTAAATTGACTATTTATAAACAGAAACTGATTACAATCAAAGAAGTTACAGGTGTGGACACTTTCCCTTAATTATCCTTCATTTGAACCTGCATTTGTGAACTTGTGTGTATATTATCAGCCCAAACATTCAATAGTAAGTAAACTTTTGATCAGGCCCATTTGGATGATTTAAGTTAACATTATAATTTAAAAAGGGCACCAACAATTATGTTAGAATAAACTGCCTTGCCTGTGCACACTGCCTAACTAAAAGAAAAGTTTTCTGCATGATTACTTATATTTTCCAAACAATGACCAATATTTCACTAATTCTACCAGAGTATGTAAACTTATGAGCACAACTGCATATATATTAGACCTGGGAAAGTTAACGCGTTACAGGGATGGGCAAAAGTAGGTCTACAGTTGTGAGTACGTGAAGCAAAGAGTTTATTCTTGCATTATTATTTATGTGAGAAAAGAAGACTTTGTGCTGCAAGTTTGACAGCGACTGCTTCATGAACACTAGCATAAAACTGATCTTGTGACATTTGTGGCCCAAGGTAACGATAGGTACTAGTTTCAAATACTCCCACAAACAAAAACCTCAGTATTTTTCAAAAATACATTAAGAAAATATTCATCCTAACTTTTTGACCGTATATTTAATGTTTCTTTAACAACATACCTGAGATTAATAAAACCACTATTTATATAATTAATAATACTATTGTATGCTAACAGACGCAAATCAAATGTATGTTTATCTTATATAATAGTAATGATAATAACAGCTCACTGCAGGAAGACCCGGAACGTCTTGATTTAGAAACAGTCTTCTTACCTCTAACCCATCCATGTAATTGATAAATGAGCTTCGGTTTTTACTTATTGACAACATGTAAATTTAATAATTTCTTTTTCTTTGGTTATATTTTTTGAATAAAGGCACATTTGTTTTGTTATACCTTTTGTAAAAGTATTTATTTGATATTTGAACTTCAATCTTCACACATTACACATTTCACATCAACATTTTATCAATTATTACAATTATTACTTTCTGTTTTAGTTATGTGTTCAACTTTTCTTGCCTCGCATTTCCTGTCATCCTACATTTATACAGATTATTGTAGAAATGGAACAAACATGAAATGTATGTATTCCAAATAACGTTATATTATTTACCCTATGCAACTCAAGGCAACTCACACCCAGATAAACAGACTTGAGAATTTTACGTCTCACTTCTTGCTTGCCGCCTGTGCTGATTGACACATTTGCAAAACAAAGACTCTGATGAGGAGCTGCGAAAGAATTTAAGGTGGCCTGGCATTACAACTTTTTTTGTAGGCTTCAGGGTTTCTAGGTTTAAAGGCAGTTTTTCCACAACAAAGACTGATCCCATACAGCACGTGGCAGACATTGTTAAAACAAATTCTATCTGTATTCATTGAAGTAGATTGGAGACCTCTGTCTCACATGGGAATGATTTTAATGGTGATTGTGCCAAACCATTACACCATCTTACACTGTTTACATTTAAACAAGGAATTGTTTACTTTGTGCTCCGGTTTCTTCCCACAGTCCAAAGACATGCAGATTAGGTGCATTGGCGATCCTAAATTGTCCCTAATGTGTGCTTGGTGTGTGGGTGTGTGTGTGTGTGTGCCCTGCGGTGGGTTGGCACCCTGCCCGGGATTTGTTCCTGCCTTGCGCCCTGTGTTTGCTGGGATTGGCTTCAGCAGACTCCCGTGACCCTGTGTTAGGATATAGTGGGTTGGATAATGGATGGATGGATTGTTTACTTTCTTACATATGCAGGTCAACTAAAATCCTGCATCATTTAACAATTTTGAAAAACAAAACAATATGTGAATTGTTTTGCTCTTTATGAATAATAATATATGCTGAATTTTATTTCAAGCTGTCATAGGCACTCTGCAAAACCAGTTCACATAAGACATCTATGTTAATTAAAATTCATGGGATTAAAGATTAAAACAAATGTAATCTACCATAGCAAATGAGCACATTAGAAAGGCAATAAATAATACATACAGTATACTGTTGTACATGTGAGTCAGTTCATCGGCATCTGTCAGATGGCAAATAACAGTCTGAGTTACATTATCTCATATATTTATTGGAATTGACTAGCAATCTACATCTACAGTCTTTATCAAATTCCATTTTCTGGAACATACTGTAAGTAATTTGAAAATCACAAAACAATTTTGAGGCTATTCATGAAACATATTATCTCACTTAAAGACATCCAGGCAATTTATCATCAAGTAAAAAAACACTCAGAAAATAAACCTATTTACCAGCAGGGAAATCAAATTTACTGAATTGTTTTTTTTTTTATGTAAATATGTTAGAGATGCATATTTTCAGTTTTTAAAGACAATATTTTGTTCCCAAAATTATGACGTACACTGGTATTAGTTTACATTTTTAAAACATATAGTGTCAAAGCTCCCATTGATGAAATTCTGTTAGATTGTAATATATTGTTTACAGCTTTTGAAAAATAATAGCTGCACCTAAAACAGTGTTTGGAAAATCAATGTGTAAAAAAGGTAAACCTTGAGTCAGATATGATTCTATATCTGGAGTAAAGACTTTTTTTTAGTAAAGAGCAATGCTACACATGGGGCTCACTAGATTTGGGTAAAAACTATCAAAGTTGCTGATTTACAGGAATCATGCAGATGGTCAGTGGTGTCCTGTGATGTATCTAGCCAAGTATGTTACAATTCTGACTTGAGGAAGGCAATGATCCACGTAGAAGTACTTATAGTAGTACTTATCCAGTATTAGTACTTTTAAAGGTAGATAAAAATTAGTGTCTCAAACTTGTTATTGCTAATTATCATCACACTGCTAAATTTACAAAAGTGATCAGGCCTCTGGGCAATATCAAAAGATGGGCAAATTGAGGTAATTATTTGATGTGTAAGCTAAATGAGAAAGACATATAGCAGCAATTGTTAGCATAAGAATGGGATGCTTTCAAATTGCCATATTTTGACCTGAACATCACCATGATGTGTGTATATTTCCCATCTTGTAATTCAACAATATTAATGCATGTCTAGGTTCTAAAAAAAACAAGGGGAAAATTAAAAAGTTAAGGAAATTTGAAAATAACCTGACACAATACAACACATTCACAATGGCCCATGGGTAGTTCAAACACGCACAGCACAGTCCTCTTCTCTTTGTTTAGTTAAAGCCAAAGTGGAAAGAACATGGATGTTCTTGTGTAGTATTGCACCATTGTTGAATAATGCACTGCAGTGAGATTGCAGAGGGAGTGAAACCTGTTAAAATTCACCAAAGGACAATGCTTGTGCAGATAGATAAAAATTCTGTTTGTATACACATCTTGTGCAAACATTACAATAGCACAAGTCATTATGCACGATGGCATGTGCAGATTCATAGTGGATATCCAAATGTGCAGCAACAGCAGACAACATCCAGCAATTTCCAGCTCAAGTGCGACACAGGATGATATCAGCTGTCTGACTTAATACTGCATTAAAGCCAGTTTTAGCTGTATTTATGGTGCAAATAAAAGAATTAGATAAATTAGAAAATTTTAATACAGATGCCGTAGTAACAGTCTTCCTGAGGTCATGAAATGCACATTCCATCTCTTGATTCTCCACCACTTTGTTGGGAGCCTCCTTTAGAGGGAGGCATGGCCTTCTCTTAGAATTGAGGAAGAAATTTGTATAGTACATTGTGGACCTGATAAAGGCATTAACTTGCTATTTTACTTGGGACTATCTTAGAATTGATGCAACTTTGAGTAACTGAAGCATTTTGTGACCCTGATTAACAACATCTCTTATGTATTTCACTTCTGTGACGCCAAAGTAGCATTTTTTGGAATTAATGTGTAGGTCTGCCCTTATGTGGGTCTATAATACACTCACTAGATATAAGTGTTAGAATAGACACTATCATCATCCAGGTAGGCAGCACTACATGAAATGTGAACTTACAATGATGTTTGAAGGTTGCTTAGGGTACATGCAATCCAAATGGGAGGACTCCATACTGCCAATATTCACTTGGGGTACTAAACATGTTTGGTTTTGTTTTTCCTTTGAAGAAGGGGTTAACAGAATTTGCAAGCACGCTTTGGTCATATTATTAGTGGTTATAAAGCAAGCATTTTCCAGTCTCTCAATGAAATTGTCAATATCATTACAGAATCATCATGTTTCATCAGGCTTAGGTACCAACAAAATAGGACTAGACCTTAGTCTAGTGCTGTCTTTATTAACCCCAGGTCAAGCATTTTCAGTATTTCTGTAATACTAACTTGACTTCTGCTTGTTTTGCCTCAGGTAGATGATAGACATGTTCTCACATGAGTAACCTATATTCGGTAACAATATCTTATAAAATTATAAATTCTGATAAGGTTTACTGTCCAGGATTTTAGCCATCTGTTGAATGGCTTGCTGCAACTGGAAATTTTGTTTATGAGACAAAGTATCTGCAAAGTTTAGTTTGTTTTTTAGAATAAAGAGAAGTACTGGCCATTGGAAACACTGACTCCACCTATTCCTTCCAAGACTTTAGTAGACTGATGTAATGCACTCATTTGGTGGGATGGTTATGGGTTGTTTTACAACATAATCTATTGAAACCCTTCTTTTTTTAATCTTGCATGGTTCATGTCAGTGAGCAAGCAGTTTATAGTGGCTGGTATGGATTAACACCATATCACAATTCCCTGCCTGAAATTCGTGGAGGTAGTCTATGGTCATGGAGGTATGTCTGCATTAATGGTGCTTTTTCAAGGTGTTCTAGTGCTAGTGGAAATACTTTGTTAGAAATGTCACACAACTAGGTGACATATTTCAAAATATTTGTCTGGATAATAGTTTGTACTTCACTTTCTTCCTTGACTAAGTTTAGGATCCCTCTGGCTTGTCTCCTATGTAGTAACTCAAAGGGAGAAAAAAATTAGAGGACACTAGTTTTGTCCCTGCTACCTTCTTTTACTACCTAAATGAGCTCCAAGAAGGTGCCAGCTCACGTATTTCTTGACAGTACAGATAGGAGACGAATAGGAGGTGGTGGTGCTCACCTTGGTTATATTTATTTGTTTCCATCTGTTTTAAACATCATACACTCTGCCATGGTTCCATAATGTTTTTCTGATGGTGTTGCCATTTTGGGATGATTTTGTTAATAGTTCCTAGGCCATTACTAAGCAGGATGACTAGATGTGTGTGACTCATGATATCATTACTGTGACACTATATTAGGTCATACACTTCCTGGTTGTCTAAGTTCAATGGTAAACTTCAGCGTTCAGCCTTTAAAGTGAATTCTTAGACTTCTGGATGTGATATTATTTCTGTCTTTTAATACAGTTAACATTATGTGATTTTGGCTCTAATTACATGTACCTTTTTAGACATTTACTTTACAGCTTTGCTTCTTGACCACAATTCTTTATTAGACTCCTTCTATGGTGACATTAGTCATGGGGCCTAAAAAAGGACTACTACCACTTTGATTTTGGTGCACACAGGTGGCAATGGGATAGAAGTGCCTCTTGTCATTAACAGAGGTAAGATTGGTCTTTATAGAAGTGTATTGTTGCATGAACAGGCAACAATAGTGACATTGCCACCTGAGTCAATTATGGCTTTTACTCAGTGCCTGTGAATTCTAAAAAAAGGTTATACTAGGCGCTGAATGCAGTCACATAACAGTACAATTTTTTAAGTATCCATGCACAGTTCATGGGCTTGTCAAGTGTTAAGCATGACAGAACTATGTGTCTGAGAAACAAAATTCTCTTTTTAATTTAAAGAAAGCCCACATTCACTACTGGTTGAGTCTATCTTGTTTTAGTGTGGAGAGCAGAGTTTCCATTTTTCCTTCTAGTTTTTTTGAATAAAATGTGCTGTACTGTCTCTCTATTATATCTACAATTTCTTCCATTGCCAAAATAGTAAGTAGTATAGGGAGTGCATTTATTAAGTAATTGACCCAGGTGAGCTTGACCACTCAGTCACTCAAGTGTTCTATCAGTCTCTGCCATTTTATCACAGATGATGAAGGGTTTCACATGCACCTTGTGGCTGGGATTGAACTTTCAGTTTGTTATCTGAAGAAAAAAAATTATTTGCAACTTCTACAGTTACCATTAAAGGTTATTTTTAGGTAAGCTCATATACAGGCATAGCATTCGTTTCCATTCATTTGGCAATAATGCTCACATCTATTAATCTTTAGAAATGCTTAGTTCTTAAAATCCCATAGCTTGTTATTTGCAACAACAACAACAACAACAACATTTATTTATATAGCACATATTCATACAAACAGTAGCTCAAAGTGCTTTACATAATAAAGAATAGAAAAATAAACACAATATGAAAACAAAATAAATCAGCATTAATTAACATCGAATAAGAGTAAGGTCCAATGGCCAGGGGGGACAGAAAAAACAAAATAAAAACTCCAGACGGCTGGAGAAAAAAAAAAAAAATCTGTAGGGATTCCAGACCATGAGACCGCCCAGTCCCCTCTGGGCATTCTACCTAGCAGCAGTTTTTGATATTCATTATACAATGTCAATTTTCTGATATCATAATATTGCATAATATAGGTTTCCTTGTCTGTTACATTAAAAGCATTGTTGAATAAATCTAATTTATGTAATATTTCCAACTTTTTATTTTATTGTGTCTTCACCTGCCAGATTTTCGTATATTATTTTTCACATGCATAGGCTTTAGAGTTAATTTCACTTATTTTATTTAACAAAGAAGTTCCCTTTTCTACTTTGATTATTCTTTTCTTCTTCTTTACAGGTCTGGCAAATAATTTTTATTTTTGTCCTCTTGCTTATTTTGAAATAATTTTTTTTGTTTTGTTTTTTCTGCTTTGCAAATATTTATTACCAGTGTGCTTATTGTCTTTTGTTATTTTTTGCGCCTCATTAGACAGCTAGTGAATACAGAATTCTCACTCCTTTTTTTTGGCTAGGTTATTTTTTTCACATTTGGTAACAATGCACTTCATTTCTTTTACATTTTTTAGGCTGTATGTTAGTACAGTTAAGACATATAATATTCAAATAATATTGCATTAGTGTGACAATCTTTTCTGATTGGTACTATTCAGGTCATAAAATGATTTTTTCAAAATGGCACATATATTGTCTCCTTCTTTCAGATGTGTAATAGAAACCACAGCAAGTGTGTAAATTGCAACAGGTACACATGTCATAATTGTAGGAAGGACGGTCCTTGCGTGTGTGTGAAGTGTTATCATTTGAATCTGATGATTGCATATAGCAGTGAACTGACCTCTTTGTATTATTCTTTCCTCTGTATGTCCTGGAGTACAAAAGAAACACCACGATACAGCAACATGTGGGGACTGGCAAGATCGGGGGGGAAAAAAAACATGCGGTCACTGATCACAACCGCAAGATGTTATGCGAATGAATATGAATAATATGAATAATGTTGCATCAGTGCCACATTGTTTTTCGAAATGTACTATTCAGGTCATAAAATGAGTTATTCCAAATATATATACCTATGACTCTGTTTTTTTTGTCAGTGCAGCTTTGACATTATGGACCATAAGATGCATACTAATTCAGCGTGAGCAGGAACACTCAATAAAACTGAATAAAAAAAACAAGTGATGGTGAGATACGAATAAGGCAGATTCACCAGCGTTTATGTGTCAGCTTTTATCCATCTAGATCAGAGAAGGTCCAGTTCCATTGTCTCAAAACACCACTCACATCTACAGTTATTCCCAGTTTCAAATAAAAACTAACAGCGTCAGATCCCTGGGGGGCGGTAGTATGTATCATGATTGTGACTGAGAGAACAAAAGTGAAAAAAAAAAAAAACGCTAACTTTTACAATTACTACACATTTGCAGCGGCTGTTACAGAAGCAAATCAAATGTACGTGTTTACTGTATAATATTAACAATAAGAGCAGCTCACTACTGAAAATGCTAAATACAGAAAGCAGTCAGGATCGAACCAGGGTACTCTTGATTACAAGTCAACAATTCTGATCGCTACGCCACAGAAGCTGTTGTATCACCCTCAAACCTTTTGTGAAAGTGTTTGTTTGATCTTTGGTCTTCAGGCTTCACACATTATATAGTTTATGCCTACATTTTGTCATGTATTACTAAAATATGAAAAACGTTTCTGTTTTAACAATGTGTTTACACAGATTATTGCAGAAGCGGAACACACATGAAATGCATGTGATCCAAATAACAATCTATTATTTCCACTGTAAAACTCCAGTACTCCCAGATAATCAAGGCATGAGCTGGGAGAACTTTGTGCACGTTCTGCGGCGGTGGGGGGATGGAATACTCGGCTGTTTGGTGCTTGTCTTTATCGGCACATTTACAGGAAAAAAGGCACTGATGGAGAGATGCGAAGGGATTTAATATGGGCCAGATTTACAAATTTTTTTCGTAGGCTTTGGCAGTTCTAGTGTTAAATATGTTATGTGTCAGTCTTCTATTTTGAATACTTTTGGCATCTTACCTAGGGGTTATCTATCTAAAGTTTTGTCTCTATTGTTTGTTTTTAGTGTTTGTTTCTACCTAAAGGAATCCATTTTTTTCATTTATCATTGAATAATACTTCTGATTTTGATTTTAATTTTTAATTTTGGCTGTTTTACCACCTTAATTTTGTAGGCGCTATTGCTGACTCCTGTTGCCAGGACCATCCCAGAATGGTGTGTCCTCAGAGGTCGTGGCTAGGGAATCCATTCCCAGGCTCCCGGATTCCCAGACATTTTAATTCCCGGGAAACCGGTAATGGCCAAGCTTGCATATATAGTGTGTAAAAGTGTAAAAATCGATCAAGAAATAACAGAGTTATAGTTGAAAATAATTAAGTGGCACTGTTTTTTGGCCAACGGTGTAGTGTGTTGCAGATTGATTCAGTCAACCAGCAGCAGTCATCAGTCTCCCGGCTCCAACTAAGACTGAGTGCAGTGGACTGGGAAGAGTCTGCACTCTGCAGCTTACGAATGCCGGGACAGGGCAGACTTCATTGATGTCTGTCAGACAACAGCTTTGAACAGCAACTTGAAATTGCAATGCATCAGTCTGTTGCATTATCTGTGTCAAGAAACTTGCCATCACAGAATGACGACAAGAAACTGGATGCATCAGTAAAAGCTGAAATGGCGGTGTTTCAGAGCAATGGCAAGCGCTAGCATTGTTTAGAACAAGTGTATCAGTATCTGATCGGGTAGATCGCATTGTATTCAAAAACAAATCATCATATAAGGATCATATATCCTCCCTATGGCATTTGCCACTTGATTGACATACAGGGCGGCCAGTCTGAGACCTTTCTTCTATCACACTGGTCATCTCACATGCACCCATACAATCAGATTGTGATTCAGACTACGAATGCCATGAATGTAATTACCCCGATCTACATGCTGTCAAATAAATGAACCACACGCCGTGGCTTCACCTCTGACGCTGACGTCAGAGGTTCGATTCATGAGAGGGGGTGCAGTGAGTGTGTTTGCCTGATTAGCTCAGAATTAGGGCAAAACACGTGTTGCATACTCTTTGCATTATTTGAAAGTAAAACTTTGCAACCTTCTATGATCTGCTTCTCGCAACTGAAGAGGGCACCGTGGCGGATGTTTGCCGACACAAGTGTTACCTAGTAGGTAACCAACCATACAATCAGATTGTGATTCAGACTACGAATGCCATGAATGTAATTACCCCGATCTACATGCTGTCAAATAAACAAACCACACGCCGTGGCGCAATGTAAACAGTGAAACATGTGTACCGTACTCTTTGCATTATTTGACTGTAAAACTATGCAATATATATACAGGTATATATATATATATATAGCATTTTTAATGTAGGTAGATCATTTCGACCTGGTCATTTTAAAAGTAGCTCGCAAGCCGAAAAAGTGTGGGCATCCCTGAACTAGATACAGGTACTTATATGACAGCATGAACTGTTTGTAGATAAGGTTAGTCTATTATTGGTGTCAACATATTGCGGTAGTTTTATTAAAAATAAGTGTTGGTTGTTCTAAAACCACTCACATGTGAGATGCCCGTGCACTGTGTCATCCCCGGGAGCCCGGGATTCCCAGGAATGACGTGGGATTCCCGAATTCCCAGGAATGGATAAACCCATCCAGGAATAGATTCCCTATTAATGGCCCTGTCATTCACAATACAACGGAATAAATGTTCATATAAGGGTATTTTTCATCATCCAAATACACAGATTCCAAAACCCTTCAGACCTTTCAAAAATGTTAATTTTCTTTCTCTAGTTTTTGAACTCTCTTTAATCCTTCTGACTGATTTTGTCTTGTGATTCTTGGCTTTGCTTACTAATAGTTATTTACTGGTTCTGACCCTAGCTTTGATTTTTTGACTACATTCTTTTCTTCCTCTTGCCCTCTAAAATCTGGTGCCTGCTTTTATAGAACATTTTTAGAACATTCTAGACGAGAACAGGCCATTCAGCCCAACAAAGCTCGCCAGTCCTATCCACTTGTTTCCTCCAAGAAAACATCAAGTCGAGTTTTGAAAGTCCCTAACGTCTTACTGTCTACCACACTACTTGGTAGCTTATTCCAAGTGCCTATCGTTCTTTGTGTAAAGAAAAACTTCCTAATGTTTGTGCGAAATTTACCCTTAACAAGTTTCCAACTGTGTCCCCGTGTTCTTGATGAACTCATTTTAAAATACAAGTCTCGATCCACTGTACTAATTCCCTTTATAATTTTAAACACTTCAATCATGTCACCTCTTAATCTTCTTTTGCTTAAACTGTAAAGGCTCAGCTCTTTTAATCTTTCCTCATAATTCAACCCCTGTAGTCCTGGAATCAGCCTAGTCGCTCTTCTCTGGACCTTTTCTAGTGCTGCTATGTCCTTTTTGTAGCCTGGAGACCAAAACTGCACACAGTACTCAAGATGAGGCCTAACCAGTGCATTATAAAGGTTGAGCATAACCTCCTTGGACTTGTACTCCACACATCGTGCTATATATCCTAACATTCTGTTAGCCTTCTTAATGGCTTCTGAACACTGTCGGGAAGTTGATAGCTTAGAATCCACTATGACTCCTAAATCTTTCTCATAAGGTGTACTCTCGATTTTCCGACCGCCCATTGTGTATTCAAATGCTTGTATCTGCTTTCACTATGTTATTCACATTTTATTTGTTATACTAATAAAAATGACTTTAGCTTCAAAAAACCAACTGTCATGGGTGGGGGTGAATTTGAATTTCATTTTGTTAAGTTTGACATGCTTGTATGGAATGTTATATGCTTTTAATAAATTCAATAAAAACAATAACTATCAATGCAAGGTTACAAACTAGTTTTTTAGACATGAAGCATGCTGCTTTAGCAACCTCACTAACTGCATCTATCAAACATTATGCACTTCAGGTAACTGTAACTTTAGAGCAGTCTGCTTTGTGATTCAAATCATTACAACCTGAGATACAGGAACATCATCTGGTCAAAATGGAAGTTCAGAAATGCTAAATAAAATTTAATTTGGAATGAACATGAGGGCGAGCTGATTTCATCACTGTTATAGACCAGGCACTGAAGAAATACATGTGTTGAGTTGCTGTGAGGTGCTCAGATTCACACTGCTTTAAATTATGTTTTATTGATTTTATTTAGGGGACCACAGGAACACTTTGAGCCTTGACTCACACACACACATAAAGATACGCAACACAGAAGTTAAATAAACGGATGGAAATGGATATATTATAATAAATGCCAAAACACCTCAAGCAAATAATGCAAATGCAGGAACTCTCCCGAATAACACCAATGGCAATGATTAATTAACTAAGCATAGATACAGATGAAAATCAACAAAACTCTAGGCAATAAAATGATAAACATTCATGACATGGTCAGGTTGCACAGATGCAGCTGAAGATGATGAGTGAGATGAAATCCCCTGTGAACAGCATCCTGAATATAATGTGAAGTTTTGTCCTACCATGATGCTGTTATTCAGTGAACATCTGTAGAAGTTTGGGGAGCGCACTAAAGCTGAAGACGATTTCTAATTCAGATGAAACCACATGATCAACAACAACTTATTTTTTCTTTAGGGCTCTTCACTCAGCACAGGCGCAGAGTGTTGTAACAAGCAGACACACGACAAGCGAACAAATCCAATTAAAACTGGAATCCTCAAGGTATTGGTAATTATGGTCCAAATGATTTGCTGCAGTGGTGAAAACACAAAAGACAATCACCATCCTGCCGGTTCCTTATGGCTCTCTTCTTCAGCCCAATTGATAGATCAATTGCACAGTGATCATGGGGCTGCTTGCAATTACAGTCCACTTTAGGTAGCACTGTTAAAGCATAGCCATGCCTGTTACATTCAGGGACTGAATGAGAAACATCTGTCCTTTTATTGGGCCTATGTATGGCACTGTATTAAAAGCAATTTATACTTGTAAACATGTTCTTCAAATTTAAACAGTTACAAGTCATAGTTGATTGGTCACATCATTAGTCTTTAAATACATGGATGCATCAGGTATGTTTACTTCTGAATTAACTACATAACGGAATAAATGTGGATATAATGGTAATGGTAATAATGGAAACATGGAAATAATGAAAGACTATTTTTTCAGCCTTGAAAGAGGAGTGAGTTTTTTTTTGGTGATGGATGTAATATTCTCAGATTGAAATACAAGCCCTGTAAAGGTATCCTATTTGTATCTGCAAAATGTGTCAAATCATATAAAGATGGAGGCCTACAAGTAAAATTTAGCATTGGCTGCTGGTTAAGGTAAATAATAAACAATTTGTGTTCTGAATCTGATAAAGCAAGAAAAATTCAGGCAATAGAAGTATGTTATATTAGCAGCAGTAACTGGGAAAGTAACTGAGAAATTAGTTCACGCTTTTGTTTTCAGTTGTCTAGATTACTGTAACGCACTCCTTTCAGGACTACCCAAAAAAGACATAAATCGTTTGCAACTAGTGCAGAATGCAGCTGCTAGAATCCTAACTAGGAAAAGAAAATCTGAGCACATTTCTCCAGTTTTGATGTCTCTACACTGGTTACCTGTGTCATTCAGAATTGACAAAGCCTTAAATAATCTTGCTCCATCTTATATATCGGAGTGTCTGACACCATATATTCCAAATTTATAACCTTAGATCCTCAAATGAGTGTCTGCTTAGAATTCCAAGAGCAAAACTTAAAAGAAGTGGTGAGGTGGCCTTCTGCTGTTATGCACCTAAAATCTGGAATAGCCTAACAATAGGAATTCGCCAGGCTGATACGGTGGAGCACTTTAAAAAACTGCTAAAAACACATTGCTTTAGCATGGCTTTCTGATAACTTCACCTTCATTTAATCCTGATACTCTGTATAATCAATTCATTATAATAACTATTCATGGTGGCTTTAAAATCCTTACTGACCTCTACTCTCTCTTCTGTTTCTTTTCCTGGTTTTCTGTGGTGGCAATCTGTGCCATCACCACCTAATCAAAGCACCGTGATGTCCTACATTGATGGATTAAAAGCCAGAAGTCTACATGACCACCATCATCAAGTCTTTCCAAGAGAACCCTAAATACAAAGAGGACTGTTTCATTTATGTTAGGTAGAATGCCCAGAGGGGACTGGGCGGTCCCGTGGCCTGGAACCCCTGCAGATTAATTTTTTTCTCTCCAGCCGTCTGGAGTTTTTTTTTGTTTTTTCTGTCCTCCCTGGCCATCAGACCTTACTCTTATTCTATGCTAATTAGTGTTGTCTTATTTTAATTCTTACTTTGTCTTTTATTTTCTCTTTTTTTCATCATGTAAAGCACTTTGAGCTAAATTATTTGTATGAAAATGTGCTATATAAACAAATGTTGTTGTTGCTGTTACAAAATAAAATAGTGGCTGTAGCTAGAACATGCAGCTACTGTGGCCATCTCGGATTCAAGTTTGAAACCCCTGCTTTAACAGAAGGTAACAACTTCTCAATGAAGGGCTAACATAATTCTTTTTCTTTTTTTTTTGTTTTGTTTTGTTAATGGTATGAGTTTTTCTTAGAACTTCAAACTAAAGGCCAGTGCCAAAAGTTATTCTGATTTATATTGTGAAGTGCTGGTATAAATCAGCCCTGATTATTAACTAAGTGTTTAAACAGCTGACCCTTATTATTATTATTGAATTTTATAGAATGCTCATTAAACAGATGGGGGGAAAACACAAACATACACACAATCTGATTCTTTTAGATTTGCTTTTGCAATTCATACAAAATGACACCAGTACTCACTGTGTAAAACTTGTAGTAATGCAAATAACCAAGCATGGTTAAGGCTTTTTACTTGTATAAGTAAGTACTTTAGTGCTTTTAGGTTTTCCTACAAGTTTGTTGTGTTGTTTTCCACAATTAAAACAGTAGGCTCTTTGACTACAGTACCTCTTAAAATAAAGAAACTATATTATGACAGATGTCTTATACCCAGAATACCTAGAAAAAACACACTTTAGTTTTACTTTCAGCATTCATTCAAATGTGCTAACCTCATTTGAATAAAAGATGCAATACTGTATTTTACTTTCCATATTGAGTATATAACTAAATGCAGGAAAACCAAAGAGCAATACAGAACATCAAGGGAAGTTATAGAGAAACAATGATACTTATTCTGAGGTCTTATTAATTTTAAAATGAGATGCTCTGTTTACTTCATGTATTCATTTTCTTGACTGGAAAAGACCATAAATAATTGGATTTGAGTGACTTTTTTCAAACTTACCTCTTTTCTTTAGTATTAGTATCACATGTCTCCAATTGTGCAATCCATCATTTAGCCTATTCAAATGAAAAAAAAGCAGACACTGTGCTGTTTGGTATCATTGTGTGTCCCACACCAAACAAGAACTAGAGAAAGCAAAGGGAAGAGTTGTCTGAGGAGATCAGAAAGAAAATTATAGACAAACATGTGAAAGGCAAAGTCTTTAAGACCATCTATAAGCAGATTGATGTTCTTGTGACAACAGTTGCAAATATTATTAAGAACTTTAAGGTCCATTCAACTGTAGCCAACCACCCTGGACGTGGCTGCAAGAGGAAAATTGACCCTGGAATGGGCAGAAGGACAGTGAGAATGGTATGCAGAAAGCCAAGGACAACTTCCAGAGATACAAGGTGAACTCCAAGGTCAAGGTCCATCAGTGTCTGATTGAACCATCCATCATTTTTTGAGTGACAATGGGCTCAATGGAAGAAGACCCAGGAGGACTCCGCTGTTGAAAGAAAAAGTTAAAAAGCCAGACTGCAATTTGCTAAAATGTATACTGACAAGCCACAATGTTTCTGGGAGAATGTTTGTTGGACAGATAAGACAAATCTAGAGCTTTCTTGGCTCGCATCAGCTTTATGTCCACAGAAGAAAAAATAAAGGTTTCAAAGAAAAGAATACCCTACCTACTGTAAATCATGCAGGAGGCTTGGTTATGTTTTGAGGCTGCTTTGGGTTTCAGGAGTCTGGGCAGGGAAGGATGAAATATCAAGACTATCAAGACATTCTGAAGCAAAACGTACTGCCCAGTGTCAGAAGTTTCTGTCTCAATTGAAAGTCATAGATTTAATGACCCAAAACACACAGTTAAAAGTACCCAAGAATTGCTAAGAACAAGTCACTGGATTATTCTGAAATGGACTTCTACAAGCCCTGACTTGAATCATATCAAACATTTATGAAAATAACTGAAACATGCAATCGGGAGAAAGCACCCTTCACATCAGACACAGATGGACCAATTTGCTCTGGAAGAGTGGGCCAAACTACCTGTTGACAGATGCACAAGTCTCATTTTGAGCTACATGAATCATTTGTTTGTAGTGATTGTTTCTAAAGGTTGAGCAACATAATATTAGGTTAAGGGTCCTGTTATTTTCAGTTGTGTTATTATTTGAAATATTCTGTTAAATCAAAACTCTATAGCAAAGTCTGGTTATTGTTTAACACTAGAATTACCAGAGCCTACGAGAAAGCTTGTAAATCCAGCCAACCTTAAATCCATTCTCACCTCTCCATCAGAATCTTTTGTCCTGTAAATGTGTTGATTAATAGCAAGCAGCCTGGTATCCTGTCCCCCCACTCACCACTGCAGTTCATTTCGCAAAGAAGTTTCTCATTTCTCAGTGTTTTTCTTCTAGTGAAGTGTTGGAGCTTTATTGGGTAAAATAATACATCATCATTTGGAATACATACATTTCATATGTGTTCCGTGTCAACAACAATCTATGTAAAACGTAGTTAACACAGAAGCGTTTTCCATATTTTAGTAATAATTGAAAAAATGTAGACATGAAATGTATAATGTGTGAAGCCTGAAATACAAATATGAAATAAACACTTTCACAAAAGGTACAAGTATAACAAAACAAGTGCACTTTTATTCAAGAATTTAACCAAAGAAAAAAGAAAGCAGGTTACGGTAGGCGGTTGATACAACACCTTGCGTTGTGTAATGCTAAGAACTGCTGTCTTCTAATCAAGAGGTTGTGGTTTCGATATCAGCTGCTTCCCAAATTTACCATTTTTCAGTAGTGAGCTGCTCTTATTGTTTCAGTACAATCATACAAAAAAAGCATACATTTGATTTGCGTCTGTAAATTTAGTTAAAGTCAGTGTTTTTTTTTTTCAGTTTTATTATCTCACTCACGTTCAAGCTATCACACAACCCCAAGAACTGACACCGTTTTCAGATAAAGACGTGGTATAACAAACAAACTTATTTGTTATACCCCGTCTTTATTTGAAAACAACGTCAGATCTTGTGCGCAAACGAGACTGGGACTGGGAAAACTGTGGACGTGGATGTGAGTGGTGTGCGTGACTGAGAATGGCTGTAGATGTCAATTTGTTTTTATCCATCTTTTTTCTTGAGCGCTCCTGCTCACGCTGAATTAGTATGCACCTTCTGATCCATGATGTCAAAGCCGCGCTGACAAAAAAGAGAGACTTAGATATATATGACTTTTGGAATAATTCATTTTATGATCTGTACTAGCAAAATACCCGCGCTTCGCAGTGGCGAAGTACTGCCTTAAAATTTTTATTAAGAAGACAATTAAACCTTTTTAAAACTGAGGGAAAATATACCAATAATTATTTGTTAAGGATCTCTTTGTATGCCACGTTGTCAGTTCGGCCCTCCAGTTGTAATATGACCAAGCTGTAGCTGTGCGCTGAGCTTACTCTTGAGCATGCAACGTACAGTTGGCCATGTGAACAGTAATCTTGCTTCAAATCTCACAGCTTGGATTGCTGCTGTCATAATTGGTTTGAGTTTCATGGTTTGTTTCAATTATGACAGTATTTGTAGGACTTGTGTTGAAGAGACATTCGGCATCTGTCAAACGTTGTAAGTATACAACCAGTTTCATTGATAACTTCACATCCAGCTTTTGAGAGTTTAAACATTTCTAAACATCAAAGTGTCCACTACTGAAATCGTCACCTGTGAATCTAAGATGTTTAAGAGGCATTGGCGGTTGTCCAAAGGTGTAAAATATTTGGTCATTTCGGTACACTTAAGCATTTCACTCTTCTAGTGCTCCTGTGTAGTATAATTATCTCCTGTACCGTCATCAGTCCACACCTTGAACCTGTCCCAGTCATTCAATACATAAGACACAATGTTCCTCCGGATATCAAGAGTGAGCCTGATATGGCCGTGCAATATATAACAAAGAGAATGGAAAAGGCAGGTGCCATCTCCGGGCATGGAAACCACTTGGTAAGTGACAGTTCTTTGATCGATGGTGATCACCTGGATAGACATGTTAATGGGGGTACAGTTGGAATGATAAAGGAAATGGGTACCTGAACAATGTAAAGTAAGTCTAAAATACCTACACAATAACTATAATCGTAATAAATGAACAATAAAACAGCGGAGAAGCCGTGGATTAAATAAAAAGGCTGTAGTTATCAGCAGGGAGACGTGAATACCGTGGCGAAGCAAGGAAGGGAATGTAGAGACCGGAGAAACGGACGGCCTTATATAGGCAGGCAGCCAACAACGTGGGAGGCGTTGGGATGGGGGACCCAACGCCGCCTCACACGGTGACCGAGCTGCAGGCTAAGGACGTATATATGTACGTAAGTAGGATTCAGTTAGCGTTGGGAACCCGTGTACCAAATTTCTTGAAGATGGGCCCATAAGTAACAAAGACCGTTGAAAAGTTCAATATGACGGCCGACAGTGACATCATACCACCGAAATAAGTACCAAATTTCAGCCTTCTACCTACACGGGAAGTTGGAGAATTAGTGATGTTTGGAAAGTTCAATATGGCGGCCGACAGTGGCGTCATACCATCGAAATAAGTACGTACATCG
This sequence comes from Polypterus bichir lapradei, assembly GCA_026402145.1. Classification (NCBI taxonomy): domain Eukaryota; kingdom Metazoa; phylum Chordata; class Cladistia; order Polypteriformes; family Polypteridae; genus Polypterus; species Polypterus bichir. Next base: position 52,981,618 of record JANRMT010062861.1, on the reverse strand, counting down.
GTTTTGGTTAGCGCAGGAAATCCGCCTACCAAATTTCGTGAAGATGGGGCCATAAATAAGAAAGTTCAACATGGCGGATGTTGTCGACCGTTATGACCGTTACGCGTAGAATTTCGAAATGAAAGCTGCTTAACTTTTGTAAGTAAGCTGTAAGGAATGAGCCTGCCAAATTTCAGCCTTCTACCTACACGGGAAGTTGGAGAATTAGTGACGTTGGAAAGTTCAATATGGCGGCTTGACAGTGGCGTCATACCACCGAAATAAGTATGTACATTGGTTTGGGTTAGCGCAGGGGAGCCGCCTACCAAATTTCGTGAAGATGGGGCCATGAATAAGAAAGTTCAACATGGCGGACTTTGTGAAAATTAGTGACGTTGGAAAGTTCAATATGGCGGCCGACAGTGGCGTCATACCATCGAAATAAGTACATACGTCGGTTTCGGTTAGCGCAGGGAATCCGCCTACCAAATTTCGTGAAGATGGGGCCATAAATAAGAAAGTTCAACATGGCGGACGTTGTCGACCGTTATGACCGTTACGTGTAGAATTTCGAAATGAAACCTGCTTAACTTTTGTAAGTAAGCTGTAAGGAATGAGCCTGCCAAATTTCAGCCTTCTACCTAGACGGGAAGTTGGAGAATTAGTGACATTGGAAAGTTCAATATGGTGGCTGACAGTGGCGTCATTCCACCGAAATAAGTATGTACATTGGTTTCGGTTAGCGCAGGGAAGCCGCCTACTAAATTTCGTGAAGATGGGGCCATGAATAAGAAAGTTCAACATGGCGGACATTGTTGACCGTTACGCGTAGAATTTCGAAATGAAACCTGCTGAACTTTTGTAAGTAAGCTGTAAGGAATGAGCCTGCCAAATTTCAGCCTTCTACCTACACGGGAAGTTGGAAAATTAGTGACGTTGGAAATTTCAATATGACGGCCGACAGTGGCGTCATACCATCGAAATAAGTACGTACATCGGTTTCGGTTAGCGCAGGGAATCCGCCTACCAAATTTCGTGAAGATGGGGCCATAAATAAGAAAGTTCAACATGGCGGACGTTGTCGACCGTTATCGACCGTTATGACCGTTACGTGTAGAATTTCGAAATGAAACCTGCTTAACTTTTGTAAGTAAGCTGTAAGGAATGAGCCTGCCAAATTTCAGCCTTCTACCTACACGGGAAGTTGGAGAATTAGTGACGGTGGAAAGTTCAATATGGCGGCTGACAGTGGCGTCATACCACCGAAATAAATATGTACATTGGTTTTGGTTAGCGCAGGGGAGCCGCCTACCAAATTTCGTGAAGATGGGGCCATGAATAAGAAAGTTCAACATGGCGAACATTGTGAAAATTAGTGACGTTGGAAAGTTCAATATGGCGGCCGACAGTGGCGTCATACCATCGAAATAAGTACATACGTCGGTTTTGGTTAGCGCAGGGAAACCGCCTACCAAATTTCGTGAAGATGGGGCCATAAATAAGAAAGTTCAACATGGCGGACGTTGTCGACCGTTATTGACCGTTATGACCGTTACATGTAGAATTTCGAAATGAAACCTGCTTAACTTTTGTAAGTAAGCTGTAAGGAATGAGCCTGCCAAATTTCAGCCTTCTACCTAGACGGGAAGTTGGAGAATTAGTGATGTTTGGAAAATTCAATATGGCGACCGACAGTGGCGTCATACCACCGAAATAAGTATGTACATCGGTTTTGGTTAGCGCAGGGAAGCCACCTACCAAATTTCGTGAAGATGGGGTCAGCCTTCTACCTACACGGGAAGTTGGAAAATTAGTGACGTTGGAAAGTTCAATATGGCGGCCGACAGTGGCGTCATACCATCGAAATAAGTGCATACATCGGTTTCGGTTAGTGCAGGGAAGCCGCCTACCAAATTTCGTGAAGATGGTGCCATAAATAAGAAAGTTCAACATGGCGGACGTCATTTGCATACCTTCATGCGGTTGTAGTCAGTGACTGCGTTTGTTTTTTTTTTTTCCCGATCTTGGCCAGTGTCCACATGTTACTGCATGTTGGTATTTCTTTTAAACTCCAGGAGAAGCACAGGACAGAATAGTATAGAGAGTTCAGTTCCGCTGTATACAATAATCAGATTCAAATGTTAACAGTTCCTACACACACCCAAGGACCGTTTTTACGACATGTGTATAAGGTGTAAAGCCTGAAGTCCAAATAACAAATAAACACTTTCACAAAACGTAGAAGTATAACAAAATAAGTGTGCTTTTATTCAAGAATACAGTATAACCGAAGAAAAAAGAAAGCAGGTTATGGTAGGCGGTTGAAGTGACAGCTTGCGTGGTACAATGCTAAGAACTGCTGACTCCCAATCAAGAGCTTCTGGGTTTGATGCTGGCAGCTTCTCAAGTTTACCATTTTGAGTAGAGAGCTGCTATTATTGTTAATATTATACAATAAAAGCATACATTTGATTTACATCTGTAACAACCGCTGTAAATTTATAGTGCTTGTCAAAGTTAGCGTTTTTTAATTCAGTTTTATTCTCTCAGTCGCGTTCATGCTCGCCCCAATCTGACACTACTGTTTTCAAATAAAGACGCGCTATAACAGAGGTGAACTCAGATCAGAGAAAACAGAAGCCCTCCCTGCAAGAAACGTCCACTCACATATAAGAACAACGCAGCTGCACCAGGCATAATGGCAAAAGTCCGGCGTCATCCTGCCAATCACCTGTCCTTCAAAGAAACAGCACGGCTTACAGAGCTCACCAATGCTACACCGTCCAGATCTAAACACTAGCGTGGTGTATGTGCCCAAAAAGAGTCTAACTGCATTCTCGTACCATTGCTCTCATACTAAAGTGTCAGCAGGTATTTTTTGTGGCATTACACGTGTAATTTGTCAGCATGCCCTTGCCGATCAAACAGAGGAAGCTCTGCAGTATACTTGTGACTTTATGCTGTAGGAAGATAAGTAAATAAATCAAGATAAGTAACATTCGATCTGGCTTTTATATAAGTAACATATAAATGCTTCTTATATAAAGACCATCACAAAACATAATCACAAACTTGAGTTTGCACTATACGTTGGCGAGTTCTGTAAGCTGTGCTGTTTCTTTGAAGGACAAGTGATTGGCAGGATGACGCTGGACTTCGTCCTGTATTCAAATGGTGCCATCTTTTGCCTTTACGCCTGGTGCAGCTGCGTTGTTCTTATATGTGAGTGGACGTTTCTTGCGGGGAGGGCTTCTGTTCTCTTTCTCTGGTCTGAGTTCACCTCTGTTATAGCGCGTCTTTATTTGAAAACAGCCATGTAGTAAATAACATTCAATCTGGCTTTTACGTAAGTAACGTAGTGAAAAGTCAAGCAAAATTACCCCTTTTATTGGCTAACTAAAAAGATTACAATATGCAAGCTTTCGAGGCAACTCAGGCCCCTTCTTCAGGCAAGATGTAAGTAACGTATAAATGTTAATGTTTTGGGCACATGCACAGTCCTTACATACACCGTCTTTTGTATGTAAGAGCTAGATCAATCTGGCTTTTATATAAGTAACATATAAATGTTAATGTTTTGGACACATGCACCGTCCTTACATACACAGTCCTTTGTATGTAAGAGCCAGTCATGATTTGAGTTTACCTCTGTTATAGCGCACCTATGTGAAAACAGCAATGTCAAATGCGAGGGGGGTGGGGGTATAGGATCGTGAACGCGGCTGAAACAATAAAACTGAATAAAAAAAAAACAAATCTAACCTTTACAAGTATCATAAATTACACCAGCTGTTACAGACTGGAATCAAATGTATGTTTTTACTCTAAAATAGTAAGAATACGTGCAGCTCACTTCTCAAAACAGACTTGTCCAGGATCGAACCTGTAAAGTTTAGATTACCAGTCAACAGCTGATACCATTGCGCCACCGAAGCACTCGTAGCAAATGTGTGTCAATGTCGCACCCTAATGCGGGTTGTTTTACTGCAGTCATATTTTGAATGGAAGCGCATTTGTTCTGTTATATTTGTACCTTTTGTGAAAGTGTTTCTTTGATATTTGAAATTCAGACTTCACACAGTATACACTTCATGTCTACATTTTATCAATTATTACTAAAACATGAAAAACGTTTCTGTTTTAACAATGTATTTACTGTGCATAGATAGTTGTAGACACGGAACACACGTGCAATGCAAGTGTTCCAAATAATGATATAGTATTTATAAAAGGTGTCATTTTGCTTGACTTCTCACTTTATACAACTCTAAGCAACTGACACGCAGATAGACAGACTTGAGCTGAGAAAACTGTGCGGGGTGGGGGAATGTGATAGCAGGCTGCTTGCTGTTTGCTGCTTATCAACACATTTAAAGGACAAAAGACGTTGACGGAGAGGTGCGAAGCGTTTTAAGGTGGGACGGATCTACGAGTTTTTTCGTAGGCTCTGGTAATGCTAGTGTAAATACGCAATAAACAATAATGGGTTCCAATCGCATTTGTCAGTTTTAAAGTACTTCAGAGACAATTGTGGGTTCTTTTTTTTTTATTGGAGGGCTACCAACAAATTTGTCCATGTCTGTAACTATTTTTTATCTACTGGATCCAAGTGAGGGTCACAAACCAGACTTGGTTGGGGTGGCAGTCCATTACAGGGCACAATCATGCACACACCCTCACTGGTCCATATTCAAGTTACCAGTCTACCTAAAATGTACATCTTTTGTACATGGGAGAATATTTAGAGATAAAAACCTACACAGCAATAAGGAGAATTATACAAACTCCAAAATACAATCAGAGGTGTGTCCAAATCCAACTTCTTTGAGCTGCTCTACTGCCTGTCTCTTAAGCAGGCACTAAAGTTCAATGAAAAAAAGAAATGGCGGTAGACATAAGCAAGGGTTGTGGTAATGAAATTTAAGTTAATGAAACCTTAAATGAGCAGCATTATTTATAAGGTTAAAAATATGTCAGTGTAAAGGAAGTGCGCTTACTGTTTATGTGTTGAATGTGCTGCTACGGGAACACGGGCCGTTTAGCGGGTGAGTGCTATGAGGCATGGTGAGTTTGGGCACATGTAGAGTCGGTATAATGGCCAGTACAGGCTCCTCCTCACGTTTTCAATTTAACACTGTCAGTTTCCTCGCAGCCTGCCCAGTGCAGGTGGTTTAAAAAGTAGAGCACCTGAAAGAAAAAGCCAGCATTTGCTTATGAAACCAGGTTTGAGTCAGAGATGGGGATCCCATATTTTGTATAACTGAATTTACTTACTCGTGAGTCAGCAACTGGTGTGCTTGAGCTCAGCATAGCTGTTGGCTGTCCCGGTGGGCCAGGGGATGGGGGTTTACATGCGTGCGACCAGCTGGGGTTCAATTTTAAATACAAAGTTTCATGGTGTGAACAATGTTTGGGCAGTATTCCTAGGCAGCAGGGGGTGCCGCAGTGAGTTTTAGAGATATCTTTGTACAAGTGGTTGTAAAAAAACTATGGTGCAGCAATCTCTGGCCTCAGTGTCTATCATTGAATGTCTGCCCGTCATCAGCCTCAAATTACCATACATAATAAACTGGTGACGAGAATGCCCAGCGCATGAGTACATCTGTTTGTGACTGCAGCGGGAGCTTTTATTCAGTATAAAAAAAAAAATTATGGCAATATGGCTGTAACGCTGGGGTGCATGGACAATTTTGATGAGCATGTGGAGCAGTGGACCACATATATTGAGCATTTCAAAACCTTTGCATTAGCTAAAGATATTGGGGAACACAAACTGGTGCCAGTACTATTAAGTGTAATTGGATGCACAACTTATGGTTTGCTGCTTAGCCATTTTAGCACTGGAAAAACCAAAGGACAAAAAACCTTTGGTGATAACAGAAAGGTTTCGCTTTCACAAAAGGAGCCAAGAGGAGGGGGATTCGGTTTCACAATATGTTGCAGTCTTAAAGAAACTGTCCGAGCACTGTGAATTTGGCGTTTACTTGGAGGAGGCATTGAGTGATCAATTTGTTTGTGGACTAAATAATGAAGTGATACAGAATTGACAGAATTGACAGTTAACCGAAGTAGCATCGACCTATAAAAAAGCAGTCAAAATCGCAATTTCCATGGAGAGGGTGGCACGTGAATCACAGCAGCTTTGTGGATCTTTAAAAGTGAATGAGCTAACGGTTTCAGATAAGATAAGGAAATGCAAACGATGCGGAAGAGTTAATCACAGTGACAGTGATTGTTGATTGTTGGATTGCCATAACTGTGGTAAGAAGGGCCATGCAGTGCAAGTGTGTAAACAGAAGGAACCTATAAGGAGAGAGGAGAGGACATAGAATAAAGAAAAGTCACAGTGGCGAACAGATTATCCTTAAAAGAGACCTGTAAATCACGTTTTTTTGCAAGAGGTATCCAGTGAACCGTCAGGTAACGAAACTGACACAGAATTAGCCTTACATAAGCTGATCCAAGAAGGGGAGAAGTCACACATTAGTGTGAAACCTAAAATAGAAGGCACGGAATTAGAAATGGAGTTGGACACAGGGGTAGCAGTGTCATTAATTTCAACAAAACTATACAAGAAATTACTGAGCCACGTGCCTCTAGAGACAACTGATGTAGTTTTGAAGACTTACACTGGGGAACCAATATCTCCTGGAGGAGTTATTAATGTGAAAGTCACTTTGAAAAAGCAGTTAGCTGTCCTTACATAATACATTATCAAAGGAAATTATACACCCCTTTTTGGTAGGGAGTGGCTCCAAAGAATTAAATTGAACTGGCAAGAGATAAAGTCAGTACAGCAAGTTACCTTGAAGGACAAAAACATGCTGCAGTGTTCACTAAAGATTTGGGGACAATGAAGGACATTGAGGCAATCATTTCTTTGAAACCGCAACATTAGCCAAAGTTCTCTCATGCTCGGGTTGTGCCCTATGCCCTGCGTTCCAAAGCAGAGGCTGAGCTGTCCTGACTGATAGAATTAGGTGTGCTGTCACCTGTGCAATATAGTGAGTGGGCCACTCCTGTGGTGCTGGTTGTAAAGAGAGATGGTCCCGTGAGGCTTTGTGATGATTTTAAAGTGACCTTGAACCTGGCCATTTGTGTGGAACACTATCCAATTCCACACATTGAAGACTTGTTTGCCACATTAACTCGGGGACAGCATTTCAGCAAGTTGGAATATGGCACAGGTGTACCTACAGATAAATGTTGAGGAATTGTCACATAAACTACTCACTATCAATACCCAAAAGGGGTTGTTCTGCTATAACAACTAGTAAGAATTTTCATGTCATGAGAACCCTTTTTAGTCGCTATGGTATACAGTTCATTTCTGAAAAATTTGCAAATTTTATGAAAAGCAACCATATTAAGTATATACGATCTGCTCCCTATCATCCAGCTACCAATGGGCTTGCAAAATGCCTTGTGCAAATTTTCAAACAAGCTTTGAGGGTATCAAAAGGGTCGGCTTCAGTACAGCAAAGACTAGACACATTTTTACTCTCATATCACAATAGTCCACATGCTACAACAAGGGAATCTCCAGCTATGCTTTTTATGGGTTGCAAATTATGTTCACGTCTAGATGTGCTTAAACCAAATGTGGCTTTTACAGTGAGTCAGTCCCAAGATGTTCAGCTGTTGCACAGTAACTGGAAATCCAGACAATTTAATGTAGGTGACCCAGTGCTGGTTCGGGATTACCGAAGGGGAGAAAAGTGGATGCCTGGAGTGGTAACCTCCCAGCTGGGACCAGTCTACTACAGTGTAAAAGTTGGGAGAAGATTGGAAACAACATGCAAACCAGTTACTACTCAACCAAACAAAGGAAATTGTTCCACAGATTACACAGCCAGAAGAGATACCTTCCTCCAACTTGGTAACAATGTCACCAGTAACATTAGAAAATAAGACAGACGATGCAGGGCATAACCCTGAGTGACAAGGCTCGGTCATTCCAGTCATGGTTCCTGAAACTGGTGAACCTCAGATGTATCTATGCACCTCCCACATTACCTACAGAGAGCAGTGGCAGATGCTATCCTTTGTGAGTATCTAAGCCTCCAGATTGTTTAAACCTTTAAATGTTATAAAAGTAGTAGAAACAGGACACTGTATTTATGTAAATAGTTACCTTCAAGCAGAACTGCTCCATTCTGGATATGTGGCAGTGAACTACAGCTTTGTTTTACTAGTTTTGCTCATTTTGACTGTTTATTCTTTTTGGTTTTATAAATAGGTGGAAGGGAAATGTTATGTATTAAAATAAATGTAGTAATATTTGGACAGTAGTCGTAGGCAGCAAGGGGTGCTGCAGTGAGTTTTAGAGATACTGTATCTTTGTACAAGTGGCTGCAGAAAAACTCTTAGTAAAAAGACTAGGGTGCAGTTACAGTTAGCATAATCTCTGGCCTCAGTGCCTATTATTGAATGTCTCCCCATCATCAGCCTCAAATTACTGGACATAATAGTGTCTATTATGGATATGTGCGTGGGGTAGACAGGGTGGCAGATTGGCTGGATAATCTTGCTGGTTATATTTAAGGATTTGCCGGCCAACAGTGGTCAGTGGACCTAAAGGCGAGGTAGGATTAAACACTGCTGAGCAATTGGAGGAGCAGTTGTGATTTTGATGGCTTTGTATGTATTCTTTTGTACATATATTTATATATCTCCTAGTGAAGATTTTTGGTGGAGGTATATATACTTTTTTGGTGTTGGGATAGTTTTTGATTTTGGGATTGGTGCAATTGTTTTTTTCTTCTTTTATATACACTGTGATACACTGGCCGGGACACCTTTTTGAGGAGAGAACCGGGGATGTGGAAATATCACCAGCAGTACTTCCCTCGGACATAAGAGGGCAACCCCCCTGGTTTACATTGGGGCCACAAGACTGGAGCTTATAAGCTCAATCCTGCGCGGGCCCGTGGCCACAACCAGGGGGCACCAGGACAGTTCCAGAGCCATGGTCTACAGCCACACCCGGAAGTGCTGCCAGAAGAGGAACTGGATTTCCATGCAGCACTTCCGCCACACCCGGAAGTGCTGCCGGAACTTGATCGAGGAGCACCTGGAGCACTTCCGGGTGAGGTATAAAAGAAGCCGCCTCACTCCAGCAAGGGAGCCAGAGTTGGGAGGAAGGAGATGGAGCTTTTGGGAGAGGAGTAGTGGTGATCAGAGAAAAGAAGAAATGACGGAGCTTTATTGGGGTTTGTGCATTGTGCTGTGCCAAAGAACAATAAATATGTGTGTTCTGGACATTGTTGGTCTGTGTGCCTGTCTGTAGCCTGGCTAATCTTCTACAACACACACTTGTTTTTTTTTTTTCTGGTACATTGTTTTCCCTGTTGGAGGAGCTTCTTGAAACAGAGATGAAGAAAGACTACCTTCATTGTTGGAGTGTGTGTAGTTTTTGTAAGAGTGCACTGTTTTTGTAAATGCACCATATTTTTCCATTTTTTAAAATTTTTTTTTAATTTCTGAAGAAGTGTCAGTGCTGAAGGACTGCGCCTCTAAGCCTGCCCAACACTACTGCATTTTTGTTGTAAAGCACTCTTGTAAACAAACTTGCACCATTCACCCTTCAATTTTATTTTGTGTCTCATCTCTCTGCTGATCCTGTTCAGTTCATAAACTATCAGATGTCCAGGGTGTAAGCTGGGGCCACTTTCCCACTACATGGGTTATCACAAGGGTGTTGTTATGTTTCAGTTGGTCAGTTGTGGAAATAGTAACCATCAATATTTTAAATGTATTAACATGGAAGGTCAAATGGGTGTTCTATCCAAGTCAGTTAATGAAACTTAAAGGACGCAAAGACCCATTTCTACAGGACTAAAAGTATTTTCACCTGTCTTCATCATAGTATATCATGCAACTATTTTTGCTGAGAATTTAGAAAAGTTGTGTGCACTGCTTCTAAAATTATTCAATGCCATTTTCCTGGGGTGAATTCAATTAACTCTTACAAACTGAATATAAAGCCTTGAAGATCTTATTGGACCTATCAGTCCTGTCCAACCCTAAATTTAGGTTGTTCAATACTATGACTACCACAGTTAGCTGCAAGATACGAAGTACAGTAACTTATCTTGAACTTAGACATAATGAACAATTAAGTGCAACAGAGTGTATTTCTTAAATATTGAGGATATTGAGGAGGGATGATTATTGCTGTTATTATACTTTATATTATTTTTGTATGAATGTCAATAAATCCAACTCTATGTATCTGGTGAGGTTATGGTAAAATGTCAATAATTAATGAAACAAGAAATGTCTTTGCAAAAATTACATGAGGGAATGAATAGAGAATGCAACCACAATCCAAAAAGCGGAGTGAGAAATTTAGCAACACCAACCCCTTTGCCACTGTTATCTGCTTGCAGTTTCATGACTGTTTACATAGGTGTTCTGGGAAAGGGCTGTAGTGTATGCTGTCTTGAGCTCAAATATTAGGCTGGATTAAAAAAATGAAAAGTCTCTCAGCAGCTTGGTGAACAATCTGGGGTTGAGTGGGGTGGGGGAATAGAATGATGGCTAAATTGCAGGAAGTTTATAGTACTGGAAAAATGGACAAGTGTAAAAGGGAGTATGAAGAACAGTCCCAAAAGTACCACTTTAAAAAAAAAAGGAAAAATACTCCATAATTTAACTATTACTTTTAGGGGCTGATTGGGGTCAGGGATTAGTGAAGTAGTCAGTTTTCTGAAGCTGGTCCACTCTGTGTGTCCAAAATGTATACAAAAATAAAACACTTTATTTCATGAAAACAATAATAACAAACAGTGCAGCTGTTCACCTGTCATCTTAAAAGAAACCACCCGAGACTATTCCCAAAATCCACTCTCCTAAATACTGAAGCAGTTTATTTCTGTGAATAAATGAAGAGTGTTCAAATGGATTCTAAAGCAGAAACCGCTGTTCTTCCAAGTGATTTGAAGCTTTTTAACGTCAGAAACAGTTGTGTTAATGCTTTCTGATCATGAAGGTCACTTAAGCACCTTAGGTATTCCAAAAGCATCCCTACACAGCACAAGGAGATTTCTCCTGGGTAATTAAACTCTTTTCCACTTAAACGATTCACACAGGAAGCACATTAGAATATCACGGTCAGGCAATAGTGCTTCTTGAAATGTTAATATTATTCAACCAGTGCTTCCTGAGCTTGAAAAATCATTACTTGGCAAAACAAAACTTGAATTTTATGGAGGAGACAGAAAAAAATACTGGGAAGCATGCTAAATGTCACATTCTCTCTCTATCACACAGCTTTAATCCCTTCCAAAATTAAGGAGTCTTTGAAAGTGTTTTTAAATGAAATGGAACTGTCAGTTGTAGGTCCGTTTTAAAGTGCTCTTCATACACCAAGCATATATAAAAGACTTAGCACAAGAAAGTGTCACTTGGCCTAAGGGCTCATTAATTTCTTACTGCCTAAGGCTTTGCCTCCAAAAAATAATAAAAAAAAAATATCATAAAATCCTTATGGTTTGAAGGATGTCTCTAATTCAGTTCTGAGAAGGCTCTTAAGCTAGAAAAGCACATCCTCTCCTATATACTGAAAATGAATGATTGGTTTCCTATGTGACATCAAGTCATGTGGATCACACAATACTGAGTGTAAATATTGAAAATTTGACACGTTCTTAAACAAACAATGGATTTTGAGGGTGTTGCTATCTTCCCGTTTTATTGGTTTTTAGTGACCTAAAGAGTCAGATTAGCTGAGTTACAGGTACTGCCACAAATTAGTCAATTTCACTTCTTAATGACATTATTTTTTTAATAAGATGATAATTTTAATAAATACTCAGTGGATGAGCACTGACCTGAAGTGATCTAGCATCCCTTTATTCTTGCTGACAGATTCATGAGTTTCTTAATTAGCATGATTTATTACATAAGTCAATTGAATTAGAGACCACAGCTATGAAATGTATCCTTTGGCGTTTGGTGAGCCACTGATCACCCACTGGGTGAAAGCAATGCTCTGATGAACTGTGACAGAACGTGTGCTTTTGATTGGATTTCATGAGTCGAACATAAGAATCAACTGAATTAAAATAAACATATAAACAAATAAAAACAAGATGGTGTTAGTGGATGTTCATCAGTCAAAATTTATTGCAACATATCCTTTAGAGGAATCATTCAGAGAGTACAAATCACACCATGGACGAATGACTGGGCAAGTGGGAAATGTGGAATGAACCTGAAGTCCAACTATACTACTGTACTAATGTGGTGAGATTAAAAGCAGTTTACACTTTTGACAAAGCTGTGATCTAATGATAAAGATGGAGCTGTTTAATGATATAATTATTTGTTACATGTATTATTTTTGCTCCTTTGTTCTTTGTTTGTCAATGCATCTACATTATGACAAGGCTACTCCAGGCTAGGTAAGGAACTCATGCAGTAGCCTTTCCATTCCTTTAGAAAAAAGGGCATTTATAATATTGAAATAAACACAAATTATCATTCTCAGACTCAGTTCACAGCTTTCCTAAAGCCAAAGTATTTAGTTTTAAGCCACTGTCTCTTTGTAGTGCATTGTCCTTTTCTTATGTCTTCCAGACGTTCTCTTTCTTTTTCTGCTGTGAGGTGAGAAGTTCCTGTAGACACAACACTTGGACCCATTGCAGGTCAGAATTCCTTCAGTCTTTTTCTCTAGTGGTGAACTGAACTCCAGTTGTTGACTGAATGGCTGTCTCCAGGCTATGTGACCAGCAAAGGCTGGGATACCTGTTGTCCTCACTGGATAGTCTTCATACCTGTGTCTTCCAGTGTCATTCTGGGACATGTCTTTCTATGATTGGCTTCTGGCTTCTCATCTGAAAAAAAGGAGAAAATGTTCTGAGAAATTAAAAGTTTCTTAGCCGTTTCCCTGGGATTCCCCTGTAACTCCATGCTTTACATCACACAAAGGAGGAAAAAAACATGACTAAACAGGCAATCCTTGAATTCTGAATTAGTTTTGACATTTGCACCCCCATTTTGCATGTAAGTTGGAACTTGCACTCAAAGAATCTGGTAATCAAAATATCAGCAAAAAAAGCATAATGTTTTGTTGCGAATTTTACCAAAAAATATTTGAAACTTATAAATTAAATGATAGTAAAGCAATATTAGTGTACTTTAAATCATAGAGCACAAATGATTTAAACTGAAATGGACCACACTTACATACAGTATGTCGATCTTATGCTTAAACATCTTACAGTTTTTGATAATGCCATAGTACTTCATAGATTTGGAAAAGGCATAATGGTGTGACAAAAACCCACCATTTGCTGATGACTGATCTTTTAGCAGAGACATGCTGCCTTTGCTGTGGGACTGCTAAGAGTGTTACCTCCCTCTGCTAGCACCTATACAGCTCAGACATGTTCCTAGGTAATAACATGCAGTTGTTTCTATCAATCCACTAAATAGCCAGCTGCATATTGAGCAGCTTACCTGTGACAAAGCTTATTTTGCAGTAGTGCATGATGCTGATAGCATTCACCAAAATGTGTGCACTAATTTGCTAATTCATAAGTAAAAATTGATTAGGCTATAATAAAATTAACTGAATTAATTTGAAATTAAATTTATGTGATTTTCCTATGCTCAAACTTATCTACCATCTTTGTTTTCATTTGTGAGATGGATATCATCCCAACTGTCTGGAAAATGGGACTTGTCGGCCCTATCTGGAAAGGGAAGGGTGATTGCCTGGATTGCGGCAACTACAGGGGAATAACACTGACCTCAGTGCCAGGTAAAGTCCTTGTTAGGGTTATTCTCAATGGGATCCATGATCACTTACTCATCTCCCAGCAACTGGAACAGTCTTAATTTTTTGCGTAAGAAGTCTACCATTGACTGCATCCTGGCACTGAGGATTCTCATTGGGTGCAAACACAAAAAGCAGCAGTTTTTTTGCAGCCTTTGTCGATTTTCATAAAGCCTTCGACTGAGTTGATCAAGCAGCCCTGTGGGACATCCTGAGACTTTATGGGATTCCCCCCCTAAGTTGCTGGACATCATGGCCGGTCTGTACCCTGATACTGTGATTGCTGTGCAGAGTGGAGGCAGAACCTCAATGTTTTTTCCTGGTTGATTCTGAGGTTCATCAGGGGTATGTTCTTGGTCCTACTCTGTTCAATGCTTGCATGAACTGGATGTTGGGCAGGGTCGTGGGGTCCAATGGCACTGGGGCACTCTGACTGGGCCTCTTGAGAGGGGCTTGCTCCTGGATAAAAACCAAGATCCAGGCCTTTAATGACCTCTTGGGCACAGCCATCAGCAGTGTGCCAACCTTGTCAAGAGGTTTACTTACCTCGGCAGCAACATTCATGTCTCTGGCGACTCCTTCCATGAAGTCAGTAGACAGACTGGGAGAGCATGAGGGGTAATGAGGTCACTGGAAAGGGGTGTGTGGTGCTCCTGATGTCTCTGAAAAGGACAAAAGTCCATGCCTTTAGAGTCCTTATGCTTCCTGTTTTGCTATATGGTTGGGAGACATTGATGCTATCCAGTGACCTAAGACAGAGACTGGACTCCTTCACTACTGTGTCTCTTCGGAGAATCCTTGGGTACTGCTGGTTTGACTTGATGTTGAATGATTGATTTGTTTCACAAAACCTAATATTCAAATTTATGTAAATTGTTTTGCTCATCACTACTGATATGCCTTCAAAGATGTTGGTCTCTATTGTCTCTACATTGTGCAAAATCTTTAGAGGAAATAGAGCGTACAGACAGTTGAGTACAGGGGCAGGTCAGAGTTGGGCTCATTGTTTTTCCTCCCAGTTGTAATCCTATAATATGGAGAGAAAAATTAGCAAAGAAGAAAATTGCGGTGTTGCCTTGAAAACCTTCCAAAGACTTCTCTGTAAGTCATTCAAGTAAGGTCTGTGACATGTTCATACATAGGACAGTGGGTTTCTTAGTGTTTCTCTAACCATGATAGTGGATACATATGTTTTTACAGTATATATTGTGAAAGATAGCGGCCCGGACACACACAGACGGACACCATTTGCTCCATCACCCACATTTATTTACACAATTACAAAGTCAAGTGCACTGCCACCAAACCCCCAGTTCCCCAAAGTCTAGGCTCTCACTAGCCACTGTCTTCACACACAAACACACGGGCCGGGCCTCGCCTCGCCTCGCCTCGCCTCGCCTCGCCTCGCCTCTCATCTCATCTCCTCTCCTCCTCTGCCACGACCTTGTCTTCCTCCTCACCCGACTCCAGCCTTGATTGCAGGGCGGCGGCTCCTTAAGTAGGTGGCTGATTGCTGACCACACCCAGCCACCTGCGACAATATATATATATTTGACTCCAAATCAGCATAATATATAACTTTTTAAATTAAGATTCCAAACCAGTCTTGACAATTTATAAGTTTTTTTTTTTTTATCTTGCTTGCTTTTCCATTTGCTGTATAACATAAATAGCTTTAGTTATTATTTTGTGCATCTCCTTATATTACTTTTCATTTCAATTTGAAAAGAACAACACATGTTATTCCACATGTATTATTCGTCACTAAGAGATAAATTCACAGGATAAATCATGGACAGTAGTCAGATGGCTTACCTGTCACTCTCATTTATACATTTTTTCCAATAGCTGTCTTCTTTTTACTGATAATAGCTACTTGAATCATATGTGTCAAGGTTAAGGTTATACACAAAAGTAATTGACCATACAATACAAGCTGATTGCCATATTGTTTTTTTTCAGTAAATAACTCTCCTGACTTTAAGCATTTAACTTTGCCGGGTCAAAAAGATATGGATTGCTTTTAATGCTCATTCAGCCCAGAATTACATAAAGCACATACAGTCAAACATAGAACTGTTAATATATATATATATGAGGAATAATACAATAGTGAAGAGCTAAGGTAAATTGTAAGGTTTGAAAAACATATTATAACAGTACTGACAAGTTGCATCTAGCCAGGAATAAGTCACCCATAGTATGAGCTGGCAGTCCATTGTGCAATTGAGCAGCTTCAGCGCCAGCAGCAGTGTTTGCAGCATCAGTTCAGTGAACTAAAATGATCAGGAGACTGATACATCTGCAACTCTGCATAAGGAGGTTCTCCTGCAGTGTTGGACACCCCTGATGCACTGCATGACAGCAGAGAGCTGTGCCATCTGACATTTCAGCATCCAACATTCCTGCTGTGCCACTTAACATTGATGCTGTCAAGACCCCTGCTGATGTGCTTATGTCACTGGCCACACAACAGCAACAGAAACAAAGACCACCCTGACATTTTGAATAGTTGTGTGCCACTTTAAGAAGTTGGAAATGGTCAGTGGAGACAGTTGCTTCGAAGTGATGGCTATGTAATGGTGCTAACAAGTTGCATCAGCCAGGGATTAGCCACCCATAGTATAAGCTGGCATTTCATCATTAAACTGAACAGGTTCAGAGTCAGCAGCAGGGGATACTAGAAAAATAACAAGTCTGCAAAGTTGCAAGCATAATTCCATGTAGTGCAAGCCACCTAAAAGAGCCACATAAAGAAAACAAGGATCCATTTATGTGGATGGTGCTGACACTACAATATGTTTGACATATGATATATATTGATGCACAAATAACTTTCTAGTCCAAAAAAATCTAAATCCAAAAGCTGAAAAGGGTCTGATAAGCTTATATATTGCACTCTTAATGTCTAGCTTGATTAATGTGAGGATAAAACTAGTTCTGAAGCAACTATACAGATTTTGTTCTAGGTCTCGGGTAGTCCTGGGTTGTTTTGGCCTCTGAGTATAACTATAATTGAAGCCCCAAGCAATTATATCTACACAGAGGAGAACTCCAGACATACTTTTTGCCTTGTTACTGTCTCTAGCTTAATGTGTAGGGTTGAATTATTTTGAGAAAGCATTTGTACCGTTTGCATTTTGTGCCAAGCTAGTCAACCAAAGACTCTGAAATATTTACATTAATGAGTTAGTCTTGGGATCATCAATTCTAAGAGCCAAAGCTTTTATCAAGTAAACAAAATGAAAGGAACATTTTTACTGATTTGTAAATACACTGCAAAAGAAATTATTTATCATTCTAATGATTTCACTCTAAGAGATCCACAATTTTCTGTTTTTTATCCTGAACATCCTGGCAGAGACTTCACTAGTCATTGCAGATGATGAGAGAAAAATGGAAAAAAGAGGCCATACCACTTGGCAAACCACTGTGTTTATTCTGAGAAGTTGTAATTATTAGAACTCAAGAATACTGTTATTAGTCTCAAGATTTTCAAACCATTACCATAACCTGACAAGACAGCATAAGGCCTCAAAACAGAGGAGTTTGCTAAACAAAACAGAGCTTTTCCTTATCAAGAAGAACAGTTATTTTTTGCTGCTCCTGTTGCAATGTACACCTAAAAGTAATGAGGGTGAGAAATGTATTAATTTGATGTCACCAGTTCTCCAGTTTTCCTTCTGTTTTACCAGAGGTACAGTATGAGCATAAAAAACAAAGCACATCAGTGCTGACATACTACTGTCTAACTGATGCTCGGTATGGAAGCATTATGGTTTGAGACGTAAAAGACCACTGATGACACATGAACACAAATTTTTATTTCTGTAGAGCCTCTACAGTACATGCAATTAGTTACCATCATGAATAAGATCTCCCAAATGGAATAGTACTATACTCCAATTGCTCATTCGATCACTAAACTGCTTTACTCTTATCAGGTTTTACTACTAGTTTATCTGTGTTTTCTATCACCATCTGAATTTCTGCCATTCTTTCTGCCTCTTAGGTACTGTTGGAATGTCTTTACTGCAGCCCTGCTCTAACTGACAGGTGCTGGCATATTTGTCTGATAATTACCAGCATGCAAATGTTAATTACTGATCCTTTACTGGACATTACCCAAATACAAGCAGCAGAAGGACATAATTTTGATTCTCATCCTTTGGAAGAGCTGGACTCTGTCTTAGACTAATTGTAAGTTTTCCTGTGGACACTAAATGGTGGTACACGGCATGGTTCCAACGAATAATACTATTTTTTTTTTTTTCTTACCAGAGAGTCCAAATCTCTATAGTGAAACAGTTCCAGGCAGAATCTTCCTTTACATTTCTATATCTAATTAGAAGAAATACAATAATCACAGCTGGGCACAGGCAATAGCTTGTCAGTCTCCATCCACTTTATATTGATTGCATAAAATGTACCATTAACTGTCTCTTTTTGTGCTGCCATGTTGCTACTAAAAAAATCTTTTTAAAGTAACTGCTGGAATCCACTGTACTACTTCCCTTTATAATTCTGCACACTTTAATCATTTCACCTCTTAATATCTATTTGCTTAAATTGAAAACGTTCAACTCCTACATTCTTTGATCAGAACTCATGCCTGTTGTAATTGGCTTCAGAGAGAGGCAGATGTTTTTCTTTTTAATTAAGAATTGGGAGGCAAAGCCTCAATCAGAAACCAAATGAAGTTTGCAACAAAGTCAGTCTTATATTTTATCAAAGACTAATACAGAAACCAAATAGCAAAGTCAAAAGATCAAAAGAAAAGTGCCCTGCATGTAAAGTTATCCAGTCTTGAATAACAGTTGTGTATGGAGTTGATCTTTACACCCTGGACACCTAATGATACATGCAGCGTGACACTGGATGTCATCCATAACAGAGCTATTTCACTCACTATAAAAAACCTGAATGACATTTTCACTTCCATAATCAAAAAAATGCCATTGAAAAATATTGCCAAAAAATTAATAACTTTGGAAATAATCTCTTAAGCAACAAACAGATATCAGAAATTAATTATTTAGGTTACAAAAAAGGAAAGACATTTATACGTTAAATGAAATTCTTAGAGAAAGCCCCTGAAAAATTAAAATAAATCCCAATTACATCAATACCCCTCAGTCCTGGAATCAATATAATTGATCTTTCTGGACTTTCTCTAGCACTAAAGTATATTTTTTATAATATGGAGACCAAAACTGCACAGTAAACTCTAGGACTCACTAGTGCATTACATAGCTTACGAGTAACCTCTCTTGACTTCTACTCTACACATCATGCTATGTTATTGTATAGAATAACAACATTATTTTTTGCTAGCATTGTGGGCCTTTGTGTTTTGTTTCAGCAAACATTTTGACTCTTGTCTTTTGACTTTTGCCCAACCCAGAATTCTCTCTTACATCTGGTAGGGGTAGTTATTTTTGAGTTTACCTTTCTTCTTTGTGGTAGAACAGCAGTGTAATATACTGTTATCTTTGCTAATCTCTTCTGTACACTGCCGGGATGTAGAGAGGGATCACTCGACTACAACTCTGAAGTCAATTATACCCAAACACCTGTACCTCAGAACATGTCATCAACTTAAAGCTAAGCATTGGACTTGGCCAATACTTGGATGAAAGACCATCTAGGAAAACTATGCTTGCTGCTGGGTGAGGTGTTGTTGAGGCCAGCAGGGTGTGCTTTCCCTGAGGTTTGTGTGTAGATCCCAATGCCCCAGTGCTGTGACGGGGCAAACTGTGCTGTAAAAATGGTGCCATCCTTCGGATGAGTGGAAAAACCGAGGTCTTAACTCTCTGTGGTCAAGATCCCTGGGAATCTTTTGTAAAGAGTAGGGATTATCCCAATGTCCTGACAAAGTTGCCCATCATGGCCTCATGTATTCTGGCCCCCAAATCATCCCCTGTCTCTAATTTGCTATCTCTTTCACCCCTTCACCACCTAATAGCTAATATATAGGGAACGTACTGGTACACACATTGGTGTTGGCTGAAGTGAATCCCCTCTATCTATGTAAAGCACTTTGCATAGCGAGAAAAGTGCTATATAAATGTAATTAATTAATTAATGAATTAATTAATTATTATTTGTATTACTAATCTGCCCAAGTGCAAATTCTGTCCAGATCATTTGTAATGATTCAGCTGATGTTGGACAAGCTTCTCCAATTGTCTAGCAGAATGCAAGTTGCTTCTTCCTTAAATCCAGCAGCCCTGAGCTCAAGGTGACAGATTAGCTAGCATCTCTTTACAAATGTAGACTTCCTAGAAGCAGAACTGATATTTTAGTGGCCTCTTCTTTACAATGAAAAATTTAATGTAAGTTTAAAGTAAGTAAAGTAGTTGTTTGATGCCTTGTGGGCCACTCCAGGCACTCATAACAGCTTTTAAAAGTACTTTTACACAACTCTTTCCAACTGCTGCCTTGTCACTTCAGCTGACTGTTATGTTTGTCTTTGTCTGTAATTAACTTTCCCTTACTCTTGTTGGCTTCCCCAGGTGACTGTCTCTTTGCTACATTCTTTTTTATTTTACATCACAGTGCTGCCACATAGACTATACCTGAAAAAATGTCCTTCTGTCCTTTAATGTCCTTTTTGTCCTCACTTTCCTTCAGGCACAAACACTCAGCTGACTTAATAGTTTCTTCTAAACTTAATTCCTACTTTCTTGGAAAATGCACATGCTTAGTTATTATTAAAGGCAACAATGGACTTGAATTATTTATCTACTGTCTCTCCGATTCCTGTGTCTGCTATTATTGTAGGACTGAGCACAAGCCTTTTGCACACATAGTAACCCTACTCCTGCAGAAAAGATGGCATAAGTTACTGCATAATATCTTAGTTTGAACCAAAAACAAAGTTTTAGGGCCAAATGTTATTTTTTGCCTCTGACATAATGAGGGTGTAATTTGAAAGACATTCACATGGTCAGTAAGGATAAGAGCAGTACATTTCACAGTACAAAGAGACAGGGCAGGTCAGGTTAGGTTGGGGAACATGCACCGCTACAGCGTTTTGCTGCACCCACCACACAAAGAAACAGCTCAGTATCCCAGTTGGCAACCCCCTAGACAGACACACAGTCATGCCCATGGTCTGTAAATAACCATCTATCTGCCAGAGCTAGATGTTACGTGGGTGTCCCTTTGGCCTGGTCTAGCTGCTTCAGTCCAAAAACAATGAGGATCCAGCAAGCTGAATCACCCTCAGGGAATCATACCATATGGCCATAGTGCCATAACTGACTCTCCCTCCCAATGCAGGTAATGTTGCTTATTCTTGACTATGTGAGCAGCCACTTGTTTGACACAAAGTGAAACCAGCAGTACCCAAGAATTCTCTGAAGAGACACAGTACCAAAGGAGTCCAGTTTTCATCTCAGGTCACTGGATAGCATCCATGTTTCACAACCATATAGCAAAACAGGAAGCACCAGAACTCTAAACCCTTGGACCGTCATCCTTTTGCAAAGATATCGGGACCAAGAAAATGGTAAGACTTAAAAGTAAAGTGGAAATCATTAACTGGCTGCTTAGCAAATTACTAATCTAATTGATTAGGTCAACCAATTACTATTGTTGCCTATCTTTCAGTTTGTGTTTTTTATGCTAATCCTAATTCTTCTGACTAGAGTATAATATGATAAAAATGCCAAATGTGACATAAGTAGTGAAATAGCAGTGTCAAGTCATCTGAGCAGCCAAAAGTGTTAAAACTGCACATTGCACCGCGCCTTCATGGCTCTTTGACTAGACATTTCTGGGTCATGTTAGTTGAAGTTAATCCATGAGATGTTTTATTAGCTTTTGACATGGAGTACTACCATTAAAAGTACTCCATAGCCCCACTCTCTATAAGTAATTCACAGTGTTTGTAATATTGTCATATAGCTAGCAATAAAAAACAGAGAAGCAAAACATTATGTCAATAAATTAAGCAAAATGCTAATTTCTGCATCTATACATACGTTTTATATTTCTGAAATAGTAGGCTGCGTCACTGACTTCAACATTAATGTATTTTCACACGGAATACTAACATAGGAACAATAATTATGTTAATGATAACAATACTGACTAGTTAACTAAGAAAACTTTATAATTAAGGAAAAGCAAGCACAAGCAAGTTATACTTAATTTTTTTTAGTTATGACATGTGAATTACAGCCTGAACCGCTTCATTGTGAAAATAGAAGAAATAGCTGTATTGTGACAAATTTGTAAGACGATGCTCAGATTTTGCAAAGGAATTGATGCATGTCATTTTCAGTAAGTACAAAATATCTGTAAGATACAAGATCTCATGTAAATGATGCCATCACTAAGAATGATAATTTGCTATTTAAACATTTCAAGTAATGAAGGCTAAGAGATTAGGCTCAGCCTTTTAAGTTTGAATTGTAGCATTTAGCACATTTATGTACATTTATTTTGTTTATTTTGGCTATTTATTGCACAAAAAATAACTAATGTTTTCATATTCTTTACTCTGACCATAACATACAGAAATTAGAATGGAATGGGCTAGAGAAACCATATTTTCAGAAACCTTTCTTTGCTTTTTTTAATAAAAAGCTACCAAAGCCGCAGTAATCCAGGATCAACATTTGAGAAATACCTGAGCATTATAAAAATGTACCATGAATGATTGAAATGCAGAGTGGGAGAAGAATGAGCATTCCATCATGTTCAAGTACTGCTAATATTATTCTTCCAGCCACTACAGATTCTCCAATGGCTATCACCACAGAAATTTAATTGTTAGTGACAACATGCCTTAGCAAAATATAGGCCAAAAATAAATTGTTAAAGAAACACCAAGTTATACATTTGAATACTCAGTGATAGACTGCCATGTTGATAATAATAAGTAATAATAATAATTCTTTGCATTTATATAGCGCTTTTCTCAATACTGAAAGCACTCAGCAATTGCAGGTTCAGGGCTATTTCCTTTCTTAAGCCTAGTGCCTCTTGGACAGGCGTGTTGACTTCTTGAACCTGCATTGGTTTGCATGGTGTAACAAAATCATAAAGAAATCCATCAAAGATTTGGGGAACATGATAAAAAAAAAAACCTTGTTTATTTGCCATTTGCAAAGGTATTTCAATAATAAAGCGGGTTGCTTACAGTATGTTGGAGTGTTGTTGAGATATTTGTTCTCCAGTATGTTGGTCTTAAACTTAAACCTCCTGTTCCTAGGTCTTTAATCCTTCGTCTGCTGAAGGAGGTAGAATTATGTGTGGGTAGAAGGGATGTCAAGACTTCTTCTCCAGTCTAAGGGTGAAAGTGCTCCATCTTCTTCTTTCTCTTGTGAAATCAATTCCAATAAGAGACTCATCCACCTCCTATGTGTGACAGTGGATTTGAGAATAATGTGAATGTTATATCATATTTGCATAATATTAACTCATACTTTACTAAAGTAAAAAATGATTAAAAATATTTTGTGAAAGACCAACCCAGACACGGACAGACACTGAGACTGCCAGAAGTCCAAAGACACACGTTTATTTTCACAGCACAACACAGCCATAACAAACTCACATGGCTCAGTCCTTTTCCTTTTCTTTCCTTCTGCCACCTACACTCCCCTCTCACAAGCTCTGTCCACTTCCACCCGACTCCAGCTCTCTGAATGGAGTGAGGCAGCCCCTTTTATAATGCCCCGGATGTGCTCCAGGTGCTCCTTGAATCCGAAAGCACTCTGGGTGTAGCCACCTGAACATGCATTGCATCTTGGTATTTTTAATGTTATCTTTCACTTTTATGAAATGTGAACAGTAGGCTGCAACATAAAAGACAAAGAGGCGTGGAAAAGAGAAAAAAGATTTATATTTTTACATTTTTCAGTGATAAATAAGTCTGATCATGTAGAACAAAGTGATTTAAATATAAATAAATTAAATCTACTTTTGGAAGCTGTTGGGGTAGGCTCTCTCTCTCCCTCCCCCTCTCTCTCTCTCACAATCATCACCCACCCCGATGGTACATCCATATGGTACAAAAACAAAATACAGAGAGTAACTCACCAAATAAATAAATATAAAAATGAAAAGTAAAATTAACTTAACACAAAATTCAAATCTGGATAAATACCTTCATGTGCAGGCAAGCAGAATGGAAGCAGAGAGGAATGACCCCTCTCTGTGATTCTACTGTGGAAAAAAATGTTTTGCAGCCATTGTGTTTGTAGAGATTGAAGGAAAGCTGTCCCAGAATACAAGAAATTGCTAGAAAGAGATTGCTTTTTGAAAGAACACTGCTTGTTGATCTCACAGCTTGACATTCTTACAAGGTGATCCTGTGTGATCTACAGTAATCCCTCCTCGATCGCGTGGGTTGCGTTTCAGAACCCCCCGCGATAGATGAAAATCCGCGAAGTAGAAACCATATGTTTGTATGGTTATTTTTATATATTTTAAGCCTTTATAAACTCTCCCACACTGTTAACATTATTAGAGCCCTCTAGACATGAAATAACACCCTTTAGTCAAAAGTTTAAACTGTGCTACATGACAAGACAGAGATGACAGTTCTTTCTCACAATTAAAAGAATGCAAACATATCTTCTCTTCAAAGGAGCGCCGTCAGGAGCAGAGAATGTCAGAGAGAGAGAGCGAGATAAAAGCAAACAATCAAAAAATCAATACGTGCTTTTAATGTCGAAGCACCGCGATAAAGCGGCATTTTGTAGAGGAGCGTCCGTATCCTTTAGGCAAACAGCCTCTGTGCAAACAGCCCCTCTGCTCACACCCCCTCCGTCAGGCGCAGAGAATGTCAGAGAGGGTGAGAGAAAGAGAAAAGCAAACAATCAAGCACCGCGCGGGAAGCATATTTTATATCATTGAGGAGTTTTAGTTAATATGTAATACATGCTCTGATTGGGTAGCTTCTAAGCCATCCGCCAATAGCGTCCCTTGTATGAAATCAACTGGGCAAACAAACTGAGGAAGCATGTACCATAAATTAAAAGACCCACTGTCCGCAGAAATCCGTGAACCAGCGAAAAATCCGTGATATATATTTAGATATGCTTACATTTAAAATCCGCGATAGAGTGAAGCCGCGAAAGTCGAAGCGCAATATAGCGAGGGATTACTGTATTTAAGAATGGTAGATGGTAATCCGTCTTCTCTCCGGAAAAAGTGTTGTGGGAAAAAAACTTTCAACTATCTTGAAAGAAGGCCTTCATAAAGCCCAGATAAGAATGCAGAATGTTTATTTTTACAGATCATGCATAAATATCTCAGTCCATGGAGTGAGCAATCATTTAAACAATTAATTTTTTTATACTTCTGTATTACCATTACCTCATCTAATACATCATGTCATTTGACTGTTAATATGCATAATATGCTGAACTTTATTATTCCATCCAATCGACTACTGCCACCAGTATTTTCTGTATCCAGTTGACTCTCCCATTTACCTGAATGCCACCTTGTCGATAGGGGTGTTCTGTGGACTCTTTCATTTATCTTAGCACTGCTTTATAGGAGGGGTCTTTGGGCTTTCCCATTCATTTATCTTTGCTTTCTAGAGTGTTCATTACTCATTCTAAAAATGGAAATTCAAGTTGCAGGTTTCTCTAAGGTTAGGCAGACCTCATATGCTCCAGTTTTAAGCCATATTTAGTTAATCTTTTAATTAATCTTCAGTCCTTTTAATAATTTAATAATGTTTTAATAATTCATTGTTACAACTTCATTTAAGTATGTACTTCTAATAATTAGTGAAAGACTCTATATATTTTTACTAAAAAATCCATATAAGTTTTGAAATATGCACTCTAATTTGCTGAAAAAATTTAAAATACTTCATCTGATTGGCAAAAATTGCCGTCAGTCAGAGTATTGAAATGTGACTGCTAACAGGATGACCATTATCAATATAGTCATTTCAATGGTGAGTTAGTAGAACACAGAAATGTAAAGTATATTTTTGGAATATCTTACTTGTCTACTTTACACTGAGATATGTGTACAATATCTATAATAAGTATTTGCATCCTTGGATGTTTTCACATTTTATTGCTATACAACATTGAATCACACTGAGTTTAATTTGCTTTTTTTTATTGCTCACTCAATGGCCTCCTTTACTAGTCTTCTTGTTGAAAGATCACTCAGCTTATGTGGACACCCGAGGCAGACTTACAGCTGTAAGTTTCTTAATTACTGATATAACTGGGCTCTAGGAGATATTCAGTGACTTGGATATTTTTTGTTTTTATTGCTCCTTTTCATGGAGTTGCTTGGAGCGTTCATTTGTCTTCATTGTGTAGGTCAGGCAATGATACTGACTTGCCACAAGCTGCATCTTCCACATAAGGTGCATTTATACGACAACCAATTGAAACCCATGGACGGTGATCTTAATTTATCTAGTTATGTAACTTTTAAAAGCAATTGATTGCACCAGTGATGATTTATGACTGTTGTATTAAAGGCAGTAAAAACAATTACTTTGTGTTTTATAATTATAATTGCTTTATTTACTTTGCAGAGCTCTGCTTCCACTTTGGCATTAGAGTTTTTTTTCTTTTTATCAGTGTCAAAAAAGCCAAATTAAATCCATTGGGAGTTAATGTCAATGTCAACTTTATTTATATAGCATATTTAAAACAACATAGGAATGCTGCGGCTAAAGTGCTATACAATAATATAATTAAAAAAAAACATACAATTAACATGAATAACATAAATAGAAATAAAATAAATGGACATAAATAAAATAAATAATAAATAGAAGTAATGTTACATAATCACAATGAGGAAACCATCCGTATTACTGAAAGTCATGGAATGCAAGTGAATAGAAATGAGTCTTTAATCTTGTTTTAAACAGTTCAATTGTAGGCGACTCCTTTATGTAAAGAGGTAAAGAGTTCTACAGGTGAGGAGCAGCAGCTGCAAAAGCCCTGCCCCCCTTAGTTTTACACTTAGTACGAGGGACAACAAGAGACAACTGACCAGAAAATCTAAGCACTCTGGATGGCTGGTGTAAAACACACAATTCGGATAAATAGGCAAGAGCAATGTAAAGATTTAAAAACTAGCAACAAGATTTTAAAATCAATTCAAAAACTGACAGGCAGCCAGTGTAAAGAAGCTAATATTGGAGAAATAAATTCAGACTTTCTTGCCCCAAC
Organism: Polypterus bichir lapradei; assembly: GCA_026402145.1. Taxonomy (NCBI): domain Eukaryota; kingdom Metazoa; phylum Chordata; class Cladistia; order Polypteriformes; family Polypteridae; genus Polypterus; species Polypterus bichir. The sequence continues at coordinate 52,954,681 of JANRMT010062861.1, read as the reverse complement.
CAGAAAGCGAGCGGCAGCATTCTGGACCAGCTATAACCTGTGCATCAGGGATTTCCTAATCCCAGAATACAGCGAGTTGCAGTAATCAAGGCGAGTTAAGATAAAAGCATGAGTAGCTTTCTCAAGATCCCTAGAAGATAAAAAAGCTGTATAACAATAAAATATGAAAGTTTACAACAAAAGTGAATACTTTTGATAAGCACCGTTTCTTCATGACTCCAACCAATCATTACTTAGTAAGCCTTAAAACAAGTTGTCACTAATGTATAATCTATGGCTTTTTGCAATTAGTTGAGCCTGTTAGGCTTAACAAAACTGTCATTTTTGTGCTGTTTATACCAGGTATTTTTTACTGCTAGGTATGTGTTTATCTTCTTAATAAAAGAATAAACGTCTGTGTGTCTGTATGTCCATCTGGTTGCTATGTCTCTGTCATTCCAATAGAGGGCGCGTAACAGCCATTAATACTACTTTCTTGGAACCTATATCAAATGGGACAGAGGCATATGCATTACATTTGTCATCCCAAAAGATGGTGCATTTTGTTACTACATATGTTTGGGATGTACCGTCTATTGGAATGACAAATACAATGCATTGTATTACAAAATACATTCCAGTAAATGGTGTTAACACTGACGTCTACGTTGATTACTTAGATGGGTAGCACAGCTAGTTTGTAATGATTGTTTAATGGGCTAGAAACTGGGGTTTTAAAGAAAAGGACATTTCCATGTGTTCCGTTTAGAGAAAAAAAAAAACACATTTCAATAATAAATGGAAAAGCCAATAGATGAAGGGACAATAGGCACCCTTTGTGTGAGACTGGGATAAGTGAAAGGGCAAATTTCCTGAGTAATCCTGTTACAGGTTATTTTTGGTAGCTATCTACAGGACATAGATATTTACCTGTCACACGAAAGAGTCACCTACTTTGAAGATCAGACTGTTTTTAATTGGTATCTCATCATCATACTGTACAGTATTGTGATAACACAACTGCCCGCTTCCTTAGAAAATGCTTGTATTTACTTCTTTTTAAAATTAATGAGTTCTGGGGACATTGGTCTGTAATCAGCATCTTTATAATAAGCAACAATTCCATTGTTTAACCATAGGAAATTGGTAAGTTCTATTGTTTAACCAACTGTCATGTTGATATTGAAGTAGTTATATATCTCTGGGTAAATGAGAATAAAAAAGAAAAGTGTGGTGAGAGATTCCTGACTTCTGCCTGCTTCTTTTATGCTTTTGTGGCTACACCCTGTAGTAACAGTGGCTTGTAACTGCCCCAGGTTCCGCGAGGCCTGAGGCTGGTAACAATTGCACAGCACATTTGGCTCTTTAGGGGAAGAGTTTCAAAGATACACCAGAGGAAGGATCTGGTAGTGTTATGATTATTTACCTATTCTCTTTTTCATCCTCAGCCAGGAAAAGCCCAACAGAGAATACCAGTGACCTTTGCTCTGTTACCTCTCCTTTATGCCCCATGCTTATAAGAACTCTAAGAATATGTTATCACCATTAAATAAATCCATCTTTCAAGTGTCATCTTTCAGCCTTTGACTAATAAATGGGGACTTGAGTATGACCTGTTTGTGGCGCAGTGGTAGCGCTGCTGCTTTACAGCAAGGAGATTGTGGGTTCACTTCTTGGGTCCTCCCTGCATGCAGACTGCTTTAAGTAGTGAGAAAAGCACTATATAAATGTAAAGAATTATTATTATTTCAATTTGTGTTTATTCTAATTACATGGTTTATCTAATCAAATCTAATAAGAATAACCTGAATCAAGTAGAACTGAATAGTAATATACCTCATCTGCAAATTTTCTCTCACTTGTTAATATTGTTTTACAATATCACATTTTTTCCGGTGATATCTTCCAAAGTTTTTCTCATACAATTTTTTTTCTAGCTTCTTGAATAAATTAATTTAAAAAATTTATGAAGAATCTCACATGACAGACTGCAAGATGTAGGCATCTGCAAGGTGCAGCCTGGAGCAACAATGACCAGATGTGATTCGACCATCAGCCCTGTGAGGCAGAATGGCTAAGTTCTAGCAGAGAAGTATTCATGAAGGCAAGAGCTGAAAAAATTAAACTGTTTGCCAAGTTTATGTAGACCGTTGCCAAGTACAGCCCCTGCAAAAGCTTGTTCTTCATGGTTCACCTCTCAAAAGTAGATGGTTGGGGTCATTTAACAGTCCAAAACTGATTGCTGATTACTAACACCCTTGAAGAGTAAAATGCTAATTTTTGGTCCCAACAAATGCATATTTCATTACTGTTTTACATGGCCATATGGTAAAATGCTTTCTGTAGTAATTCAAATTACAAAATGTATACTGATGTATTACTGGATATGAAAAAATGTGCTTATTTATAGGCTTGTATGTTTATTATTCTTAGTTATATCTGTTAGATTGGCCTGTAGTGCCTGAAACAGCAATGTCTTTGAACACCTATTTTATATGAATTATAAGACTTGGGAGCTTAAACCAAACCAGATAAGTTCATAAAGTATATACTGTAGATTAATTAATCTTTATTTTATACCATCCTTTTCATACTAGGCACTATCAGGAGACATTTCATGAAAGGTTATACTTGATAGTGAAATGTTGCTAAAATAAAGCATTTCTTAACATCAACAATTTCTTCACTTTAAAAGATTTTTTAAAGTCTTGCACAACTCTTCCAACCCTGCATTTTCCTTGTATCATATTGTTGGAAAATGCAGCAGATTGTAATTATACAAAAATGAGCAAAATGTGTTTGTTTGATGTGTAAGGTAAACAAACATTCCATTTTTAGGCATGAAAATCAGCACTCCTCACAGTGAACGCATTCCAATTAAATGGATACATACAGTTTAGCTGTCTTAATACTAGGCCGTATGGCAGTGGTCTGAGTTTAAATTCTGCACTAAGCCCATGTCTTTATGGAGTCTGCAAATTCTTCATATGTCTTGTGGTACTTGCCCGGACACCACCAGTCAGAAACCACATCTTTATAAAGTTCACGCATTTATTTTCCATAAATAAACACAGTCCCAAAACACCACACAATGCACACAGCAATAATCACCACAATTAGACTTTAAACCTTTGTCCTTTGTCCTCTGTCCTCTGTCCTCTGTCCTCTGTCCTCTGTCCTCTGTCCTCTGTCCTCTCCTCCTGGGAGCTTCATCCTGCTCCCTCTCCCGACTCTAACTCCTAGACCTTTAGGAGGAGGCACCTTTTATTTCCCATCCGGATGTGCTCCAGGTTTCCGATGATGAACTTCCAAGAGCACTTCCTGGTGTGGCGGAAGTGCTGCCCTTTGCACCAGAAGCACTTCGGGCGTCCCTGGCAGGTTCCTCCGCCATCTTGCCGAGTGTGGCGGAAGTAACTGTTTCCAGGTCTCTCGAGGCTTAACTCGCCCCCTGGCGGTGGCCACAGGTCACAACAGGACAGAACCTCTTTGTCCCTTTCCCGTGGTCCTCTTTTTGTCCAGGGCGGTTGCCCCCTCGTGACCCGGAAGCTTTTTACGCTACCTTCTGGTCCTTTTAGGTGTCCTGGCCGGGTAAGAACCCCAGCCGTCAGTGACACTGCCCCATCGCCAGCAAAGAACAGTATTTCGTAGCAGCCATTCCCGCAAGTGTACAACAACAACAACAACATTTATTTATATAGCACATTTTCATACAAAAAGTAGCTCAAAGTGCTTTACATAATGAAGAATAGAAAAATAAAACACACAATAAGAAAATAAAATAAGTCAACATTAATTAACACAGAATAAGAGTAAGGTCCAATGGCCAAGGTGGACAGAAAATACAAAAAAAAACCCCAGACGGCTGGAGAAAAAAATAAAATCTGTATGGATTCCAGACCATTAGACTGCCCAGTTCCCTCTGGGCATGCCCAGTTCCCTCTGTGTACACTTTAGCCGAAGCGGGCATAACTTGTCGTTTCCCAGGTCCTGGTCCTATAAAAATAAAAATATAGATGGGGCGGAGTTAGAAGGAGGCGCCTTTTATTTCCCATCCGGATGTGCTCCAGGTGTCCGATGATGAACTTCCGGCACCACTTCCTGGTGTGGCGGAAGTGCTGTCCTTTGCACCGGAAGCACTCCGGGCGTCCCTGGCAGGTTCCTCTGCCATCTTGCCGAGTGTGGTGGAAGTAACTGTTTCCAGGTCCCTCGAGGCTTAACTCGCCCCCTGGTGGTGGTCACGGGTCACAACAGGTCAGAACCTCTTTGTCCCTTTCCCGTGGTCCTCTTTTTGTCCAGGGCGGTTGCCCCCTCGTGACCCGGAAGCTTTTTATGCCACCTTCCGGTCCTTTTAGGCATCCCGGCCAGGTAAGAACCCCAGCCGTCTGTGACTGCAGTCTGCATGTTTGTTATTCTTTTTTCCTTAATGGGTGCTTTGTTTGTCCCTTTACATTCCAAAAGTAGTTTAACTAATGACTCTAAATTGGCCTTATGTGATTATGGATAGGACTGGTACATGTGCTGGCCCTGCCATGGCTTTTTGATATGCTTTTTCACTTCACACATATAAATGTAATGATGTGACTGGTTACTGTAAGACAGTGTCTTAATGCTAGACCTCATGGTGGTGGTCTGGGTTTGAATTCTGTGCCAAGCCCCTGACTTTTTGGACTTTGTAAGTTCTCCTTAAGTCTGTATGTTTGTTAAATTCTATTCGTGAAAAGTAACGCACGTGCACACGCCTGCTGTCCCGCCCCAACTCCTCCCAGAATTACGCCTCTTTGAATATGTAAATCAATATAAATAACCGTTAAGCTCAGCCTTCTGTGAAAAGACAATGGGAAAAGCGTGGGGGAAAATAGTAGAATTTTAGCAAATACCAAGTGGAGGCAAGGAAAAATGTACTATTTGTTGGTTTAAACAGTGATATAATAAAAAAAAGGAAGCTGATCAAGTGACAGAGTGTCGGAGAAACTCGAAAGCTCAAGTTCATAAAGTCGCACAGTGCCCGAAATAAAAAAGAAGTTGTCAGATATCAAAGTCGCTGTGAAAAGCCGAGTCATTGTCCACTGTCTGAGTGTGATATGAAAGCTTATTAGGGCACAGACAAAAAAATAGGCACACAGTAGGAAAAATCACGATATGTCAACTTTAATCTCAAGATTTCCACTTTATTCACATAGTTTATTTTGTCATTTAGGTAGAACATCATAAACTTCATCTTAAAATCGTTTAATTTACTAGTTTCTCAAATCCCATCGTAACTAAAGTAGCACGTTAAATGCTTTGTTTTGTATTTGATCTTCTATGTGCTCTATGTGTGTGAATCACTATGTGCTTCCGGGCTTTATCTTCCTCTGACAGGACACAGAATCCATTACATTTGTGATATTACAGCTCTCTGAATAATTAAAGTACTGAGATGTATATTTGATTTTCATGATGGCAGGAGTTTGTAACGGTCAAATGAAATATGGATATGTACCTGTAAGTTTGTACCTTTTCCCATACCTGGTTTTGTGGTATGCCTTTATGTTT
>JANRMT010062861.1:52920804-52944167 GCA_026402145.1 Polypterus bichir lapradei | reverse complement strand
GTACGAATTATTGCGAACTGAAGTGCCTGCATGCACTTTTCGTGGCATTACACGTCTATTTTTTTGAGCATGCCCATGTCGCTCAAACACAGGAACATACGTTGGTGTACAAGTATAACAAAACAAGTGCCCTTTTATTCTAGACTATAAGTGAAGAAAAAATAAAGCAAGTTACAGTAGGCGGTTGATACAACAGCTTGTGTGGTGCAATGCTAAGAACTGCTGATTTCCGATTCGTGCTATATAAAATCATCACATTCAAATATTAACAATTCCCACACACCCTTCCTACATTCAAGACATGTGTACTTGTTGCAGTGTACACATCTCTCTGTGCTATGGTTCCTATTACACTGGATGAGCACCTGACATTGTACTTTCTTCCCTACATAAATAACATTCGAGCTATAGCTCGTCTCCAAATAAATAACATTTGAGCTATAGCGCGTCTTTATGTGAAAACAGCAGTATCAGATGGGGGGGATCGTGAACGCGACTGAGAGAATGGAACTGAATTAAAAAAAAAAAAGCTAACCTTTACAATTATCATGCATTTACACTGGCTCTTACAGACTGACTGAAATCAAATGTATGTTTTTATTCTAAAATAGTTCAGTACATGCAATATTATTTGAAAACGAACAGCGTCAGATCGGGTTTGAATACACGCTGACGCTGTTACAGAAGAAGTCAGCTTATTCAGTGCTGCAGTTTTAACGCACAGTACATGCAATATTATTTGAAAACGAACAGCGTCAGATCGGGCGCATATTCAAACCCGATCTGACGCTGTTCGTTTTCAAATAATATTGCATTAGTGCGATGATGTTTTTACATATATTGTCTCTTTCATTCATCTTGCGGTTTGTAATCAGTGACCGCGTGTTTTTTCCCCGATCTTGCCAGTTCGCACATGTTGCTGTATGGTGGTGTTTCTTTTGTACTCCAGGACATGCAGAGGACAGAATAGTACAGAGCAGTAAGTTCAGCGCTATATGCAATCAGACAGACAGACAGGCAGAGAAGACACTAGATATATAAATAAACAGGGAAGGCACTGTATAATAGAAATATCAAAAACAGCTAAGGGGATAGATATATAGATAGGTAGGAAGGAAAGGCACTATATGATAGGCAGACAGGGAAGCTCCTATATAATAATAAAATTACTGTTATTACTATATAGATAGACAGGGAGTTCAGGCAGGCAGAACGGCGAAGGTTAAAAATAAATAAACTTTTTCTCCAGCGGGGAATCGAACTCAGATCTCTTGAAGTACAACAAATCTGCTGTGCTCTAAGTGAGGAAACCTTACCAGTACACCACAGAAGCCGTTGTAAAAGTCTTGAACCTTTTATGAAAGTGTTTATTTTCTCTTTGGCTGTCAGGCTTCACACATTTTATAGTTTATGTCTACATTTTGTAACATTTATTACTAAAATATGAAAAAGTTTCTGTTTTAACATTGTGTTTACACAGATTACTGTAGAAACGGAACACACATGAAATGCGTGTGTTCCAAATAACAATCTATTATTTCCACTCTAAAACTCCACTTCACTCCCAGATAATCAAGGCATGAGCTCGGAGAAGTTCATGCACGTTCTGAGTCGGTGGGGGGCATGGAATAGCCAGCTGCTTGCAGTTTGTTTTTATCGGCACATTTACAGGACAAAGGAGGCTGGCGGAGAGGTGAAAACGGTTTTAAGAAGCGATTTAAGGTGGGACGGATCTACGAGTTTTTTCGTAGGCTCTGGTAATTCTAGTGTTAATTAATATTTATTTTGTCACATATCATTCTCAAACACATGTTCTTGTGGGAACAGAGCCTTTCCTGGCAGCATCACACATAAAGCTGAAACCAGCTTAACCTGGACACAACAACAATCCACTGCAGGGATCATTAGACACAGGCCCACACAACACCAATATAGAAATATCTATGTAGCAGAGGAAAACCCACACAGGCACAGGAGGACATGTAAACACCACACAGACAACAACCAGGTGCAGGATTTGAACCTAAGAAACTTGATTTGTGAGACAGCAGAACTGACCACAATGAAGGCCACCTAGTCAAACTGAGGAATTGTGGGAGAAGGGGCATGGTGAACAAGAACCAGATAGTCATTCTGGCTGAATTACAGAGAACCTGTGTGGAGATGGGAGTATAACTATTACTGAAATACTCAAACGATGTGAGCTTTATGACAGAGGTGCCAGACAGAAGATGCTCCTCAGAAAAAGATACATGGAAGCCCACTAGGAGTTTGCAAAACAGCACCTAAAGGGCTTTCAGAATGTGAGCAATAAGATTCTCCAAACTGATGAAACCAAGATAAGCATAATGTCTGAAGAAAACCAAACACCATTCATCACCTGTGCAATACCATTCCAACAGTGAAGTTTGGTGGAGGCAACATCATACTATGAGGTTGTTTTTCAGCAACAGAGACTGGAAGTCTAGTCAGAAATGAGGGAAAGCTGAAAGGAGTAAATTACGGAGACTTCCTAAATGAAAACCTACTCCAGAGTGCCCTGGACCTCTGGCTGAGCCCAAGGTTCATCTTCCAACAGGACAACAACCTTGAGCACAAAGCAAGATAACACAGGAGTACCTTAGGACTTTGGGAATGTACTTGACTTGACTATCCAGAACTCAGGCTTAAACCCAACTGAACATCTCTGGAGAGATCTGGAAATAGCAGTCAAGAACAGTTTTCATCCAACCTGACACAGCCTGAGAGGATCTGCGGAGAAGAACTTCATAAATTCCCAAATCTAAGTGTTTGATGCTTGTTGCATCATGCCTGAAAAAAAACAGGCTTTAAACTCTGCCAAAGGTGCTTCAATGAAATATTGAATAAAGAGACTGAATACCTGTGTCAGTGTGATATTTCAGTTTTTTTTTTAAACTTTGCAAAAATTCCTAAACTCCATACTGTATTTTCATTTTGTAATTCTGCAGTACTGAGTAATGCTTGATTTGAGAAGGCTGCAATGTAGCAAAATATGAAAAAAGAAAAGGTGTCTGGACACCTTCTGAATCCACTGTATGTAGTTAATTATTATGGCTTAATTTAAGCAAACAAAGAAACTATTTATAATGATAAAAATAATAAAATTCAGTCCATTATGAGTAAATGTAGACATGAGATGAACTAGCACCTCATTTGGTATCAGTTCTAACCTTGCACCTGATGCCCTGAAGATTGGTTCCAGCTTTCTGTGACCTTGAAGTAACATCCATCCATCCATCCATTTTCCAACCCGCTGAATCTGAACACAGGGTCATGGGGGTCTGCTGGAGCCAATCCCAGCCGACACAGGGCACAAGGCAGGAACCAATCCCGGGCAGGGCGCCAACCCACTGCAGCTTGAAGTAATAAGCAGGATAAAAATACAACAATATACAATATAAAAATATTATTTGTTTTATATTTAGAAACTACAGACACTTTAGCACCAGCTCTTAGGAGATTCCACCCATGCACCATTAATGAAACAAAAGAGCAGACTGGCAACTGTGAAAGTGCTGTCAGAGGCAGTTGCAAAGAAACAAGATATTAACTGGGAAATTAATGCAACTGGAATTTTAGTGATATGAGAACAGCAAGATAATACTTAAATAAGTCACTTATTATAGAAGTCTATTGCCTTTCAATGCTGTGTATTCAATACTAGTCACTCATATTTTCTTCATATATGCCTTTAATCCTCTTCAAGTAAATGTGAAGTGTCCCTGCATTATCTTACTTGTTAGTCTGGTTTGGGTGCTTGGTGATCCTTAAAATTAGTAGGGGCAGTAGTGTTATGCCTCCTGACTATATTTCATACAGTATGATAGTATCATTTTGCATATAAACTACATTTAATATTATTTTGCACATTTTTCAAAAGAAACACCACCAGCAGACCTTAAATGTTCAAATAGTGTGCTGTATAAAGAAGCCAATAAAACAGCATGGATTTCACTGTAATCCATTTTTCTTGGTGTATGTGCATTTACCTATAGAGTATGATGTATGATACCCCATACATTACTCTACAATTACCCTTTTAGGTTAGCTATGTTAGTTTAGTAAATAAAACACACACACACAAACAAGCTGGTGATGGTTTACAATGGCAATACATCATGTAATACATGGAAAACAACATGCAATTTAGAGCTTAAAAGTTGTGCTTACTTTACATTGATGGCAAAGATTTCAATGTCTCTATAGGAATTTACAATTTACACACATTTTTGTAGTGCATAAGTGATAAATGTGGCCCATTGTCCTTTTCAGCAGTTACTGTCAGTTTCTGTGAATAAGCCTGATGACAACCCCATGTACATTTTGTTACACAGTTATCCTTTTGTCCATTGCTTTGAATATTTAAACATTTATTAGTTTAAAGTAAAATAAACAACTATGCTTGGAATCACTCTAAACATTCTTTATAGTAAATATTAAACTAATAGTCTTTTGTCTTTTTCAATAAAGAAAATACATTGCGTCAGTGTCAGCAGTGCCACCCCTAGTCAAACTGGGGCCTCAACTACATTAGTATTTCTTACAACAGCTTTAATTTGACCAATAAATACATAAATAAATAATAAATAAGCAAAGTCACACACATCACAAACATAACTATAACTTTAAACAACAAATAAATATATATTTTTTAAATAACCAAACATGAAAGTGAATATTAAGAGGTTTCTTCAGTCTCTCTGTTCTTATTGCAACAGCACATGTCTACGTTTTCTTAAGGCAAAGCCATCCATTGGGACTTGATGATAGTCAAGTAGTTTATACTTTATTGTGCCATGGATGACCTTGAGTATGTGTTGATGAACTTAAATTTTGAAAAACTGATAACTGGAAGTGTTGCTGCAATCTGAAGGGCTACCCATAGATTTGGAGTTCAATGGTATTCAATGGCAATGACAAACCAATTGATTTGTTTCCTTTATAAGTGAAGGCCTAGTTAGTAATAATAATAACAATACCAATAATGCTCCGTCCACGGTATCAATGTGCTGTTCAAATGAAGTAAATTTAGCAACTCTTTGTTACTTGATACAGTATCACTTGTGAAGTGATACAACAACAAAAAACAATTTTAATACTACTAATTCCACTACTACTAGTAACAATAATAATAATTATAATAATAAAGACTACTACTACTACTACTAGTAATACAAATATTTAAAGTACTACTATCTATACTAATAAAAGGCAAAGCCCTCACTCACTCACTCACTCACTCACTGACTCATCACTAATTCTCCAACTTCCCGTGTGGGTGGAAGGCTGAAATTTGGCAGGTTCATTCCTTACAGCTTCCTTACAAAAGTTGGGCAAGTTTCATTTCGAAATTCTACGTGTAATGGTCATAACTGGAAGCTGTTTTTCTCCATTTACTGTAATGGAGTTGAGCTCGAAAGCCATGGGGGCGGAGTTTCGTGTGACATCATCACGCCTCCCACGTAATCACGCAGCACGTAGAAAACCAGGAAGAGCTCCAAAAAGCGCTGAAGAAAACATGCATTATATAATTGAAAAGGCAATGAAACAATAAGAAGCGAGCGAGTGACATATACAACCATATTCATGAGTACTGCTACTACGGAAACAAAGCACAGTGTAAACCTAAACTTTAAATTAAGTTCATAGACAGGCTGCCGCTGGCTTTTGTAATTTAGTGCCAATAATAATAATTATAATAATAAATTCTACACGTAACGGTCATAACGGTCGATAACGGTCGACAACGTCCGCCATGTTGAACTTTCTTATTTATGGCACCATCTTCACGAAATTTGGTAGGCGGCTTCCCTGCGCTAACCGAAACCAATGTACATACTTATTTCGGTGGTATGGTGCCACTGTCAGCCGCCATATTGAACTTTCCAATGTCACTAATTCTCCAACTTCCCGTCTAGGTAGAAGGCTGAAATTTGGCAGGCTCATTCCTTACAGCTTACTTACAAAAGTTAAGCAGGTTTCATTTCGAAATTCTACACGTAACGGTCATAACGGTCGATAACAGTCGACAACGTCCGCCATGTTGAACTTTCTTATTTATGGCACCATCTTCACGAAATTTGGTAGGCGGATTCCCTGCGCTAACCGAAACCGGCGTATGTACTTATTTCGATGGTATGACGCCACTGTCGGCCGCCATATTGAACTTTCCAACGTCACTAATTTTCCAACTTACCGTGTAGGTAGAAGGCTGACCCCGTCTTCACGAAATTTGGTAGGTGGCTTCCCTGCGCTAACCAAAACCGATGTACGTACTTATTTCGGTGGCATGACGCCACTGTCGGCCGCCATATTGAATTTTCCAAACATCACAAATTCTCCAACGTCCTGTGTAGGTAGAAGGCTGAAATTTGGCAGGCCCATTCCTTACAGCTTACTTACAAAAGTTAAGCAGGTTTCATTTCGAAATTCTACGTGTAACGGTCATAACGGTCAACAACGTCCGCCATATTGAACTTTCTTATTCATTGCCCCATCTTCACGAAATTTGGTAGGCGGCTTCCCTGCGCTAACCAAAACCAATGTACATACTTATTTGGGTGGTATGATGTCACTGTCAGCCGCCATATTGAACTCTCCAACGTCACTAATTCTCCAACTTCCTGTGTAGGTAGAAGGCTGAAATTTGGTACTTATTTCGGTGGTATGATGCCACTGTCGCCCGCCATATTAAACTTTTAACGGAAACCGATGTACGTACTTATTTCGTTGGTATGACACCACTGTCGGCCGCCATATTGAACTTTCCAACGTCACTAATTCTCAAACTTCCTGTGCAGGTAGAAGGCTGAAATTTGGCAGGCTCATTCCTTACAGCTTACTTACAAAAGTTAAGCAGGTTTCATTTCGAAATTCTACACGTAATGGTCATAACAGTCAACAACGTCCGCCATGTTGAACTTTCTTATTTATGGCCCGATCTTCTCGAAATTTTATAGGCAGCTTCCCTGCACTAACCGAAACCAATGTACGTACTTATTTCGGTGGTATGATGCCACTGTCGGCCGCCATATTGAACTTTTCAACAGTCTTTGTTACTTATGGGCCCATCTTCAAGAAATTTGGTACACGGGTTCCCAACGCTAACTGAATCCTACTTACGTACATATATACGTCAATAACCTGCAGCTCAGTCACCGTGTGAGGTGGCGTTGGGTCCCCCATCCCAACGCCTCCCATGTTGTTGGCTGCCTGCCTATATAAGACCGTCCGTCGCTCCGGTCTCTACATTCCCTTCCTTGCTTCGCCATGGGATTCACGTCTCCCTACTGATAACTACAGCCTTTTTGTTTAATCCACGGCTTCTCCGCTGTTTTATTGTTTGTTTATTACAATTATAGTTATTGTACAGGTATTTTAGACTTACTTTACATTGCTCAGGTACCCATTTCCTTTATCATTCCAACCCCCATTACCATGTCTATCGAGGTGATCACTATCGATCAAAGAACTGTCACTTACTGAGTGGTTTCCATGCACCGAGATGGCACCTACCTTTTCCATTCTCTTTGTTACATATTGCACGGCCATATCAGGCTCACTCTTGATATCCGGAGGAACATTGTGTCTTATGTATTGAATGAATAGGACAGGTTCAAGGTGTGGACTGATGATGGTACAGGAGATAATTATACTACACAGGAGCACTATAAGAGTGAAATGCTTAAGCCCTTCACCTATGGTTCTGCATGTGAGTTGATGGCTGCCACTGAATCGTTCGGTTGTCGCTTTCAAGTGTACCGAAATGGCCAAATATTTTACACCTTTCAACAACCGCCAATGCCTCTTAAACATCTTAGATTCACAGGTGACGATTTCAGTAGTGGACACTTTGATGTTTGTGAATGTTTAAACTCTCAAAAGCTGAATGTGATTTTATCGATGAAACCGGTTGTGTGCTTACAACGCTTGACAGATGCTGAATGTCACTTCAACACAACAAATCCTGCAAATACCGTCGTAATTGAAACAAACCATGAACCTCAAACCAATTATGACAGCAGCAATCCAAGCTGTGAGATTTGAGACAAGATTACTGTTCACATGGCCAACTGTAAGTTACATGCTCAAGAGTAAGCTCAACACACAGCTTGGTAATGTTACAACCAGAGGGCCGAACTGACAACATGGTATACAAAGAGATCCTTAACAAATAATTATTGGTATATTTTCCCTCAGTTTAAAAAGGTTAAATTTTCTTCTTAATAAAAATTTTAAGGCAGTACTTCGCCGCTGCGAAGCGCGGGTATTTTGCTAGTAATAAAATAAAGACAACTAATACTACTCAATATGCTTAGTATAGTAACTTATGGCCATAAATACAGGTTCAAAATGAAGGGGAATATTTAGATATTTAAAAACTGAACTTGTGAATATATGACCTACACTTATGAATTTATCTAAAATTCATTTTTTCAGCAGATGGCAATAAGACATTAATTAAATCAGTAATGTTAGCTGCCAATAAAATTACCTAGCAGTTGAAGGTTAATCTGAGCTAGTTGCTCTTTTTGTATGTCAAAGTTGCTTGTCTTGTGTTTTTCCACATTTCAAGCAATAACTAACTAGTAGGCCAGATGACTTGTGTGCAGGTGCAACAACAATCAGAGCATGAGTAACATTAGCAGCCTTAAACAATGTGTATAGATCCTAAGGCCAATATGGTGGTAATAAATAATACACAACCATGCGCCAGCTAAATACTGTTAACATCAAATAATATCTGCCAAACACTCAATACTGAAACTATTACACATAATGCTACTCCATTGCTACTCCAGTAAACCGCTACCTGTCGTGTAGTGGCAATTGATGTAATGTTAGCTAGCTTAATGGAAGTGGGACACATTTAGATTACTAAAACACATCTTCAAATGTAACATGAGCTGTTTCTTCATGCTTTTGTTTTTTTTTCTTTTCTAAGCTCTTGACTAGTATTGACTTGAAGCCATCTCTTGCAGGTGGCTACCAACAATGTTAATTTAATGATTTATGAAAGAGCAATAACCCCAGTAGTGTCAAGGACCTCCAGAGCTCTGCACACCGAGGAGGTGGTTGCTCTACATTATACAGTATGTCAGTGATGTTAAGCGATATGCCCGGTTACATTATGGTTAAGATTGGGGTTGTAGGAGAAGTTATTTGACTCAAATGAAGTAAATTAAGCGACAAAAACATGCAATTCAAATGGCTGCCCAGTGGAGCTCCTGAATCACAGACGTCTGCAAACCCCCAAGGGGCCCCCCACAATGGTCCTCTAATCACGGGCCCCACACACAGTATGCGATTTGCCTACAGATGGGGTAGCTCTGATTTTCAGGGCTCATGTTACATATAAAAAAGTGACAGTAACCTTTACTTATGCATACTAACAAGGAGATGCCAAAACAGCCTATGGTGATACACAAAAAAAAAACAGGTTCATTATGCTGAGCTTTCAAAGGTAACCTTTACATAACTGGCCCTACAAAGCCTACAGAAAGTCTCCAGCACTAATTTATTCCAAGCAACAATTAAACACTACAGTATAAAACACCAACAAGTTATGCTAAAAGGAAATGAATACAGAATTAATAATATAAAGATGAGCTGAAAAAATGAATGTAAAAACATTGATCCTATTATTTTAACCACTGTATGCCATCTATGATTTGTAAAAGTGACATGTGCTATATAAGAGTGATATATTTTGAGCTTACCAGTGGTCATATAGTTAATGTATGCAGCCTCGAGGTGATGACAACTATCCTTTACTTGACCACATTGCAACTGTTTCTTGTTCATGCAGATTCACTCTATAACATCCACAAGATCAGGTGATATGTGAGTGTATACAGCACATCTTTTGGCTCAGACATTGGTCTTGTCACTTCTTGGCTACTGCAATACTTTACTGGCAGGGGTAACTTCATGTGCTGCCAGTTTGCTGAAGATGATTGAAAAATACAGTCACATGTCTTGTGTTCAACCAGCAGAGACAGCACATGTCACCTTTATTGTTAGGTCACTCTACTGGTTTCATGTAGCCGCATGTATTAAGTTCAAATTAGTAATGCTTCCAAACACAATACTCAATGGATCAGTAACCCTATGCTCCGTTTCATCTACTCAAACTGCAAATGTATGGTGACTGCTGATACCACATCTACATGGCATCAAATCTCAGTTCAGACATTTTCTGATCAGCGAACCAGACCACATCCCCCACACCAACATTTCTCTCTCTTGTATGCCACTTGTTTATTACAAAGAGGTTTAGGCCTGCCAACTGACTCCATTCCTCCCAGAACCTATTCACTTCACCTTGGATAACTCTCAGTCTTTTATAGGGATAACCCTCAAACTCAAAATTTCCTGGATTCCCCTTTTTCCAGTTCGACCTAATAAAAGAGAATTAGGAGTGCATACTGTAGCAATTACACCCTAGAGTGCTGCTGATATATTATAATTACTCGGGTCTTCTCCTTCCGTCTCAGTGGCACACTCCACCAGGTCCCCAGTCCAACACACCAACAGGGAAAGTTTCAACAACAACAGCTTTATTCAAAGGAGCCACCCCCAATTGAATGGTGTCCCAAACAAAGAAATAGGATAAAAGCTTAACAACAATGCAGTGAAAATTAATAAACAGTAATAAGTATCTTATGCAAATATGTTATATATATATATATAATCCTATAACCTTTGCCTCTAAGCAAGCAGTATTTAATAAAAGTTCCCTTTATGCTCCCAGTCCCTCAGGAAACCTTCTTCCCCTCCCACCTCACTGACCAGTGATACCAGGAAGACAAACAAAAAAAAAACTGCGTTGGGGCCCTTTGTTTCTATCGTTGGAGCGCTCTATCTCCAAATGGAGCATTTGTAATCCACTGAAAAGATAACTGTCCTCCAACTGGACTCTCCAAATAGGTGACCACAATAGAGTAAAGTAAAGATAGGGACAATTGTGCAATATACTGCTCACCACTCCCGGGTTCCGGAAGACGCGGGCTGCAGACGCTCCTCAGTGATCCAATAATCCCCAGCGACCCTCTCAAAGCTCCGATAAAATCACTCCTCTCACCGGTTCCTCCAGGTCGATTCTCTTTCTCCTCCTCAAAAGTCTCTCTCCTCCGCAAGAAAAGTCTCTCTCTTCCGCAAAAGTCTATCTCCTCCGCACGAGTCTCTCCCCTCCGCACCCCTCTTTTCGTCCGTCGTCTCCCGCCACCCCACACAACCGAGTTCCCCCCCAGTATTCTGTTCCTATCCTGATCAGCCGCTCTGCTGCCATCTAATGTCTGCTTCTTAAAATCGCAGCTCCATGACTCTCTTATTCAGACATGCACACACAAGATGTCTGCGTGCATAGCTACAATACTCAATGCAGTCCTCTCTACTCTGCGTTCTAGCATCTATGGGTCTCTTATTAGCTAAGTTGGCAGCCATATAGAGAAAAGTTTGGAATTCGCCCCATGTGAAAACAACATCACTCCCCAGATTATGCATGGCCCTCTTCACAATACGAACAGCTGCTTCTGCTGCTTCATTCCTGTGAGGAGAATCTGCTGGATGGATCTTCCAGGACCACTCTGTTCCATGCTAGGCAGCTTCTTCAATTAGATCCAGAAAGGTATACAGCTCTTCAAGAGCTGGCTTGGCTCGTACAAAGTTTGACCCAGGATCTGATCATAGTTTTCTTGGGTGTCCTCTCAGTGCTGTAAATCGCTGGTATTCCAACAGGAATCCGTCAGCTGACAGGTCACTGACAACATCTGCATGCATAGCTCTCAAAGCCATGCAACAGAAGATGATCCCCCAGACTTTAAGTTTTACCCTATTCTTTGCCTTATCTCTCACCTCATAAGGTCCAAACAGATCTATGGTCGTGAACTCAAACAGTGCAGATGGTTCTGTCCATTCAGGTGTAAGGTTACTCATGATCTGCGGGCATTGTTTTGCCTTTGTTTTCCTACAGATCACACAGATGTCTACTACTTTGTTCGCGAGCCTTCTGCCTTTTATAACACAAGATTTTTTCCTCATTCTTAAAAGTGTTCTAGCAATACGCTCATGATTAACTCCATGAGCTTCTTGTGCTAGTAACGTTGATATCCAAGCTTTGTATGGTAGGACTGGCACTGCGGTTTTGTCTTTATTAAAGGTTTGAATTCTGCCAACACAAACTAAAAGTCCAGAGATCTTGTCTCTATATACTACCAACCTGTTAAGAGTTGTAGCAGGAAAGTTAGCATTCTCTTGTGCAGCTAAAAAGAGATCTCTGAGAGCTTTTTCCTTTCTTCTTCTAGCTGTCAGCACAGCATTTTTGACACTCTTCACTAATTGTGTTGCCTCCCACTTTGATTGTCTTGTGGTCTGGCCTTTCATTGCTAACAACTTCTTAGCAGCTCTCCACATCCATGCAATAACCCTACTCACTTGGGATAAACTACTGAACCTTGTTACATCCACAAGGTCTGTAATTGTTGAGCCTGCGGGCTTTCTTCCCTCACACTCCTTGATCATTGCTGTTTCCTCATCTTCCACATTTTCTGAATCAAGAGTGGAATGAGTTTGCTCACTTGTGAATTTTTCATCATTTCCTTTCACTTTAGGGGTTTCCTGTGAGATAGTCTCCATACTTTTTTTGGCTTGAGCTCTTGTTAGGATCACTGAAAATGCTTTTCTCTGAAAGTTATCGATAGTGTCTCTGGCATCAGTAGCAACCTCAGTAGGTTTCTTTGGCCAATTCTCAACAGGCCATCCAATAGACCTTTGACCCCTCCTGCCATACAGAACACTCATTAAGATGTTCAGGGCTGGCTCATCTTGTGATGATGTCAGCAATGTTGCAATCTCCTGGAATCCACCACAAATCATCAGTTGACCCAGTTCTCTGTATTTCTCCAACTCTGTTGGCAAAGAAAGTCTGGTAGCCATAACTCTCACGTTGAATAGCTCCAAGAACTGCCTGACTATCCACTAAGTGGAACCAATGTTCAATATCCATTGGACAATGCTTCTCTACATATTTTCTTAGCCGTGCTGCATACACAGCACCACAGATCTCAGCCTTGACTGTGTCACCCTTCTAGTCCAAATGTGTTAACTTGGCTCTGAATTCAACCAACCTCACCACAGCTCTATGGTCTGTATTCCATCTAAGGTACATAACAGCTCCGTAGGCCATGTCACTTCCATCTGAGAATGTGATAACCCATGGCTTTCTTCTCTAGTCAGCTGGTGTCAGGCTCCTGTGAAACTTCACCTGGGCTAGTTTCACATACTCTTCAAATAGCTTGATGGCTTCTTCCCTGAGGCCATTAGAAAGTGGTGCGTCCGATGTCTCATGGATTAATCTTCCTGTCTCTTGAAAGGCTTTTCTGACTAGAATTGCTCCCTTTTGCTTAGCAGTTGTGACTAAGTCAATAGGATCATAAAGCCCAGAAACCTGGCTTAGTAATTTCCTTCTTGTCAGAGGGTTTGGAGTTTTGTCTCATACATCCTCTTCAGAGAGATTCTTTCCTATCCTTATTTTCTTTTTCATTTTAGAAAAAGTCATTACATATAAACTGATCATTCTCCACAAAGTACCCAATGCCTAGAGCTTTATTATTTTCTTCTTTCATTTGGTTTGGTAGTACAAGTACTTTGCTTTTATCACCTGAATCCTTTTCACAGATTGCAGTTTCATTTCCCTGCCTCCCACCTTGACCTGACTGAATCCATGGTCTGAGGTAAAATCCTCCAGCCCTCAAAATTTCTTCAGCCTTCTCAGTGATTTCATCCAGCCTCTGTTTGTCACAGTGGGAAGTAAGAATATCATCCACATAACTGTCCTCTTCAAGGACTCTGCGTTCCTCTTGTAGGTGAATAAACCTCATCAGTCTTGCTGTTTCTCACATAGCCAGCTGTGCAGTACATCCTGCAGGTCTATCTCCAATGTTGACTCTGGTAATGGCAAATTCACTTATTTCATCTTGCGGAGTATCTCTCCAGAGAAATCTATGGAGGTGAACTTCACGTTCCTCTAGCCACACCGAGCTGTACATTTTTTTGATGTCTCCTAGAACAGCATACACTCCCCTCCTAAATCTAAGCAGAACAGCCCTGATAGGGTTAAGAACATCTGGTCCCTTTAGCAGGAGATCATTCATACTCACTCCCTTAAACTTTTGACTACTGTTCCATACAATGTGCATTGGAGTCATTACTGAGTGGGGATTTGCTGCTACCAGGTGGCTTACATACCACACATGCCCCTTCCAGTCATTGATCATCTTCTTAGTGAGGTTTATGGCTGCTTGCCACTGCACAATCTCATGAATCTGAGCTTTATAGGCAATTTTCCAGATTGGTTCTTTCTCAAGCTGCTTTTCTGTCTACTCCACTTCTGTTATTTGGTAGGGAGACTGGGTCCTCAATCCATGGTTACCTTGCATCCCAGTGTTGAGATGCACTATGGGC
This sequence comes from Polypterus bichir lapradei, assembly GCA_026402145.1. NCBI lineage: Eukaryota > Metazoa > Chordata > Cladistia > Polypteriformes > Polypteridae > Polypterus > Polypterus bichir. Next base: position 52,929,683 of record JANRMT010062861.1, on the reverse strand, counting down.
ATCCTCTTGTTTGTAGCTGAGACCTTCTTTTATGACCTCAAGTTCTCTTTCCTTTGCCAAAGTCATCTCCTTTCCTTCTGGTTGGCAATTTCCACAGCGACACCCTCCACATTTGAGCTCACATGCTGCTCCAATATTGTCCCACTTCCACCATTCCAGGAACTCCCGATTACTAGTAGCTGTGTACTTAAATTCAAATGTACCTTTGTGATGTAACTGGATCTTTTCAGCCTGTATCTGGTGTGACGATGCGGGTTCTGGCTCCATGCTCCCATCTGATTTTTGGAAGCCCTTGAACCCAACACCGTCGGTAATGTCACCGATGAGCTAGTCAGTGTAGGCAATAACTGAGCAAGGGGAAGGTAAAAAGTGCAACTCTGGGTCTCATGGTTTTGAATTACTTCTTTATATTTGACCGCAGTTGTTCTCATTCAGTGAGCAAAATGTGTCTTTGACTCGCATGTAGTTATAACGATGTGTTTAAACAAGTCTGGGTGAGCTCTGCCCACAGTTTTTCCCAATGGACTCTCCCATAGGACTAGATCTCCAATTACTCTTACTCTTTGTGGTGCAAGTCTCCCCTCCTGGAGGCTAATAAGAAGTTACGTTCTGGCCGTTTCAACTCTTCAATGTCAACCTCTGGAAAGAATCTTTTTTCTGTTCAGGTCTAATGATTCGATTTACTTTGGCAATCCTGTCTAAACCATAGCAGATCAGTTCATGAGCCCTCTCTGTTCCTCTTGGTGTTCTCATTCTTATTTTGAGGAGGTATCTTTTGGCATTCACTTTGATTTCATCAACCCCATGCACAATAAGAGTTATCTTTTCACTTCTCAATTTCAGCCTGTTAGCAGCTTTATGAGTGATGTAGTTGGTGTCTGATGCAAGATCCACCAAGGTTCCAATTTTTTCCCCTGCATTGGCAGTGACATCAGTAGTTATAGGCGGTCACATACTGTCAAAATCGCAATTAGAGCTGTCAATCATAATGATTTATGACCTTTAAGCCCCGCCCCCTATGACGTCACACCGGAAGTCCCGCCCCGATGATGCAAGACCGGAAGTCCCGCCCCGTCGCCTCCTGATGACGTCACGCCGGAATTCCCCGGCTTCGGATTGGTCCAGGGCCCCCCGTCCCCGCCCCGACTCCTCCTTGAACCCGCCCCTGGCTCCTGATTGGTCGAATAAACTGTCAAGGGTCCGTTTGATGGATGCCTGACCTCTGGTTGAACCCGCCCCGCACCTGCCGGGTGAAATAAAACTGTCAAGGTCCGTTTGATGGATGTCTGACCGCTGGTTGAACTCCCCACCGCCCCCCCTCTCCCGAAAGACAAGCCCGGGCATGTTACAGCCTTTGTGAAATAAACTGTCAACGGTCCGTGTGATGGATGTCTGACCGCTGTTTGAACCCGCTCCGCCCCCCTCTCCCGAAAGACAAGCCCGGGCAAGTGACAACCTTTACCTCGACAAGCTCAGACATGCCGGGGCCTGCCCTGACTAGCTCAGACATGCCCGGGGGCTGCCTCGGCCCCCGCCCTTTCTCTGGCACAAGCCCAGACAGGCCCGGGGCCTGTCCTGACCAGCTCAGACAGGCCCAAAGTCGCCCTGCACCAGTCCCAGCACGTTCACGAAATTAAAATATCTATCTCATCTTGGCTTCTCTAAGTCAAGCTGCTTTTTTGCCCCTCACACAGACAACCAATTGTCAGCTGGAAGACACGGTCTGAGCCAGCCAGTGCGATCGCACCCTGTTTCGGTCCCCGTGGGTCAGGCCGTACCTGACGGGCAGCCTTCCCACACTTCCCAGCCGCTTCTGAAAGGGCGGAATAAAACAGCCAAGCATTTTGTAAAGACTCTGGCAGGGAAAATGGAATCTAGGCCCTAGATCCCAGCGTTGTACCTGGGTCGAGCTACCTTATAGCCTCTCCTGCTTTGGGTAAGAACCCCTGTATCTATTATTTAAAATATCTATCTCATCTTTGGTTCATCTAAGTCAAGATGCCTTTTCCATCTCACAGAAAATCCTAGAGAGAATCCCAGAGAGAAAGACCAAATGTCAGCATTTCTCAGTCAGCTTTTAACAGACCCCCCTGCGAACAGGCCCTGCTCTCTCTCTACATACAGAAAGGAAAGTCTGCACGCGTGCCGGCTCCTGAAGCTTTCAGAACGCTGACACGGGGCTGGTAAAACTCACCCTCACACCCCTAACTGCCGCGTGCCAAGCGCTCTCTCTCTGGTCGTTTCGAGCACCCATCCCCCTTGAGACCATAAAGTCATGAGCTGTACTTCATTTTTAAAGTGAAGTTTAGGTTCCGGCAGGGATGATTGCATCCTTGAGCTGTGCAACTCATAGGATGACTCCCACGCCGCTGAGGAATTCTTTTGAGGTCCTTCGGGGAGTAAAGAAAGGCACTTTGAAGCTGCTTATGTCATTTTTTCATCTCTTTTAAGGGAGTTTAGGACCATCCCTTATCTGGGCAACTCAAGGTCTGGCCGCAACAATATTCGGATCTAAATAGAGAAAGGACGCCGTGGCGTGTCCTGACCAGCTCAGATAAGCCCAAAGTCGCCCCAGCACCGATCCGAGGATGTTCCCATCCGTACCCAGCACCTGACGGTCGGCCTCCCCACACTGCCCGGTCCCCAACACTTCCCTGTCAAAAGCCTAAAAAGCGAAGTATTTTGTCCTCATCTTTGCTTCAAACTAAGTCAAGCTGCTTTTTATCCATCTCACACACAGATAACAAACTGTGAGATCAAAGACACGGTCTGAGTCAGTCAGCGTGATCGCACCCTGTTTCTGGGCCCCGCGGGGTCAGGCCACACCTAGCGGCCGGTCTCCCTACCACTTCCCAGCCACTTCTGAAAGTGCTGTATCAAAAAGCCAAGCATTTTCTTCGGTTCTATCTATGATTTTAATATGAACACGCAATTAAAATATCTATCTCATCTTTGCTTTATCACTTACAGGTCCTTCCTTTTCTATCTCACAGAAATTCCTCAACCAACATTGAATCAGGTTTCCCAGTGACAGACTCTGCAGTAAAAACATTCTTAGCAATGAAGCAGCCTCGCTTTTAGCAGACCCCCTTGCAAGCAGGCCTGTGTGCTCTGTCTCTCTCTCTCTCTCTCAGAGCGAACACATGGGCTGAGACAGTCCCTGCTGCAGCGTGGAGCGCGATCGCCTTCACATAGTTGTGTGCTTCAAGCACCCATCCCCTCTGGGTGAGCCCCTGCGAGTTCGCCCGCTTGTCAGCAGCTGTCTGTAAACTCCCCTACCCCCATATGTCAGCGGGCTCGAGACCGCGCAGACCCTCTGTCTATGACGGATGGATCTTTTAAAGTTAAGGGCTTTTTAAAGATTAGCTTGTAAAGCTTGAGATAACTGCTAGTTCAGCCCTTTAAAAATCAAACATAGTAAAATAATATGCCGCAGTTCCCTTTTAAATCACGTTTGAGACGTCTAGCCTGGGCTGATTGGTGGCTGATATCAAAAATGTTCACATATATACAGAGCTTAACCTTAGGGCTTATTGTCCGGGGTCTGTCTAAAAATCAGACAAAAGAAACCTCTCTAAATACACTTGTGCATTTCAACGGATATTTATAAGAAAGCAGGTTTTCTACCTTATCCCAGTTTTGTACGTGCATGTAAAAGCACTTACTGTTACACTAGTGCAAAACTTTGATATTTTCTGTCTACTCAAAAAACTAAAATTATTTCTAATTACACAGGTGATAATTAGAAATCATTTTACTATTTTTAATTAAAAAGTTAAAAACAGAAAAGCCCAATTATGATTTTTGTTTTGTCATGCTAGGGCCCTAGGGTGACACTTTTCCCCTTTATACTCTTACTTATGTAGACCTTAAAACAATTCTTACCAAAATAGTTCATCACTTCCCAATTCCTGTAACTTCAGGTAATTAGACAGAGCTCCATGACAGGCAAGAGAAGATTATAGGTCAAATACACAGTGTCATAAAATAAAATAAAGTGTGAACACCGCACAGACCTCTGCCCATGACGGATGGATCTTTTAAAGTTAAGGGATTTTTAAAGATTAGCTTGTAAAGCTTGAGATAACTGCTAGTTTAGCCCTTTAAAAATCACACATAGTTAAATAATATGCAGTAGTTCCCTTTTAAATCACGTTTGAGACGTCTAAAAAAATCTAGCCTGGGCTGTATAATTTGTAAGTATATTACTTAATATAATTTGTATAACAATCGATCTAAAACAAGACCTTTTTCTATTCAAACTCACCCCACATTTTAAATACAGGTATCTTCAGCTGACCCTAAGGAAACATCTTGTGGAAGCAAGCGGCCCGCATGGCTCAGGGAACGGGTGATGGTTCCAGCACGGGCCGATTTCACACTTCAGCTAAATCAGGTTTCCCAGTGACGGACTCTGCAGTGAAAAACAGTTTTAGCAATGAAGCTGATTTCCCAGAGAGAAAGACCAAGTGGCAGACCCAGTCAGCTTTTAGCCGACCCCCCTGCAAGCAGCCCCTGCTCTCTCTCTACACACAGAAAGTAAAGTCAGGCTCTGCAAGCACCCCATTTGGGGCAAGGACTCTGTGAGTTCGCTTGCAAACAACTGAGCCAGCCCGTTTCGAGCACCCAACCCCCAGCTGGGTGACCCTCGGAGAGCTCACCGGCTGGTAGTCTCAGGAATTTGTTAGGATTAGGTCATGTACAAACTCCACTTTGATTTATCACCTTTAAAGACATGGAGCAGTCTCGTGCTACAAACGCATTGTGTCTCTTTTGAACACTTCTGCCTGTAAAAGCTCTCTGTTCCTTCCATGGCCTCAGGTTTAATACGGGCTTGCACCCAGGCTAATGAACAAGGTCCTGTACATGTCGAGATGCCATCCCATACCTGACGTCCCTTAAAATACATAAAATTTCTAGGTTACTCATTTTGTAAGAATAATATAATGAAGTTATTTTGAAAAGTAACCCCCCACCGCACAAGAGAGACAGATTCCACGTGTGTTTTAGGATTTGCTGCGGTCAGTGATTTTTAATTTTTTTGCTGAGCTCATTTCTATCACCTAGGAGCCATCTGACAAAGGAAAACTCTGGAAATACACTTGTGCATTTAAACGGAGATTTATAAGAATGCACAGGAGGCCATAGCGAGGTGTGCTGGTTTACCTAGAGGCAGGGGATGTCAGAAGCCCTTTTTGCACCTCTGAAGTTCATGGAACTAAAATCATGTTTTTAAGATCAGCAGCTTTAGCTCATGCTAGTGACCTCATAAATGGGAGCCAACCGCTCAGCACGCTTGTATAGCTCACAAAATAGCAGAGCTAATTACTCTTTCTGCTTAAACTAATGATCAAATATTCAGGTAATTCTTAATGAAACACTAAAGCGTTAGTGAACATGTGAAAAATACATGTTCAGTAGCCAAGTAAAACGACCGGTTGCTTTAACATGAAAATAAAGCATCTTTAGAAAACATCTAAAAGCATCTTTGTAAAGGTCCGATTTAAAAACCTTATAAGAAAGATCCTTGTTTCCAAAAGAGTTCTGCCCATTTTTCCAACAGTTTTCTTGACGGATCTTTAGAAGCATTAGTGCCTTTCTGATCACATCCACTCCAAACAAAGCATAGAACTTAATTTCTGTACTCCTTTTAAATGATAATAGCCAGTATAAAGTCCCTAAAGGAACTGGAGACATCTGATATCTTCTATCATATATCTTTTGTTGCCGGCCCAAGTCATTCAGATTCTGCTTACAACACAAATATACGATTATTTTTTCTCAAATGGCCAAATCTTTGGCCAAATCTTTGGCCTGCTAATCATGAAAAAATCATATTTTATTCCCATGACACTTTACTTGCATATTTTATTATACCTACTTAACTTGTATCAACATTTATCTATCTCTATATTTATTTTTCTGTATCAGAAGGTAGTTTAAGTTCATTTGTTTTGGGTTCAATAGATGTATTTTTCATATTTTCGATTCTTGTTTTCTTTTTTTTCACATCTTCGAGTCCCCCTTCGCGCCCCCTAGTGGGGTCCGCCCAGAGTTTGAGAACCACTGTGTAGGGTTTTGTTTGTAAAACACTCTACGGCATTTCAAGCTAACTTAGATTCTCTTGTTTATTCAGCCGTCCTCCGGTGTTCCATTTTTGTTATAAGTTGTATTTAGTCTCTCTTTATTTACTAAACATTTTATATGATGATTAGAAAACAGTTATCTTGTTCAGGCTTTAATTTAAAACAGCATTTTCATCAACAGGTTATAACCACTTTGGTACTCACGGGGCTTTGTATAATACAACGTTTTAGAAATTCTGTGAATGCTTGGCAATAGCCTTCCATTTTACAGCAGTTATGATCCCCTGAAAATAAGATCGGTTATAATAGGTTATAGGAGCCTATACACTACAGGGCTGATGATGATTAGGCTTATTTTGGACACGTTAGGCCAATCAGGATGGAAAATGTTTTTAGTGACTAGTTACATCATATCTATTATACGAGTTCGCACAAGGATTAAAGTTTTACTAAAACTGTCTATCATTGAACTATCATTGAAAACTGCTTTTCCACTCTGTTTGTGAAAAGCTTCCTTGGTTTTAGGAGCATTCAGGGTCAAGGGGATGTAAGTTTGAACTGCGATTCCAAGTGTCTGCAAACGTCTTGAATACGAGTCCAAGGACCAGGGTTTGTGCAGGGATCATAGTCAGGGGCAGAGTTAAGCTAGACATTATTATTCCAAAATGAAACATTGACTCGCCCCTATCACAAAGATAAGACAGTACAAACTAAAATGTACAAATACTAAGTCGCAGAGGAGATTAAAAAACATCTTAAAACCGGATCACCCCAAGCTCACCGCACACTACAACAGAACCTACGTGTTCTGCGATATATTATCAGCTAAACTGTCATCTATGTAGGCAGTTCCACGGGATTGCAAAGAGTTGGGGAAAACATTATTTAACATCTGCTAGTATGAGGCTAATTAACATGAGCCGGTTATTGTTAGAATCTTATCTGGCACTAAAAGTGAGGCTTGTGTTCCTCCTGATTCAGGAAGAACATTAAATATTGGATTTTAGAATATGAACTAGACTGGTAGTCTTGATGGTAAGGACATTTGTGCCAAAATAATTAAATAAAGTTAACTATGAAGTAAATAACCACATGAAAAAGTGGAGCGATTACAATTTGAAAAACTGCCGTGATGTATAAAAACATTTGAAATAAATAATAAGCTTTTTTTGACATGCGCAGTCTGGAATAGTCTGAACGTGTCTTAAAGAGTTCCTTTTTAAATAAAGCTTAAAAAGGCAAATTAAAAATATTAAATCTGAATAAAACACAGAAGTATCATTTAATGATATCAATTACGGTTAAGTATTATCAAGCACCGGGATCTATTTAGAAGGTTTATAAGGTTTAGTTATAAACAAAATGATTGGTGGCGTTTTGCTTTGAAATGAACAATAGTTTGATAGAGCTTTAAGAATTAGAATGCAAGACAAACCTCTCACACTCTATAACAAAATGTTGCTGTTCCAATAGGAGTATCTCGGATCTCTGTTTTAGTTTAACCTTTTGACAAGAAACCCCTGGTCAGGGAAATATACCACCTATATTGAAATCGAACAGCGCCGACATGCTAACTAAATAGATCTAATCTAAGATATTTTAGAATATGGACCTGGGCACTAACCCCCATGATTCTGACCAACTAAAGGGTCTGCACTTAATTGTCCAACTTCCTGCGGGTGCTATGGATCTTGTAATGGAGACTGCAAAAGATTCTCTAATCTTTACTCTGTAATGGTCCATATGACGGAGATCTAGCGCCTGGGTCCGCAGCGTTAACCGGTCATAGGACGTGATGTTCAAAATTCACCTAGGGTTTTTTCAAAAGAGATAGGACGAGTGCGGTGTGTGTTCTGCATTCTCTTTACTGTATTCACTATTCACAGTGGCCATACTCCCGAGACCTTAGGTTTTTATGGCGAAGTACCTTTCACTGACCCGAATAAGAGACATCCATCAAAATGCTCTTGACAGTTTCCTGAACCAATCAGACCGGTGGGGCGGGAGTCTCTTTTCAAAGAGTATAAAAAAACGTTTTCAACCACCCACCCTCCTCGATGGTGAAAGAAATTAGGGTTTAAAAATCAAATGGTCCTTTATTGGTCATTTTCAAAATAATATTAAAATTCAGAGAGGTTTTACCAACCACTTCAAAACATTACAACTAAACAGCGTGATTAAAAGCCGACAAAAAACATGCGATCTCACAGGGACACTCAGTTCAGACACTTCATCTGATTTTCCAGTTTTCGTATACCCTGTGAAACCCCTAAGGTCCATCAAACCTATCAGGTCCGGAAAATGGCATTTAGAGAAAGCCTCGGCAATTTCACGTATTTTTGAGTAAGAGTCAGTGTCCGTGAAATAAAAAGTTTGGACGATCGACTCCTGAATAGAACGTTCATTTTTCAGGTCGTCGACAGCATATTGTACAAAGCTGGTGAAAAGCCAGAAAGATGTGGAAGTCGCCCAGAGTCTTGATGACCGGGATGCTGAGCCACGGTTTGTGGAAAACAGACGGTCGCTGCTGCTGCTGAGCCGATCAGTCTCAAACAGACCCGTAGGCCGTGTCTGGCTGGGTCGTTCTGTTCAACATCCCTGCCGGTACTTTTTAGGTGCTGCCATCCAACTCTTGGCCAGCTTCAGAGCCTTTCGAAATGTTTCACCCAGGGTCCGTCCGTTTGTTCAAGGGCCATGCCCGCATAATCCCATCCTTGGGTGATATGTTCCAATTGGCCGGAGCCTCTGCCGGGTCGTCCACGGCCTCTTCTTGTTGCACGGACTGAATGTCCT
>JANRMT010062861.1:52885629-52905804 GCA_026402145.1 Polypterus bichir lapradei | reverse complement strand
ATATATATATATATATATATATATATACATACATACACTCTTTGGGGTGCGAGCAACTGTTGCTGGGGGCAGCAGAATCCATTAAGGAAGAAAAATGAAAAATATTATTTGTACAAAATCTTAATTTTTTTATCCATTCCTAAATAATTAAATGGGCAGGCTATTTCGTATCAGTGCAATACGCTGTTTGTTAAAACGAATGACTCCCGCTCTTACGTGCAAGTCTGCGTGGATATTATGAACTATCGTATCTGTTCAAGTTCTGTTTAAATTTTAAATAGAAGGAATTTTTATTTAGTCGACAGAAATATCTTTGGTAGGAATGGAAGTTAAATGTAGGCATCATTGCATACATTTTTCTTCACCATACAAATGTAAAGAGTAAATTCGCCTTACATTCCAACCAAAGATATTTGTGTCGACTAAATCAGGGGTGTCAAACTCAATTGCACAGGGGGCCAAAATCCAAAACACACTTTAGGTCGCGGGCCGAACAGGATAAAGATTTATTGAACACACTAAAACTAAACTTTTAAAACTTTAAAGCTTTTAAAACTTAACTTTTTTGAACATAAATATGAATAAAAACAGACAGGAATATTATTCCTGAATAAATAAACTCAAACCTTAAATAACTTATAATATTTTGCTCTCCATAAAAATATATCCTGTCTAAATTATACAAGTTAGAAATAAAGTAAACGTTAAAAGAACAAACATTCAAATTCCTTTACTCTTATGTAATTTTATATAAAAAATAAACTTAAATTTTAAATATCCCAAAAGATTTTGCTCTCCATAAAAATATATCCTGTCAAAATTATACAAATTCAAATATGAACATGCTGCATAACAAAACCTGGAAATATAAATAAAATGTGTTCTTTTCAGCAATAACAAATCAAATCATTCAGTTGTCTTTGCTCATATGTCATTTTGTCAGAGCTGGACGCCTGGCATCTTTTTTTGGCAACAAGTTCGTTTATGTTTGGTGTGACATTCTGTGTTGTGGAGATTCTCAGGATGGACTGCAGGTGCTCATCAGTGAGGTGACTCCTGTGTGCTGTTTTGTTAGTCTTCATCACTGAGAAGAGCTTCTCACACAGATATGTGCTACCAAACATGCACAAGGTTCGAGCCGCATGTAGACGGAGCTGGAGCATTTCTGCGGGAATGGAGTGAATAAACTGTGCGGGCCCTGCAGTATCGTACTTTGCCTTCAGTGTGCCATTACACTGCAGCTCAATCACCTCCATCTGAATCTGCACAAGTGCAGTTTCCACATCGACGGCAAATGGGTTGCGAAACAACTCAAAATTCTTTTTTTGTTCTTCAAAGTCACCAAAGCGCCATGCGAACTCAGTGCGCAGTGCGCTCAGTTTATCAGCAAAGTGCGTATTTGGGAACACCGTTGTACCGACTTGGTTCAACATTACTTGGCAACAGGGAAAGTGGGGCAAGTTGCACTGGTGCATTTGTGTCTCCCATAAAAGCAGCTTCACTTGAAATCACTTTGTGATTGTGCACGGGTAAAAACGTCTGCTGAAGTGTCAGATTCTTCTTTAACTCTTATGCTTTCTGTATCTTCTGCATTGCATTCAGGTCTTTCAGGTTATCCTGATGTTTTGTCTCATAGTGCCGTCTTAGATTAAATTCTGTAATTACAGCCACATTAGCTCCACAAATGAGACACACGGGTTTACCGGCAATGTCAGTAAACATATACTCAGCCTCCCATCGGTTTTTAAAGGCTCTATTTTCAGAATCAACTTTTCTCTTCAGCATCGTGTGGGCTAGCTTCGCAATAACTTGCAGCATCACAAGCTAGACATGATTAACGCGGTAAGTGTTCGTTAAGGCAGCTGAAGTGCTGCATTATGGGATCTGTAGTTTATTGTGTTACCAGCGTTTCATATACCCGGGCCATTAATAACAATAATACAGTATATAAAATGATCTCGCGGGCCCTTGAGTTTGACACATATGGACTAAATAGAACTTGAAAAGATATATTTTTTCGAATGTGATCGCGCAATTCAGATCGAGTTGACGCGCACTACAGTACATCGAGCTTGCGTGCTATTGTGGTTTTGCCTGCGTGCCTCAATAAGTCACCCTCCTCTCGCTCTTACTTTTTTACCGTTCATCTAATGAATACACTGAGTATGGCTTTACCAAAACAATCATTGATGGCGAATAAAGTATCCATTATTCGAGTATGTAGATCGGGGTATATATATACATATATATATACCCGCGTATCGCAGCGGAGAAGTAGCGTGTTAAAGAAGTTATGAAAAAGAAAAGGGAACATTTTAAAAATAACGTAACATGACTGTCAATATACAGTAATTGTTTTGTGAGTGTTATTGAGTGTTGCTGTCATCAAGGATTTGATTATCATTATTTCTTTCAATCAGGTTCGTATTTGTAGGATGTGTTGTGTTCAAGTTACATTCCGTGTTTGTCAATCGTTGTAAAGATAACAGGTTTCATTCATCGATTCGTTTCTTACTGCATCAATAAACAGCTCGTCTTCTTCTTTATCTGAGACCTGACACACTGCATGCACGGGGTTTTTTTTTACACTGTCTTCCTTTAGCGGGACATTGACTTTTTCCACCGTGTGCTTTGTTTCCGCAGTAGCTGCACTTATGAATATGCTTGTATGTATCAGACCCTTCATATTTTTTTGCTGCCTTTTCAATTGTGTAATTCGGTTTTTGTTCAGCGCTCTTTAAAACTGTTGCTTTTTGTCTGTGCACTGCGTCAGTTCACGTGAGCCGCTCGGTGTACATGCATCGAAGTTTCCCAGCTGTGCTGGTGCCATGTCGTGCTATGTCCACGGCTGTATTTAATGTTAGCTAAGTCCCGGCACTTAAAACTTTCTCTCGCAGTTTCGCTGAGTTTGTGCCAAACACCACCCTGACCATCTCATCTTCCTCTGCATAAGCACAGTCCTTCACCCGTGAATATTTAGCGGCAGTGTTTCTATTGGATTGCCGCTGACGGATGGCCTTATATGGGCAGGCACTAAATCACAAAAGCCAGCGGCAGCCTGTCTATGAACTTAATTTAAAGTTTAGGTTTACACCGTGCTTTGTTTCCGTAGTAGCAGCACTCATGAATATGGTTGTATATGTCACTCGCTCGCTTCTTATTGTTTCACTGCCTTCTCAATTATATAATGCATGTTTTCTTCAGCGCTTTTTGGAGCTCTTCCTGGTTTTCTACGTACTGCGTGATTACGTGGGAGGCGTGATGATGTCACACGAAACTCCGCCCCCATGGCTTTCAAGCTCAACTCCATTACAGTAAATGGAGAAAAACAGCTTCCAGTTATGACCATTACGCGTAGAATTTCGAAATGAAACTTGCCCAACTTTTGCAAGGTATGAACTTGCCAAATTTCAGCCTCCAACCCACACGGGAAGTTGGAGAATTAGTGATGAGTCAGTGAGTGAGTGAGTGAGTGAGTCAGTGAGGGCTTTGCCTTTTATTAGTATAGATTATTATTATCTAGTCTTAAATTTTTAACTTTGTTGTGAAATACTTGCTCAAAACAGTTCCCAGACGGATGCTTATTTGATTGTATTGGTCTTCTTGATAAGTCACTTTAGATAAAAGTGTCTGCTAAGTGAATACGTGAAAATTTAAAGGTAATGTTATGAAAGGCATTGCAGAACATTAAACCCACCTTAGTACACAACTTTAACAGCAATTTTCAGTAATTTTACATAATTTTAGTGAGTAAAAGGTAATTGTGATAGGACTGGGTCATGGTCCCTGTGATAGGCATTCATGTACTTTGGGATTCACACATGTCAATCTTCATCCTGACCAAATGATAATTAGTTTTAGGAATGTGCTCCTGTGAATGTGAGAGCTGACAACCAGTTAATCCTAACCTGGAAATACAATGCATACAATGTAACTCAAAGAAAAGAAGGAATTTGGCATTTCAACTGCTCAAACAGAAGACATGCATGTCTGTGTGATGTATTGTCCAAACAATGCCACAATAAAATGGAAAAGAAATATGTACAGCAAATGCAGCTTAAGTCGCCATACCTTGAAAGAATTCGTTTAGGTACCTCCACTATCAGGTAGTACTTTAATTGGATGTCAGAATCAGGCAAGCTTATGATACTTTGGAAATTTGAAACTGTCCTGGAAAATCATTATAGAGTTATGTAATTTGTCAGTACTGTGATTACTAGTTGTGTGTAGTCTGGCATCCTCAAGGCAATGACATCTAGAAACTGCAATTGTTAAGTTTGACATGTTATTCAACTAGAAATCATGTAACTCAGCTAATTCAACTAACTACAACTGTTTGATGTGCAAGAAGGGGGTGCATGAGAGGATATCTTCAAAGTTATAAAATGAAATGTGCATGTGATAGTGTAGTGGCTAGCTTTACAAACCTATGACATGGCTGTCATAAATAATTGTGGTCAGAGTATATATTAAGAACTTAATTGCTCAGAGTTTTTTGTGAGCTGTTCATGGGAGCTGTGGAGTTGGTCTGTGCATTAGATAATCTTGAGGTGCTAAATAAAGTTTGTAACCTTATCCTTTAACACTTGTTTCAAAACAGTCCCCTAGACTGATGTTTACTTGATTATGTTGATCTTTTTTCTAAGTTGCTTTGGACAAAAGTATCTGCTAAGCAAAAAAATGTAAACATAATGCAGAATGATTCTCAAGTAGGATGTGACAGACAGCTGAACAGCACATTGGGCAAAACTGTGTGAATTACAAACTTAGAGTAAGCTAAGAATTTGGCTGGTTGTGCTTTCCTTATTTGTAGTAGGAACTGTTCCCAAACTATGCCTAAAAAGACCCTGGAAAGAGAGTGGCAAAATTAAGTTAATTTATATATAATGTCAAAAAAGCAGTCACAAGAGTCATAAAAAGGTTTGGGCCAGCCACCCGTATAATACCCTGGCTGCAAATGGATAAATTGCTAGCACTGATGTGCTGAGAACGGAGTCCAAAACAGAACTGATTAGGTTAGTCAAATATGGCGGCTTTAAAGGCCAGAAAATGAAGTGAAGTCATTGAGGGCCGAAACTGAAGGGTCCTCTTCCATAGGTTTGGACCCGGATGTGACATCATCAAAAGGGCTGGAAGTCTCTTCGGTCATGGGTTCTTTGTCGGAAGTGACATCATCCAAAGGTCCGGAAACCGGAAGTGACATCATCAGGGCCAGGCGGAATTTCCCATCAATGGTCTGCAGGAAAGTGAGAAAAAAGGTCAGCATACACCGCCACCCCCTGGTCTGATGTGGAATTACTGTCATTTAGACCTTTTAGCTGCCTCCCATGCACACGTGTGTGACAATATGTGCAACATAGCTGATTATAGGATGGGTTTTTACTGTTTCTTTATTGTGCTTATAAAACACACTTTAGGCACTAAATTTTAAAATTTATTTTTAAAATTGGACTATTTTAAAGAATTTTTTTGCAAAATAAAAATTCTTTTTGGCAACACTATAGTAATTAGATGTCTGTGTTCTACTATAACTAAAGGGTACGAACAAATTTATTTCTATGGATTTTTTTCTCTTTCTATGATCTTACAGAGGAGCTGTACTTAGAGTGCATTTATTGAATTCTCCCTCTGACGAGCTTGTGTCAAACAACACTGTAAAGCAGCAGACAATTTTCATTAAATATGCATGATTTGTGTACAGGAATTGTGGTGCATAATTAAAGTCTTTGTTTTTGGAAAATATGAGCACTGAGGTAATGAAAAAAATTCAATTACCTCTTGAATATTACTTTCTGTAATGTGGTGCACCCTCTCATTGAAATATCTTCTTGTACTCCTGGTTGTTGGGTGAAGATTTAGGAAGCAAGTCTTTGAGGGAAGCTGGATAGTAATGCCGCAACAGTGTTTGGCTTAACAGTTAGCTCTTAGGATAATGAAGGTCTTCTCAAGTTCTTGTATTTTTAACATCAAAGGAATAGGTCATATGAAGAAATACTTCCTATATTGGCTCACAAAGTAAATATACATATTGGGGAATATTTAAGTTGCCAGCCACACTTATTGCATGCAAATTATAGATGCAATATTCTAAGCTGGAAAGCAAGCAAGCTCTAAGCATAGGAAAAGTAGTCTGGCTTTGAATGAGGATCACTTAGAGTTGGGCAGGCAATAAACCTACTACTGCATCACTTTTCTACCCTATCCAAGTGACATTTTATGCTTCAACACTGGACTCTTACGTTTTAGATGTGCCATTATAACTACCAGTTATAACTACAACAAACATGTAGTTATTACTGCTCATGGATACTTAGGAGCCATTTCTGCTTAAATACTGCTGTGCCATTAGCAAATGAGGTTATCAGAAAGCAAGGCAATGTGACAAATGAAACAATAAGTACAGTTTCTTAAGAGAAAACACTGTCAGAGAATTAAGCGGTTAGAAAAAGAGTGAGTACAGGAAATTTAATTCCTAAAGTCTCATTTTATATGAATGGCTGCATCTGAAACTCCAGAAATAACTCTAATACCAAATTTGTTACAATTTGTTTGGAATGTAATTGGAAAGCATAACCAGAATCTTTAAATGTTGCACTTCATTTGTTGTCCTATTAATTCATACAAGTTTCCTTTGTCTTGTCAGACTCATAAATCTTCAATAAGAAAAGAAAGAAATGAAATAGATTTAAATGTATTAGCTGAAGTTGTATGTTACTGGTGCCTGTAGTGCATATAAATGAGTTTACATCCCCACTGTAATCTGATTTAAGACATTTTAACAATTGGGAACCTTTTCAGAACCATATCATCTACAGTGAAACTTAAAATTTGCATTTTATTTGCTCAGTGTTAATCTTTTAGTAAGTAGTCATGGTTCATTGTATTTGCCTCAAGAAGCCTTTACCCTCAAGTGATGCATAAAAAAAAATAATGAAAAAAAGGAAATATCAACATTGCATGTTGCTTAACCAGAGCTTAATGCAGCCAGCCATCAGAAATAACTTTTTTGTTTTCTTTGGAGTGCTTCTATGAGTTTGTTAGTCTAGTTTAATAACTTTAGTTTATCACTGCTATGATTTTTCTTTCATTGCTAATAAAAACAATAGGCAGGGATTTAGAATAACAGCACATTGGTGATGCCTCAAATGTGCATCCATTCTCTGTCTAGGCATTTAGAAGCAGCAGTTGTGTTTGAATGCATCACCGTTTTTCAATAATTAAATGTGAATAAATGTGATTGAATGGCACAGGCAAGGTCTTGGCAGTGCACATTCATTTGATGGAAAGGATGCTTGCTTGGATGCACGTGAGGTAAGCGGTCATGATAACAGCCATCTGTCAGTCTACTTTTTCTAATGTCATAAACATACACACAGTTAGATTGCAACATTTTTTTCACCATTTTTATGCCATTTTTATTTTTAACAGCTTTGCTGTTTAAGAGGTATCTTCACATTATTTCTTATTTTATTATTTTAGACACAGAAAAGATCTAGACATAGGGCCCTTATTCGATCACCATTCTGTGAGCAACATTTCAATGCAGAACATACAAAGTGAGGGATACACACAATCAGTGCCTCCACTTCTCCAGGTAATGTACTTATAGAGTTCAGGAGGAAACAAGCATTCCAAAAAGAAATGCAAGCTTTATATAAGGGTACAATCATTTTTAGGTGGAACAATAAACCCAACAGGTATAAATTCATATTATTCAGGTTACCCATTTGTTGTAATATATTGGAGGTTAAATGGGATGTGTGAAGTACTCTATGACAGGGGTGGGGCTAAAGCAAAATACATAAAATATATAAATCAAAATAGGTTAGGCTGATGAAATAGTCATTGAGAGTTAAAAAGGTTTATTTATCAGTCAGTGTGCATTTCACATGAAAATCACATATGTGCATATCTAAAATCAAACTGTTGCCAGCATTAAAAACCAAATATTACAATTTAAATGGTGAGTTTACAATATTTAAGCGGCCCAAAAAATGTTCCTAAATAATCCTTTTCAGTGAAGCCCATGCCTCATTTTGAGGTGTTGAACTTCTCTGCACCCCCATATTTTGCATTATGGTTAAATACATTCCCATCTGTTTAGCTCTTCATTTTTCAAGTGTTGCCATGAATATTTGGTCATCTGTTTTGGAAGTGTGTATTAATATTTTATCTTTGTTTTGCTTACAGCAGCTCTCACTGTAATTTGATTTTCTATAAAGTTAGCAGTTTATTATAAGTCAGCAATAAGTTGTGAAGATCATTGAAAATACTGTCCTCAGTAGTGATGACAAACACTGCTGAATGTGCTTCTCTTGTCTGGAAATGCAAAGAAATCAATGGCAAAGGAGAAAATGAACTAGTTTTGAGTAGATTATAATAGTGCAAATGCCTTTTAAGTACCTGAGGGATATTTAAGCATCTGCCAACAGCAGCAGTGCTAACGACTGCTCCACCATACCTCCCTGAGATAAAATTATACTATAAGTCCACAAAATCTTTAATCTCACTTTGCATTTTCCACCCTACAATCACTACGACTAACAACCACACAGCCTCTGATGCAATGGATCAGCGTTTTATAGACTCTGTCACTACCCGATCTGTGCTACATAACAAAGGAGTAACAAAGTATAATGAAGTATTTTCACATTATTCTCATTATGGTCAGCTAATCTACCCAAATGAAAACAGTGCAAGGTTTGTTTTTTTTAATGCACGCAGGATGCAAATCCAGCTGGAGTACAAATTAGGAAGTGACATCACACGTGCATGTATACACCATACATTATTCACACATATGCAAAGCAGATTGGGAAGTGCCATAAAATATGTGGAGTACACATGCATGAAGTTCTGTGATTATGCAAAACAAATTGGGCAGATCAGGTAGTGACATCCCTATCCAGCATGGCTTTTACAGCTCTGTGATGTAATGCTGACCTTGCAAAGCATCATGGGGCACTGGGAAAAAAGGTTTACCTAAGCCAGCTGCACAGTGAATTTCCAGGGAAGAATTAGGTAAACAAGGTCACTCACTGGTGATACCACCAAATTAGCTGTGAAAATGCTTTGGCTAATTTCATTGATCAATGCTAGCCCTCAGTCTTCACATTCAGTTTTGCATTCTGGATAAATTTATCTTATTAGCCTATGGCTGTGCTTTCTGTGATCACCACAGAAAAATATACACTCTTCTGTATTCAAAGAGACAGAGTGAGAAATAAAAGGCATGGCTATTATTTCTGTACAAAGGATACAGAATGCAGCTTCAGTTAAAACTATTGGCAGGTAAACATAGAGATTTTCTTTTTGGATGTATTGGACTCATTCTCAATGTAATTCTTTTTAAAATCAATTGGTATTCTTTATAATGAACCCTTGATAACAGAATTAGAGATATTGATGAACTTTTTATTGTTGTCACATATGTACTTTGTGTGTGTGAAGACTTCTGATATAATAAACTGTTACACAATTGTGTGTGCATGTGTGTGTCTGTAATGTTAATAATTTTGAATATATAGTGTATAAGTTAATCTTGTCTATTACACAATATGAGGCATCAATTTAGAGTTTGCAATTGTTATCTTTTTATTTTGTTGGCAAGACCAATGCCTAAACATTAGGGTTAGGGTTTTAATTGCTTTATTGTTGTTTACAACTAAGGTTGCTTTTCTTTTTAATTATTAGTGCCTTTAAATTTGATTTCTTAGTTTCCAGACATAACTTTAAGCCTTCTTTATAGATACCTGATTTGATCTGTTTTTAATTCTGGATCTTTTCTTGTTATTTCGTTGTTTCAATCCTTACATAAAGAATTTTAATTTTTGTATATGTTTGTCTTTGTGGTGTCCCCTAGTTGTTTTAATTTGCACAGTTGATCCTGACTATAAGTGAGCATAACCTTTGGACCTGTCTTACATCAAAAATTCTCTTTTGGAATGGAGACATCAGTATTGGAATTGAGCCTCACTATACCATCTGTAAGTATAATGTTATATGTCTCTTGCAAATCACCAGCTGTGGATGGACTCATTGATCTAACATTATTCAGTTATCGCAATCTATAACCATGTAAAGACTTTTGCTATGCTTAACGTTAGATCCAAAAATAGCCCAAAAATACCCTAGTCAAGTTTGAGGGGTACAAGAATCTGGAACCAATTCCAGTAACACTGAACATGATGGAGGAACTCAGGGAAAACAGAGCACCATAACAGATCAAACTCACACTTATTCAAATTGGGATAGGCTAGAGGCACCAATCCACCTAATCCACCCAACTTGCACCTGTTTAAAATATATATTGAGAAACCAGAATCCATTCAATTAATGGGAGAAAATGCAAATGCCACTCACATTTAGATAGGCTGCAACCTGAACCCAGTTTTTTATGTAGCTATAAAGCAACTGCATTAAATATAATGCACCTGTGTCACCTAGCATATCATTAAATTTTGTAATTAATTATGATACACAAGGTGCCAGCTTTGTATAATTTCAATATTAGCTGTGTTTGCATGCTGACTTCAACATGTATGTGCAAACATGTGCACACAAGTGACACAAATACTATTGGAGACAAACAGATAGATAGATAGATAGATAGATAGACAGATAGATAGATAGATAGAAACTTAATCCCAAGGCAAAATATACTGTAAGTTACAGTATCAGACCAAAAGGCACAAATGCATATAAACAAGATATACATTTATAAAGGTATTAGCTAAGGGTAAGTGTTTATGGTAATAGTGTAAAGTAATTAGAATTATGCATAGCCTTTTCAGTTAAAATTTCACAGGATAAATATACAAATCATAGACTTCAAAATAATGTGGATCTTTCTGAAATATAAGCTATCATACTACAATCAATAATTGATGAATGAAACTGCTTAATTGAGTTTTGGGACCAAATGGGTCTGGCCTTCTTTGTGGTGTCTCAGGGCATGAACTAAAATTGGACAGGGAACATTCATGCACACTCTAAGATGGGGCCAATCTGTAGTCACTGATTAAACTTTGTGTGGGTGGCAAGGACTGTAGTAACTGGGAGAAAGCTGAAACAGACACGTTATGAATGTGCAAACTCTAAACAGGCAGTAACTTGGCTTCAATTTAAATTTAGGCTCTAGCAGCTGGGAGGGAGATGAACTAATCACTGCACCACAGTGCCACCATAAAATGAGTATATAATTATTGTAAAATAGACTATATACTTTATTACTCATAAAAATACATACAGTCTGCCTAAATCTGCCAGTCCAGAGTAAGCCATTCATACGCTGTGCCTTCCTTCTGACTTTTACTGCAAACTTGTCTAAACAAAGCAGTTTAAAGCATAGGTGCTAAAGACATGGTGATCAGATTTAGTTGAACATTAGTCTTGTTCTCCAAACACCAAACATAAGTGACAGTATAATTGGTCTGCTGACTTTACTTACGTTAACTAATGAAGTCTGAATTGCTAGGGTCTAATTGATGTTAGACACCTGCTGTCTTTATAAGTACAGTACATTAAGTCCTTATTGCTTTATTATTTTATGAATAAAGCCCTTGTTTCTTTTCACCTCATCAGTTTTAAAGTCTTTGAAAAAGTGATTTTCCATTGCAATAATGCTAAACTAAATACTCATTTCTTTCAGTGACATTGATTTCATGGTTAAACAATCCAAATCAGTCAGTTCTGCATTATCGCTATGTCCCTGAGTACTTACCATTTAAATTAAATAAATTAAAGTAACAGAACAAATCAAGTGTTGCTTCATTTTCCTCTTGGGTCTGGTTATGGTGGATTTTGGACTTTATTGGCTGTCATGGATTAGCTGCACAGGACAAATTTCAAAATAGATGTGAAATTTCAGGTAATTCTAGTTTCACGCTATCAGACTGCAGCCTTATGGCAAACTGATGCACAACTAGTAACACTTTTCATCACTCCAAAAGGCAGAAAAACAGACCTGTGACATTCTCACACTCGTTTAATCCAGTTTGAGGTTGAGGGAGACCAGTGTCTATTCTAGCAGCTATTTGTGCATAGAATCAAAGTCTCAACAGAAATGGATGCTGTTGACTTCAACAATCTGAATAAGTAAAATTATACTGCCTTTAAAAATTAAAGGAACACTTTTTAATCAGAGTATAGCATCAAGTCAATTAAACTTCTAGGATATTGATCTGGTCAATTAAATAGTAGAGGTGGTTGTTAATCGGTTTCCGCTGCTTTGGTGTTAAGGAAATTAACAACAGGTGCACTAGAGGGGCAACGATGAGATGACCCTCAAAACAGGAATGGTTTATCAGGTGGAGGCCACTGACATTTTTCCCTCCTTATCTTTTCTGACTGTTTTTTCACTAGTTTTGCATTTGGCTATGGTCAGTGTCACTACTGGTAGCATGAGGCGATACCTGGACCCTACAGAGGTTGCACAGATAGTCCAACTTCTCCAGGATGGCACATTAATACGTGCCATTGCCAGAAGGTTTGCTGTGTCTCCCAGCACAGTCTCAAGGGCATGGAGGAAATTCCAGGAGACAGACAGTTACTCTAGGAGAGCTGGACAGGGCTGCAGAAAGTCCTTAACCCATCAGCAGGAGTGGTATCTGCTCCTTTGAGCAAGGAGGAACAGGATGAGCACTGCCAGAGCCCTACAAAATAACCTCCAGCAGGACACTGGTGTGAATGTCTCTGACCAAACAATCAGAAACAGACTTCATAAGGGTGGCCTGAGTGCCCGACGTCCTCTAGTGGGCCCTGTGCTCACTGCCTGGCACTCTGGAGCTCGATTGGCATTTGCTATAGAATATCAGAATTGGCAGGTCCACCACTTGCGCCCAGTACTTTTCACAAATAAGAGCAGGTTCACCCTGAGCACATGTGACAGACGTGAAAGGGTCCGGAGAAGCCATGGAGAATGTTGTGCTGCCTGTAACATCGTTCAGCATGACCGGTTTGGTGGTGGGTCAGTGATGGTCTGAGGAGGCATATCCATGGAGGGACACGCAGACCTCTACAGGCTAGACAACGGCACCTTGACTGTCATTATGTATCGGGATGAAAACCTTGGACTCATTGTCAGACCCTATGCTGGTGCAGTGGGTCCTGGGTTCCTCCTTGTGCACGACAATGCCTGGCCTAATGTGGTGAGAGTATGTAGGCAATTCCTGGAGAATGAAGGAATTGATACCATTGACTGGCTCCCACACTCGCCTGACAGAAATCCAATAGAACACCGCTGGGGCATTATGTTTCGGTCCATCTGACGCCATCAGGTTGTACCTCAGGCTGACCAGGAGATCAGTGATGCCCTGGTCCAGATCTGGGAGGAGATCCCCCAGGACACCACCCATCGTCTCATTAGGAACATGCCCCGACGTTCTCAGGCACACTTACAAACATGTGGGGCCATACATACTACTGAGTACGATTTTGAGTTGCTGCAATGAAATATCGGCAAAATGGACTAGCCTGCCGCATCACTTTTTCACTTTGGTTTTTGCGGTGTCTTTGAATTCAGCCCTCTGTAGGTTGATAATTTTCATTTCCATCAAGCGATGTGGCATCCTTTTGTTCCTAACATGTTACACAGTCCATATCAGTATAGATATCCAGCAAGATTTTTTCCCATTGAGATCTGATGTGTTTTCAAAGTGTTCCTTTAATTTTTTTAGCAGTTTATATTTGATTAACTCTAGTTGATACCAGTATTTGAGATTACTTTGCCCTTCTGTGTTTATTTTATAAAACAGGCAGTCAACATCATCATTTTCTGTGCTCTAAAACTGTTTCTCATATCCCTAATTAGGCCCCGGGTAAAAAATTGAGTGCAGCATTTGACACAATAAAGGTAAAATAAATGGATATGCTGCCGAAAAACCCAACTGTGTAGGGTGATTAAAGTTATGTGCTGGGAATAGAGAGAAATGAATTACACAACTCCATTATGATGAAGAGCTGGGCTCCTCTAAAGAATGGAAATGGAAGCAATTTTTTATTGTTACTGGGAGCTGCACAGCACATTCTATTTTTATGTAAAAGCAGATATTCTACCCGACTTATTGATGACGGTTTTGCTGCACACAATTCATAGTGAATTTGCGCCGCACTGCTGAGCTTTCTTGGACCACAGAGAGAGCGTGCTAAACAGCCCCAAGTGTGTTGTACTTCATATCCCTGTCAACTCAAAACCTTGTAAAACTCAATATATGAAATAAGCATCAATAGTTATGATTACTTCTGTCAACTTGAGGCTATTTGTTCATATGGAGGGATGTTGATCAATAAAAAGAATATTTTCTCTAAAAGACCAAAAGTAAAGGAAAAAGCATACATGCATTATTTATTTTGTTTTAGTAATGTGTTTTCACTTTGTTCATTTTTCTTTCATTTTTGACATAACTCAAATGTTTAGTTCAATATAAAATGTACGATTTAAAAAGTATTTCCTTTATAATGTGAATTGCTTCATTCTATCAACATTTCTGGGGAATTTGGAGGATTATAACTAGGTGTGTGTAATCTAAAGCATGTCACTCAACTCTTTAAATTTGTAAGGTGGGGTATTCGTATCTGCTACAGTCTGTTATTCCTACAAACACAGATGATCGATATTTCAAGATAAACGTTACTCATTAAAGTCAGAATGAAGGATAGTTATCATGGCTGAATATTAAATTGGGGGAAGCCTCAGATATTATGAAGATAACTGCATGAGTTATATTTTTTGCTGGGTGTAAGCATTATTTTGACCGAATTACTCTCTGGTTATACATCATTAACAAACAGGTGATCCGTCACTCTTATTAATGGTTGCCCTTAAAGTTTTCTTTATAACAGTTTCATGAGCCAAGGGTGGGACTGAAGATGCCCTGATCAGGACATTGGGCTTAAGACCAGCAAACTAAAATCAAACAATAAACACCTCATAAATAAATAAATATCTCAGTGGATGTGCCATGCTTCAGATGAAATGTCACCCTCCCTTTGAGTTTAGTAAACAGGCAAAAACTGGAGCTGAAACATCAGTGGGTGTGTGCAAGACAGTAACTGGGCAGTGTTAAGTGCATGAAGTGGACAGGCGTCTAATGGGTGGTTGCTGGGAAGTGTATGAATTTGGTGTCAAAATGTGGAAAAAGGTCGAAAGATGGCTGCAGAAAAAGGCAATAGATCTGAAAATCAAATGCTGACTTCAAGAAACTAGCCAGTATATGTATTAAGTTTTAATTTCTTTCTGGAATATGTTTATTTGGATTTGCTAAACCTGACTTATCAAAAAATGTTTGACAGGAAGAAGAAGGCACTTCTGACACAACAGTAATTACATTTGTAATGTATAGTGACTGTTAGAAATTGAAAATTAGAACTGAGAGTAAAAAGTCAAACTATCCATCCATTTTCTATTCCTGCTTATCTAGAATAGGTCATAGGAGAAACCTGAGTCGATTGCAACAAATAATGTCAGCAGGGCAGCAGCAATCCCTGGATACGGCAGTATTCCATCACAGAGTGAACTTACACAGAAAACCACACACCCTAGGGCCAACTTAGCACTGCCAATCTACCTTACCTGCATGTGAGTGGACTGTCGAAAGAAACCAGAGTGCCTGGAGTAAACCCACACAGACATAGGGAGAACATGAAATCTTCAGCCAGGGAACACCCAGGGTGTGAACCCAGTTCCTTGTGAATCGGCAGTGCTACCGCTGCACTTTCATGTAACCCAAAACTTTAGCTAGGTTAAACTAAATTAAAGCTTTGAAAAAAGAAAGTGGGTAAGAAACTTGTGATGACCTGCCCCAGAATCCAAATACTATCCTCTGCTGTCACAATTCTGTTAGTGCTCAGACTGTGCAAAAGCATATACATGAAGAAAAGTCATTTTTTCATCTAATAAAATTTAAAAAAATATACTGTCACAGTTACCTGTTCTTCCATGTGCAAAACCCCAGGAAATGAAAGCTCCATATGCCTTTGGTTTCTCAAAATAAATCAGAATTGCATCAGCCTGAACATGCCCAAGATGTTTTTTACAGTAAGGAAAGAGAAGCCAATGTAACCTCTAAAGGTCATGAGGGACACTGATCTTAGAGTCGCATAACTTCATTAAAGTATGAAATATTCCAAGACGAAGAAGAGGGATGTTTATGTAGCACAGTTCAAAAGGAACAAGCTTGCTGCAGAGATAAAACATCCTCACAATCACAAATCCTTCTTATAGCAATTACAAAATTAAAAATTCTGTGCTGTGCGAACAGGGAACTTACTTCTGTTAAACTGAGACCTGCAGATGTGAACTACATATTAGCTATCTATTTTTTATGTTTACAGACAAACCAATGTTAACATAAAATATGTAAGGCCAGTGTTGTTAGTGAAATGAATTTATCACCTTAAAAACCCCAAACACTTACTTTTAAGATAGCAAAATATAGAGGAGAACTCTCCATTGACCCAACTAAAGGGCTGATTCAAAATAGAACCCAACCCTGATAGTACTAAGAAAACATCAGTACATTTCTAATTGCAAAATAAAAAGATATGCATTAGAGAATCTATTCAGGAATATGAGCTGCAAGGAGATAAAATTCAAGGTCTAGCACTCCAAGTTCTTAACACTAGAATTATCAAAGCCTACGAAAAAACTCATAAATCTGGCCCACCTCAAATCCCTTCGCACGTCTACGTTAGCGTCTTTTGTTTTGTAAATGTGCCAATTAAGACAAGCAGCCTGCTATTCCATCCCCCCACCGCTGCAGAACAGGCACAAAGTTCTCCCAATTTCAGTCTTCATTATCTGGGAGTGAAGTGCTGGAATTTTAGAATGGAAATATTAGATTGTTATTTGGAACACATGCATTTCACTTGTGTTCCGTTTCTACAATAATCTTTGTAAACACATTGTTAAAACAGAAACATTTTTCATATTTTAATAATAATTGACAAAATGTAGACATAAACTATATAATGTGTGAAGCCTGAAGTCCAAAGATCAAATAAACAGTTTCACAAAAGGTTCAAGTTTCAACAGTTTCTGTGGCGCAGCAATAAGAATTGCTGACTTGTAATCAAGAGTCCCCCGGTTCAATCCTGACTGCCTTATATATTTACCGTTTTGAGTAGTGAACTCCTCTTATTGTTAACATTATACAGTAAACACATACATTTGATTTGCGTCTGTAACAGCCGCTGTAAATTTATAGTACTTGTTAAAGTTAGCGGTTTTTTTTTTTCACTTTTATTCTCTCAGTCACGATCATGATACAGACTACCCCCCTCCCAGTTTGACAATTTTGAAGAAAAAGGGTGTTGTTTTTAGGAAGTAATAAATATAGATATACTTTTCTTGTTGTTACCTCCTACTCTAGCTCTTTTTGTTAAATTCGGCTTGTTTTCTTTAATTTGGTGCAGATGACATAATTAAGTCCTACCCTAATTACTCATCTATTGAGTTGACCAATGTTATTAAATTACCTAGGTTGTGGGTGGGGTGTAGGTTATAAAAAGAAGCTTGTTTGGCTTTTAGGGTAGAGAGAGTGTGTGAGAGGAGAAGGACGTGGGTTTCACAGAGCAAGGTATGGAGAGTCAGGGTCAGATGGCCTGAATTTGTTTTTTTTGTCTTATTGCTTGTTAAAAAATGTACTTGTTGTAAACTAGCCATTTATGTGATAAATGTGGACAGTGTGTATCTAGCTGTGTAAACTTTGTTTAGCTAGATAGCTAAGTTAGTGTTGTCCCCTAGCCTTGTTTCTGTTTTGTGCTTAAGTTTCTTTCTTTAACTTTTATCACAAAAAAATGCTAGAGGTGGTTCCTTTGTTGTCTTCTTTTAGTACCCCCTGACCTATCATGCATGGAAGTCTTCTGATTTATCTGAAGAGAGACGGTTGTGCACAGCCTGTCGGAGACCTCTGGTTGTTTTTAAAGTGGATGAAGAAACTTTGAGTCAAGTGTGTTGTGTATTATCCCAGTGAAATATTTTGAAATAGCTTTTCTTTTTTTAAATATTTTTCTAGAATACCTTTAGAAAGAAATAGAGAAAAAGATTTGAAGGTGTTTTATTTTTGAAGATATCTTTTTCCAGAGGTACTTTCTTTGTTACTTTGTGCTTTTCTTTACACTTATTTTTAAATTTTAAAGTTTTAGATTTTTAGAGTTTTTAACAGCATGTTTAATAATTGTTGGCTTTAAAGCAATACTTTGAATTTTTTCACTGGTTTTAATAAGCAGTCTTGTATTTTTTTCTGACATTTGTGTCTGTAATTCCCTCTCTACCACCCTAGTTTATCCTCGATTCATAAACTAAAAAATGTCCGAAACCACCTGTGCTACAGTTTTTGGTGCACTGATGATAACAACACTGGATTAGTTAACTATTATAATGCTTTCCTAATTTCCTCTTCTTCTAAATGTACAGCATAGGCTGATCTGTATAGCGAACAATGAAACACCTATCAAAGTGACTTAGAGCCTTAATGCTTGGATGTACCCTGCAAGTGAGATACTCAAATTGATTTGGTAACAAAGGTTTAGTGGCTTACTCACATTGTGTCATCAAAAAAAAATGTGTTTCTCTTTCATCCTACTGCTTTTTGTATAACTTAGAGGAGTCAAGTGGAAACAAATGGCACCTAAGGCAAATGTATTAGGGAAGTGGGCAAATGACTACAGAAAAATTGAGTTAATAAAAAATACTAACTGAACAAGAGCAAAATATTCCAGCAGAATAATATGTATTAAATTGCTAAAAAGGAGTGAAAACAGTTCCTCAAAGTTTTATATTGAAATGTTTGAAAAAGCGACAATCTTCCCTCT
Organism: Polypterus bichir lapradei; assembly: GCA_026402145.1. Lineage (NCBI taxonomy): Eukaryota > Metazoa > Chordata > Cladistia > Polypteriformes > Polypteridae > Polypterus > Polypterus bichir. The sequence continues at coordinate 52,886,991 of JANRMT010062861.1, read as the reverse complement.
CTATAAATGTGCAGAATTTATATTTAAAGATATGTAATACCGTATGAAGTTAGGATGAAGCAGCTATATATTGTGATTGAATTTGACTTTAGGGCAATTTTCAGTTTTTCTAAAATTAATTAAACAGAATAAGCATATATTAATAAATGATTGATGCTTCATTTTATAACTTTAATCTCGTAAAATCTTTCTTTCGGCTGTTAATTTTTGAGTATGGAGATAAAAGGTTCTAAGTGGAAAGACAGAGAATCAATGGTCACACAAATTGAAAAAGCAAAGAATTCCTACGCAAGCTAACTTTTTTTTTTGGAACTTGCTACAGAATTTTTCTTTATCTTAGGATGATAAGCTCTTCTTTTCAATGCAGAAATATTTATATTCACTTCAGTGAGTCATTATTGCACATTAACACACTTATTTGAGCTCATTACCTTGCTGCAATGGAACTCAAATGTCACTTTCATACAGATCTCATGTCCTAAATATACTTAGTTCTGTAAATGGGGTGTAAATACAAAAAATATCTCAATCAAAAATAGTGAATGATATTTACAGTAAATCTGCCAGTCCCAAAATGAAAAATAAAATCAAAAATGAATGAATGCAAACTGTAGCCTTGCTAAAGAAAAAACACAACACAAAACAAAGTCCAAAGAATCCCAAAATTATTCACTAGAACAATACAAAAAACAGTGGATATACAAGGAAAACAAAAAAAAAGAGCACCAAAACCCAAACTATATAAATATCTCCACCACCAATACTACTATAAGATATATATATATATATATATATATATATATACATTGTGGAACTGGACCCGGACACAGACAGGCGGACAGCGGTTTCACACCCAACACACTCATTTTATTTACAAATATATTTACAGAAGTCATTGCACAACCCAGTGCCTCCAGCACCAATCCCCTAAAGTCCAGGCCTCACAGTCACAAAATGCCTTCCTTTTGGCTGCCTCCACTCCTCTCTCCGAGCTCTGTCCTCTTCCACCTGACTCTTGATGATGACAGAAGGGAGGCGGCCCCTTATATAGCAGCCCGGATGGGCTCCAGCTGCACTCCTCCGTGGACACTCCCCTGTGTGGCGGAAGTGCCGGCTGCGCACCCGGAAGCCCTCCGGGTGGCCCCAGTCTTCTTCCCCCCCAGCACGGGCCCCTACAGGGTTGGGTTTCCAAGCCTTCTACCCGTGGCCCCCAACACAACCAGGGTGGTCGCCCCCTCGTGGTCTGGAAGAGGCACAAGCCCTTCTCCGGTCCGCCTGGACGTCCCGGCTGGGCTCCACCCCCAGCCGCATGCCACTATATATATATATATATATATATATATATATATATATATATATATA
>JANRMT010062861.1:52869386-52885529 GCA_026402145.1 Polypterus bichir lapradei | reverse complement strand
ATATATATATATATATATATATATAAAATTCTTTTCATGTTTAAAACGGAAATTATGTATGACCACAGCAGTCAGGTTACACAGAGAAAGTGAGACAGAAGCAGATCGAGAGAGAAGGCTCGCAGGCTCGCTACACCAGTCAGGTTACACAGAGAAAGTGAGACAGAAGCAGATCGAGAGAGAAGGCTAGCAGGCTTGCTGATCAACGTATACAACAATCACAATTGGCAGCCTCACAAAGACGCAAACATCTTGCTTACATATGACCACAGGAGTCAGGTTACACAGACAAAGTAAGACAGAAGCAGATCGAGACAGAAGGCTCACAGGCTCGCTAATAAACGTATACGACAATCACAATTGAGGGCCTCACAAACACCCGAACAATGTGCTGAACAGAATTGAATTCGACGGATGCAGTATTCACAGGCTACCACGTCACACAGGCGTCAGGGTCTGTATATGGAGTGATTCAATTATAACATTGAAAAAGATTATTGCCTACATCCAAAAGTTACAATAGGAGAAATGGACATCATGTGTGAGTACTGCCAAGCACAGAGGGTTACATTTGAATCACGTGGGATGTGTTGTTTAGACGACATTAATGCCGTTGCCTCATGAGAGCCACAAATTTTTACCTTCCATTCAGTGAGCGAAGCTACTGGGTAATCTGGTAGTTTATATATAAGAAAACATTTACAAATAAAGCACAAGCTGTTGATTTGTATGCTGAAAAGAAACCTCTATACCAACAAACACTATCACACCACTGAATCTAAAGACTAGGGATGGGCAGATCAATACCACAGTAATCGATACTTCGATACTCAAACAGTTCTCATTTGGTATTGAGTCCCAAGGGAAAATATTGATTTCAATTTTTTCTGTAAGATACAGTGGTAAGATTTTCTTGCCAAGCGACAGAGTTTTACTTCCGCACCTTCTGCTCACGTGTGCTGGAATGAACTGAAGCACTGTGACACAAAAAAGAATCTTATAAACCCCCACCCCTCACTCAGACGCTGACTCACAGTGTGCAACAATGGCTGACCGAAAGTGTTGTATGCTGCTACTTTTCACAAAAATGAAAAAAAATGTAGCCCGTTGCAGTATTTGTGACAAGAAGGTTAAACACGGTGAAAATACAATCAACCTATTTAAACACATCCTGACCATCATAAAGAATTGTAAAAACGTCAGAAAGATTCAGATCTAAAACAGGGCAATTTAGCTGTACCCAGTGCCAGACAAGGAACGTTGCAGGAGGGTTTTCAGAGAGGCACAAGACAATATCCAGGTAGCTCTGCTACTAGCAGAGTTATTTAGAGTGGGCTTTAGTGCAGACTTTTTAGTTGACTTTAACATTTTTGCCATTTTCCGCCAATGATGACAGTAAGAATTATAAAACATATAGCATCATTGTTAGCCTAATGGAATAGTATATAAATCTCTGTCAGAGTCTTTTGTCAAGTGCTTTGACCGTGTTTTTTTTTTCTTTTTCTTCTAATTAAAATGAACTACTACAAATATATATAAGTAAACATTAAATAGACCAATACAATGCAAAAAATATGGTTTAACTGTGCCTAATTTGAAGATGAAAGCTTTATTTGAAACAATTTTTGATATCTGAAAAATTACTTACAGAGTAGCTATCAATAAAAAGTGTTATAGTTAAGTTTAAAAATTAAGGTTAAAGTTTAACAGCATCAATAGAAACGTATAGTGTATTAAAAGGTCATTTTCATACTTCATTTTGTATTGTTAAAATTGTATTATGAGTGGCATGGTAGCACAGTGGTAGCACTGCTGTCTCACTTCAAGGTCCACGTCCTGGGCTCTCCCTGTGTGGAATTTTCATGTTCTTCCCGTGTCTATGTGGGCTTCTTCCAAGTGCTCCAGTGTCCTCCCATAATCCAGAGGGATTCTTATTGCTTTGTGCCCACTGCTCGCTGAGATAGACCCCAGCTTCCGTTTGATCCTGCCTTGGATAAGTTGGTTTAGAAAATGGATAGACTAAAAAAGTTACTTTATTAGAAGGTGTAATAGAATAAAAAGAAAACTAAATAATCAACATATCCATCCAGTTTCTAAACCCACTTTATCCTGAGCATGGCTGCAGGTAAGCTGGAGTCTATCTCAGCAAACCTAAGGTGTAAATTGGAATAATCCCTGGACAGAGTGTCAGTCCATCGCTAAGTGAACACATACCCAGTAGGGCCTATTTAGCATCAACAGTCCACCTAACTAGTACGTCTTTGTACTGTGGGATGAAACTGGAGCCCCATTGAGGAAACTCACAGAGACACAGAGAGAACATGCACACTCCATGCAGAAAGGACCCAGAAGTTGAACTCAAATTTCCTTACTGCCAGACAGCATTGCCACCATGTCACCCACAGAATTAAATGACTATTACATTTCATAACCTTCCCTTCCATATTTAAAATCCTTTAATTGCACCCTTTTCAGATGACACCCCTAAAGCTCGAGAGATAACAAGGACCCTAGCTGAGATTATTACCATTGATTTGCATCCTGTTTCAATTGTTGAGGATGCTGGTTTCTGTCAGTTTGGGAAAGTGCTGGATGCTCGGTACAAAATCCCTAAAAGAAAATTTATGACGTCTATTGAAATTCCAAACCTGTATGAGCAAATCAAACTAAAATTGAAAACATCTTTAGAATCTGCCAGCAGTGTAGCTCTTACCACAGATATGTGAACAACAAGAACAACAGAGGCCTATTTGACTGTCTCGTGACATTACTTTGATCAGAATTGGCAAATAGAGGCTTGCACTCTTGAAAAAGTCCATGTGCCTGGACAGCACTCAGCAGACAATATAGTTGAGCTTCTCAATAGACTAACTGAAGACTGGGGGATATTTAACAAGGTCTATGCCATGATCACAGACAATGGAGCCAATATGGTGTCCACTATTCAGAAAACCTATTGTAAACACATTCCATGTTTTTCACATACGCTGAATCTTGTTGTGAAGAATTCCATCAAAGCTGACACAGGTCTTCAGTCTGTCTTAGATAAATGCAGCACTATTGTTGAGTTCTTTCACCATAGCACCAGAGCAACTGACAAGTTTAAAGAAATAGAAAGGCAGTTGCAGTTGCCAGAGCACAGACTACTTCAGGCGGTCGAAACACAATGGAACTTAGTGTTCTATATGCTAGAGAGACGGTTAGAGCAACAGCAAGCAGTTACAACAGCACACACTTTGTCTTCTTGTGAAAAACACACTTTGGTGTCATATCAGCCTGGCCATTGATGCCCTGAGACAGCACTTTGTCTTCTTGAGAAAAACACACTTTGGTGTCAGATCAGCCTGGCCATTGATGCCCTGAGACCCTTTGAAGAGGCAACTAAGGAAATGTCAGTAGAACAGTATGTATCAATTTTAAAAGTCAATTTTTACTGCAAAATGCAAACACATCTGTTGGACTCAATGGTAACACACTAGCTTTCTATCTTGCAGTACAATTTAGGCATCTTTTTCAGAACATTGAGCAAATGTTTCCACTTGCAGCAAATACACTTTTGGTCATACGGTTCAAAAATATTGTGTTTTCTGATAAGCAGAAATGTGGAAATTATAAAGTCATGTCTTATTAATAAGATGCAGACCATAAAAATGAGCTCCTGCCATGGGCAGGCCTCTGCAACAATCCCTGAACCTATGTCAACTACTGCAACATCTGCCTCATCATTACCTAATGTTTATTTCACAGCAGCAGCTTATTCAGTGGCTTCAGCAATAGCACACCGGTCAGTTAATGAAAGCACTGAAAGGGATAGTGCAGTAGTTTCTACATCCAAAGGAGGACTATGGCAGGAACTTGATACACGTATAATTGCTTTTCAAGGAACTCACACGGTTAGCACAAATGCATATGTTGAAATGCTCAGGTTCATGGAAGAAACAATTATTCCAAGAACTGAGGACCCTTTGCTTTGGTGGAAAAGAAATGAGAATACATTTCCAGTCCTCATTAAAATGACAAGGAAATACCTGGGGACTGTTGCCACCTCTGTTCCTGCAGAAAGAATATTTTCGAAGGCAGGAGTGATACTCACCCAGAGGCGAAATAGTATTAAGCCTGAAAATATCAACATGTTACTTTTCTAAATAAAAATATGCAACTTAAGTAAGTGTTAAGCTAATATGACAAGAACATTCTTAAAAAAATAGAAGTGCAAAATATAATAGAAGTACAAATGTGGGAATGTTATTTGTTTTTTGTTAATGTTACTGTTTTAATAAGATCAGTTCAAGTACTTTCATAAAATGGTTGTCTTTTTTAAATTTATTAAACAAATTACTAAATCTTTAAAAAAACAGAAAAGTTCTTTTATTGTGTTTGTATGTTTTACATTGGTCTATTAAAATGTATTTTGTAATAAAATTGTTATGTAGACCTTGTGTCGTGATTTTGGATAATTTAAATATAGATTTACCTATACCAATTAATGAGAGCCATTCTTTAAAAATACTTGGTATCGGTATCGAAAATACTGAGACATAAACACTTGTATTGGTATCAATTTCAAAAATAGGAGTATCGCCCATCACTACTAAAGACAAACCCTAGAGGAAGGAAACTGGGTTTGAAGTCTTCAACTAATCTTGCGACACGCTACTCCCTTACACCAATTGTGACTGACGTAGGTATATTCTGCGTAAGTACTACATTCAACCTTTGCAAGGCACATATTGAATAGGCTAGTGGCCTCACATCTGTGCAAGCTTCAGCGCAACCTGACGCTATCCCTTCGGACAAGCCGATATATTCTGTGAAAGTAAGTTACTTTTTCTTTGCATGAAATTAACTAAACTAAAATGCTCTGCACTTTTCTCTTTATCTATGGCAGGGCCTATGAAGACACTTGCCTTTATGACGGGGTATGCATAGTGTCCTCTAGCAGGCTTGACCTGCAGGCATGCCCGACCTGTCCAAAGCATCCTGCTGCGTGAACCTGCCAAAGCTAAAGTCAAAATCCTCGCAAAAGTGCACCGTGCACTTCAACAGTTTAAGCAGGTGAGTGCTATTTATTACGTGAAAGCTGCCCTTATACTATTCTTGGACTGTATTTTTCTTTAAAGTGTTAATGCCTAGCAGGCAGGTTACCACAACAGTTCACACTATATACATGTATAAAAAAAAAGATTTTCTGTCTTTCTGTTCATTCAAGCACCACATGAAAACCACTGCACCTTTTTCTACAAATTTTTCTACTTATTTTTGTTATAGACTAATAAAGAATATAGGCTACTTAAATTTTAGATTCTCCACATATAAATACCCAGAAAAAAATAAAAACTTGGATAACTTCAGTAAAAGTGACTATTTTTTCTGGACGTTTGAACTTTTTAACCTCAGTATCTCCAGAATGCAACTTGATATTAACATGACCTTTGGTTAAGTTACAAACAATTGCGTAACAAAACAAAAAAAAAAAGAATGAAATTTTCAGGACTGCCACTCAATATCTGTAACATTTGATCATATCAAAAATTTGTTCCATCTTTTCTGAATGCTAATTTTATGATGGACAAAAAAGGTCCTACTCAAGTATTGTCTAGGGCAAATAATAAGACAGTAAATGACCCATTTTTGACAAGATCCATGCTTGAGCTGAAGTAACAAAAGTTTTCAGAGATGGCAGACACATTGTGGGGATATGCTGAGAGTGCTGCTCAGTGTAAGAGGAGAGCATGTATGCATTCTTTCTTTTCTTTCTTTGGTCCCTAGCTGGCGTTTGGTCCTGGACCTGGTCCTAAGCCCGTACGCTGCTGTGGGTGCCAATGGTTGTCGGATTTCATTTTGCAGGCGTTTCCATGCAAGGCGATCCATGGCGGCTGTTCTGGCCTCGTCGAGGTTGAGTCGACGGTTTCTGATGTCGTCTTCAACCTGCTTGAGCCACTTTTTCTTTGGTGCCGTTCTTTGGATTCTCCACTGGGTGGATCGATCGCACCAGAGGAGTTTGTGTGGTAACCGGCTGCCTTCCATTCTGCAGACGTGGCCAAACCACTGTAGTCGTTGTTGTTGGATTTGCTCCTCGATTGTTGGCTGTTGATCACACCGGCGACGGATTTCCTCATTTCGTATGCGGTCTCGGAGTGAGATTCGTAGGATTTGTCGCAGGCATCGCATTTGGAAGACCTCAAGTTTGTTGAGATCTTGCTTGAGCAGTGTCCACGTCTCGGATCCATAGAGGAGAACTGGCAGAAACAGAGTTCTGAAAAGTCGAATTTTGGTCTTGTTGGAAATATTGGTTTGCTTCCACAGGCACCACTTTAGGGAAGCAAATGCCGCGGTTGCTTGACCGATTCGACTGTGGACCTCTACTGTGGACGCCACTTGCATGTGTGCATTAGCAATGACAAATCCATTTCAAGATCCCATGGCAGGATACCTGTACAGACAGATTCACGTATCTATGGCTATTTTTAAGAGCAAGTAACTCATGAACACTGTTATTCTTTTTATTGCAATAAAACATCATACCATGACCAAAGTTGTGAATTAAACTCTTCATATAACATTTCAGTATACACATCCTTAAATCAGTGGTCATCCCACAGATAAGTGAAATCTTGCCTAGAGGCTACGAAAATTGAATGTAAAGTACATAGTGCAATCCATATCACTTCATCTGCCATTGTTCTATTAAAAGAGGAACGGTGTTCAAACAGTTTTAAGTTGCTTTGATTAAAGAATCAGCTGAATCAATGAATGCCTGTGTAAATGACTGCAAGCAGGCTGACCTGGTAAGTCAACAAAGGATGGTGTTAGTTAAAAAGCATGTGCTTGAACCAAAAATTAAAAGATGTTTAGCAAAGTGTAGTCAAATCATTTGTATGGTTCATGCCTTCAAGGGTTTGCTTGTTGATCTCTGCTGAGGGACTAGTAAATAAAACACTCATTTGTACCTGAAGTATAATAGGCAGTCCCTTTTACAGAAAATAGGAGATATTTTATTTGAAGGATGCTCATTTTGTTCTGGCAAAATGACACACTATATATACATGTAAAAAAAAATGCATTTTTACTTTTTAGCCTCTGTGGCAGTATGCCAAGCAGAAGATACTTGTATACATCAGATTCAACATGTGTAAACATTTAATTAAACTTAATGTTTGAAAAAACTAATGGGATTTTGAATACTTACAAGGGGTGGGGGGCAGAAGACTAATTAGAAGACTAATTTGATAACCAAAGTCCCTGATGCAGAAAGTGGTCCATTTTTATGTTTACTACACTTTTTTCCACAACCGCTTTATGTGTTGTGTATATTTTTTTTCATTTGGCATCATTTACTAAAACTGGACATTGATTTTTGCTTCTTAAACACTTGTGGGTGTATCTTATGGATTTTGGCCTGACAATCATAAAAATCACATCTTAATTTTTCGATCACATACTGCTTTATTGCTGTCACCTATTTTTGTGATTTACTCTCATATTTTAAATCCACTACTTGGTTGTTCACAAAAAAGCTGTTTTGTTTAGCTCAGGAATGGCTGTGGGTTGTGAGCGTGACCCACAACAATGGTGTCTTTTTTCTTCATTCATCACTGTTATGCCTGAAAGCTGTCTGGTTACACAATGACAGTACTCACCCTTCAATTCCCAATGACTATGCAGTACACATGAAAGAAACCTACAAAATATGTAACTGTTGTTGAAACACATACAGTACAAAAGCTATAACTGGAACATCTGTGGTGATTTAGAAGTAATGGCACTGCTATTAAGAATGCAGCTCAGATATAGAAAGTACTGTTTTTTCATTTGACAGTGGAAATGCCATGCTAAAGAGTATCATTACCATAAAAAGATCCAGCTGCTCCATAAGCATTTAGTTGCCTTGAAGAAAGGTTTGCACATAAACCATTTTTAAGCAAATCAAAGATATTTTTTCCTCTTCTTCATACAAAACTTGAAGTGATGATACATGAAACTGAAGGGTTTCAAGATTTGAAAAAAGGATCTGCATTTTCATAAATAAACAAAGCCAAGATTAAGTTCATTTTGTCAATCTACATATAAGACATGTTATCAATGATACTTCGTATGAAGATCTTCTGGAGGAAACTGCATGGAAGGCTATTAAGGATCTTATTGAGAAATTTCTTCGCTGCCTATTGTTGAGTAATGTGTTTGTTACTTTTTTTTAACAATTTCATACAAAAAAATCATATAAATGTTATTATATTCTTGAACATATTTTTAATGTTTTTTTTTTAAATGTTACATTTGTTGTTTAGAAAAATATTGCAATACTTTTTGAAAAAAGAAGGATCAGATGATCAGTGCAAATGAATACATCAGGAACACATTTTTAGGTCAGTTGAACTAATGCAATGTGCCAGGATCATTAAGCGATTAAACATGCTAAATTCAAGTTAATTTCATGCTTTTCCAAATTCCTGTCATGACACAGTCTATCTGAAATTAAATGTGTGTTCAGCTGAAAGCTATTTATCATAGTCAAAAAATTATCAGAAAGTGAAACTTGACATATTTGTTGTCAGGTGACATTTGCATTTTTTATATTGTTGTGTTTTAATGTTATATTAAAGACTCATTTGTCACTGTTTTATTCTGTGTAGAGATCAGCAGCATTTTGTGATTGTTTTTTATTGATGTAGTCATGTTGAAGTGGTTATAACTCCCTTTGCTGGTTACGTCATCATGCAGTCAGTATAAAAGATGGTGGCATGCACTTCTCTGCATCCAAGCTTATGGATTGTAAAGTAAAAATCAGTTGCTGCTGGCAGTGTTGGTTAGGAATATAGAATTCTGTTAGTAATGTTTAGAATTTACATTTTTGTTTTGGACTTTGAATTTCACCATTGTGTTTTGGCTTAAGTCTGTGGCATTCTTTTTGACTCTTTGGCTTTAGACATTTGCCTGTTTTTGGCCATTCTTTTGCCATTCCCCTAAAAGGCTTTATTCCTTTATCTTTGGATTCACTCGACTCTTTTTATTAGGTTTTTGACCTGCCTAGTTCTTTTTTTAGACATTTAATAATGAAACAGTCGCTTCTATTCATCTTTTTTTAATTCTGAATGTTGAATAAAGGGTAATAAACTGAAAAGGACAATTTAGAAGTAGCTACATGTCCCACAAATTGAAAGACCTTGTATACTGTAGGCAAACACCTTAAAGACAGCACATAGGCAGCCAGTCTTTGAAACTCACTATACAGTATTTAGGACTACAAAGAGATGTAAAACTATTTGGAAAATACAAACTCCATTCCCAAAAAAACTGGGCCACTTTCTAATAATGCAATAAAAGCTAAAATCTGTAATTTTGTAATTTACTTGAACCTTTATTTAAAGATAGGACAAAGAAAAGATTTTCAATGTTTTCACTGACAAACAATTCTATTTGTTAAACATAAACAAATTTGGAAATTGATGTCAGTGTCCAGGGTGCTTCTTAATTTACCTAAATACCGCCCTAGACAGTCGCCTGTGGCACCTAAAGGGCTGACTGGTTATACTTAAAGGACTGACAACCATGTCAAAACAATGAATCTCAATAGGTATCTTATTTCTAAATTTCATAAACACTAATAAGTATAAACCTGTTAACTGTTGTGCTTGAATACTGTGACGTTAATTTTTTCTACAAATTACAACTTTTTTATAGTCAATTAAATGTTTAACATATTAAGACAGGAGTCTGTAATTAATTTTAACTGCGGGCCAGTTTTATTCTGTGCTGCTCATTCAGGGCCAACAGTCTTTAACACTCATTCCCTACCTTGATTTTTAAACTAAAGCCATGAAGTGTGGTGCAACAGCAAGTTACTTTCTTTCATTATGTCCAATTTTAAAATGATATTTTATCACATTTACCATATAATGTAAGGTGCTATCACTTTGCAATACTTAATTGCATAAACAGTTGTGTGACTCCTCCTTGTGCTCATATACTTCTAGCTAGTATATTTTAGTACGTCAGCAGTCAATTACAGCCCCACAAACACTTCATGGAAGAGCACATTGACATGCTAGTCTTGGTTGAAAAAAACTGAATTTACAAAGTCATCATAATTTATTTACATAAAAATGCAATGTGCACTCTTTGCATGTATGTGTTGGTGGTCTGTTTGTGTGTTTTCTGAAGAGTTATTTACAAAATTTACACTTTTCACAATTCATTGTACTACCTCAATAACAGTATTTGTTTTCATCAATGATAAAAAAAAAAAAAAACTGTCGACAGTATTTAAACTCCACTTTTTATTTTTTACGGATCTTTACTCTTAATTTTTATGAAAGTGTGTACTACTTGAAGTATTTGCATTTAATGACTACACTTTCTATTTGTTTTCATCAATGTCATGATTTTAATGCATACATAATTTTATTGAGTTAAACAATACACTATATTGAGTATTGAAAATGGTATTGAATTTCAATACTTTTTTTTTATCATATCAAAGTGTGAACTTTTGGTATTGAGACAATCCTAGTGTCCATGTTAGGACATCCTCCTCCCTCCGACAAAACTCCATCCTTCCTACTATCTTCGACAAAATACTCCTCCTTCCTGCGAGGAAATCCCCGTCACCTCTCCTCCTTCCGCCCTCCACCCCCCCACCCCCCCCCCCCCGCACCATCTAATCTCAGTCTTCCGACATTTGTTTTCTGTCATCCACCCCCTATCTCTGTTGTCTGCCTTCAGCTCTCCGTCAACCCCCACAAATCACGGCATTTTCGTTAAGGAAATGACATAATACTCCAGGTCCACCTTCTTTACAAGTTCATTCGCCGAATTATTTGTCATTTATATTTCACAGTAAGAATTTACAGCATGACTCAAACATGGGAACGAAGGTAAATGATGTTAATTGTTCAGTGTCTTTTAATACCATGTAAGCATACATATTAGCATGTGTGCATTAAAATGTGTATATTTACGGGGCCATTTCTCAGGCTTAAAAGCTCACCTTTTATTAAAAAGGTAAATGCAAACTTTTTTCATTCTGAAGGGCACAAACCACTTTGGATTTCAGCTATTAAACGCACATAAATTTTGGTATACCAGATAAATGAAAACAACATATTATCAGTTGTATTGTATGCTTACAATACATATAGAAATGTGTTAATCATTAACTAATAGTATGGGATGGTGTTTTTTGACTCAGCTACAGATGCTGATGGAGAACAGAACTGCTTTGGAAAAATACGAACACCTTTGGGCCGATCTGGAAGAAAGTAGCACAGTGCCTTGATTTAAATTATTACATGTATGGGTGGGTTTGCGTAGCTTTTTGTCAATATCTTTACACCTGTTTTTAAGGCTTACTGACTGAAAGGGGTTGTCATGAATAAGTTAGAGCTTTGCTACTCTAGAAAAACGCCCTCTAGAAGCCAAGGAAGTAAAAATAAAGGTATATATTTCTGTTTTATTTAAACCTTTTAAGTTCGCATGCATAGCCCCATTTGGCCGTTTTAATTTTTTTTCTTTCTTCAGTAATATTTCCTTTCTCTAAAGATAAACAACATTAATATTTAAAATGTAATTTTAGAAACACAATGTAGATACTTGATTATCAGTATAAGCCAGTTGTTGAAAATATTTAAAAAGTTGCATACTTATGAAAGTCCCATTAACTGAGATGTTATTTTTTCAGTAAGATGTATTCAGAATGTATTTAATGTGCTGGTTTATTGTGCATATCTTGTTTTGTATCACAGATTCACGTGTCATTGGAGTAAAGAACCATGATTGTAAGTAACTAGCCTTAATAATACAATTGTAATGTAATTTAAATTTTATAAACACACTTCACAATGAATTAGCCAATAAGGAAGTTAATATGTTTTGCACACTGTTTGAATAAAATATATTTTTTGTTAAAAATCCAAATTAGTCTGTAAAGTTCTGGCATCAAAATGTTTCCTGTCATAGGTTTGTGTATTATGAGAAACCTACTTGAGCAAGGGTATACTCAGAAGGAGATGGTTAAAGTAATTGAGGTGTTTGGAGGAGGAAAAAAATATTGTAAGTTAAATATTTTCATTCATTTTTTTAAGATTTTGGATTATATCTTTATACTGTGGGAAAGGTCATTCATTTTTAATTCCAAATCTCATTGTAACATATGCTATTGTAATTGTTTCACTCAATGCATATGGTGTAAAAACATAGTTCAGTATTAAGCATTTATAATTTTTCTCAGTCTATAAATTAATTTTTGGTAGAACAAACATTATGCAAATTATTTTTTATCAAATTTCATCTAAGAAAATATGTTTCTTTGTGAGTTAACGCAACAGATGACTACAACATAAAAATTTGTTCCACCAATTACAAATATGCATTGTTTTAAGATTTAAAGAACAGAAGGACATGGTAAATTTCTGTAACATTTTCCGGGATAGGCAACTGAGAAGACTTTTGCGCAAAATGATATTGTTCTGAAGGAGTAATGACTGCCCCAAAAATGAAATTTTTTCTGCAGTTGAGGTACCAGTATTACTGACTCTTTGATTATGGAGGTGATCATGAAGTGAATTAATTAACTCCAAATTATTTTTGTATCTTAGAGTGAATTAAAAAAGTGGCCCCCAATGAAAGGCGTTCGAGCTATGTAGAGACATGTGAGGAACTTCAGAGGAATTCGCCCATGCTATCAGTATCCTGTGTCTAATTCTACAGCATGTTTCATGTTTTATCTATTATGTTATTTATGTTGTTTTTTGACTACTTGGTTAATAGTAAACACTCATTCCCTTCCTTAAATATGTGACTTCTAAAATTTTTTTTTTTTTCTGTAGGAATGATGTACATGAAGTAATGCGTCAAAGTTCTATTCACTTGCTTTCCGTGACCTTCAGTAATACTGATGGTTTCCTCATTGTGATTATGTACTCTTACTTCTATTTATTCTTTACAGTATTTTTGTTATTTTATTTCTATTTATGTTATTTATGTTAATTGTATGTTTTTTTCTTCTTTTATTGTAAAGCACTTTGGCCACAGCATTCCTATGTTGTTTTAAATGTGCAATATAAATAAATTGACAATCGGATGCAATGGAGCTGCACTGATGATGAAGAAAATTCTGAGATGCCAGTACTCAACTAAGGGCCCCAATCACACTTGGCACATTGATGGCATATCTTATATTGGTTTTGTTGTCATTTTGTTTTCTAATATACATGTTCCATATGATAAGAATAGAAAGTGCAAAACTGTGAATTCTGAGATTCTTGCAAGGTACTTTAAACCACTGTTTTTAATGTGGATGCAGTGTTATTACTGTGTTTGCAGGGTTCATTTATTGAATTTTATTTGATACAGGAAATGATACATTGCGTCTGTGTATTGATGGGTATGTAGAGACCAGCTGAATCGGCATTATTGTGATCAATACTGTTCTGTTAATGTTTATATTCTCTATGCATGTTTTTTTGCATATTTATATCTTTATGTACATATTCAAGACATGTTATATGGCTACATGCAGGGACCTCCAATCGGAATCCACGTTTCATTGCTAGATATTTTCTCGATGCTGTGGAAACAGAAAATGGTGAAACATTTGCTTTCATTTCCAGCTAATTCCTATGATGAATGAATTTCTTTAGCTGTATATTGTTAGAAGATTTTCTTAATATTTTATAGAGCACTTTTCTGCCTGAGGGTTTTAAAATACTGTGTTTTATTTATTTTTGAATTGCTATAGCTATAGGTTGTCCACACCCTGTGACAGCAGATAGGGGTTGTGAAAATTCTTTAGTTGCCATTATACAGATGTCTTTTAGATACTGTCACCATGACAGCTTAGCAGGAGTTAACAGTTTCAGATATGGGTAGTCTATACATAATCAAGTAAGTATTCAAAAAAAATACCAGATTTTTTTATATTTCATTATTGTGGCTTTACCTTTAAAGATGAAAAAAACTATGTACAGTAGGAAAATGCACATGCTTTCAATAATTACTGCATCATAAAGCCTATCACAAGTAATATGATGTGTTACAATATCCCTTGCGAGTGTTTGCTGACAGGATTTTAAATGACTGAATTTAAAAAGTTGAGAAAAAAAATCACCAATATTATTATATTCTGTTTTTATTTCTAAAAGCGAGCAGAGTACTTTAATGAATACCTAAAAAAATCATGGATATCCTTCTGGCAAAAACATTTTGACGTGTGTAATGTAGATGTAATATTTGTCTTTTTGATTAACTAATGATTACTTATAGCATTGTGAGCACTGTTTGCTCCCTTAGTACAGCTAAGAAATTTTGCCTTTTTGACAGGTAATGGTTAAAGTTGAAATTTTGGGACTATCTAATCCCATACATATGTATGTATTGTACATTTATTAAAAAAAATATATATATATACAGTGGAACCTCGGTTCACGAACGTCCCGGTTCACGTACAACTCGGTTCACGAGTTTAAAGTGGTTTAAAGCCAGTAGAGGATGGTTTGAAAAGTTTCGCAAAAGAAGTGGCATTCATAGTGTGGTAAGGCATGGAGAGGCTGCTAGTTCCGATGCTAAAGCTGCGAAAGAATTTGTGAAAATTTTCACAAACTTAGTGGAGGACGAAGGCTACATCCCACAACAAGTCTTCAACTGTGACGAGACCGGATTGTTCTGGAAGAGGATGCCAAAGAGGACCTACATTACCCAGGAAGAGAAGGCTATGCCCGGCCATAAACCAATGAAGGACAGGTTAACTGTTTTGCTGTGTGCTAACGCTAGTGGTGACGTAAAAATCAAGCCACTACTCGTTTACCAATTTGAGAACCCTCGTGCTTTCAAACAGCACAATGTAAATAAAGCCAGACTGCCTGTGATGTGGAGGGCAAACACAAAAGGGTGGGTCACAAGGACTTTGTTTTTGGAATGGCTGCACGAGGCTTTCGCTCCCGCCGTGAAGCGATATCTCAAAGAGAATAACCTGCCTAAAAAATGCCTTCTTCTAATGGACAATGCACCGGCACACCCTCCAAATTTGGTTGACGATATGGTCGAGGAGTACGAATTTATTAAGGTCGTGTTCCTCTCCCCCAACACGACTCCTCTTCTGCAGCCCATGGACCAGCAGGTTATTTCAAATTTCAAGAAACTGTACACCAAAGGACTATTCACCAGGTGTTTCAATATGACCGAGGAGACGTCTTTGACCCTGAAAGAGTTCTGGAAGAACCATTTTAATATTGTTCATTGCATCGGCCTCATTGATAAAGCCTGGGAAGACGTCACACACCGCACATTGATCTCCGCCTGGAAGAAACTTTGGCCTGAATGCGTTCCTGAACAGGTTTTAGAAAGCTTTGAGCCTCCTGTTGTGGATGAGATTGTGTCCATGGGCAAGAGCATGGGTCTTGAAGTGGACAATGAGGACATCGAGGAGCTGGTCCTGGATCACAAGGAGGAGCTGACGACGGAGGAACTCGCTGCACTCCAGCAGGAGCAGCTTAGGTTGCTCACCGAGGAGCAGTCCTCCGGGGAAGAAGAGGAAAGGACAGTTATAAAAAGTGATGCGATAAAAGCCATCATGGAAAAATGGAACGAGTGCCAGGATTTTTTTGAAAAGAACCACCCTGACAAAGCGGTTACGAACAGAGTGATAAACATGATGAACGACAATGTCGTCTCGCATTTCCGAAAAATTTTAATGCGTAGGAAAAGGCAAGTCACATTAGACCGCTATTTCAGTAAGTCTGATCCACCAGCTAAACGGCTAAAAACACCAGAAACCGAAGGAAGCACAACAGAGAAAACGCCTGAAAGAAAACATCCCTCCATCGCGGAGCCGGACTCTCCCTCAAAACTGTAACCTCCTCTCCACCCATTTACTCATGCAACGTTAGTTTTCTTGGTGGTATGTACTGTACAGTAGTTTTTGTTTTACTGATTTTTCAAAAGTTAATTTTTCAGATCATGCTGTGATTTGTTGCAGTGTTACTTTTCTCTTTTTTTTTAAATGTTCGTGTTTTTCCCTGTGCTTAAAACTCATTAAAAAAATTGTTTACATGGAGGACTTCATTGTGTGATTTGTTGCAATGTTACTTTTTTGTTTGCTTGTGAGTTGGTTTTTGCACGCGCTTCGGATTTGTTGTTCGTTTTTTTCTG
>JANRMT010062861.1:52840029-52869376 GCA_026402145.1 Polypterus bichir lapradei | reverse complement strand
GGTTTAATAGCGTGATCTCCTGCAATGTTACTTTTTTGTTTGCTTGCAAGTTGGTTTTTGCACGCGCTTCGGATTTGTTGTTCGTTTTTTTCTGCTGTGCTTAAAACTCCTTTTACAAACATTGTTTACAGCGATCAGGCTTTAGGTTTAATAGCGTGATCTCCTGCAATCTTACTTTTTTGTTTGCTTGTGAGTTGGTTTTTGCGCGCGCTTCGGATTTGTTCCAATGTTTCTTTGCGCGCGCGGGCCGCTGACAGGGAAGGGATGGGGGGAGGATAGGGGTGTGTGTGTGTGTGTGTGTGTGTGTGTGTGTGCGCGCGCGCTCGCGCTACACAGAGAGAGAGAGCGCGTGAGCCAGCCTGCTCCTGTAGCTGAGGGAGGGAGGGGCTTTGGTGGTGTGTGTGCTACAGAGAGAGAGAGAGAGAGCGCGAGCGAGCCAGCTCGTGTAGCTGATCAGGGAGCCTGGGTGTTTTATGTGTTATTCAATGTTTTTACATTAGTTTACTATTACACTGTGCATTCTATGGTGTAATTAACTATATTTGTGCTTAATCTTTACATATTTTTGCATATTTACATACAGTTTGTACGGTCTGGAATGGATTAATTGTATTTACATACAATCCTATGGGGGAAACTGCTTCGGTTCACGACCAACTCGGTTTACGACCAAAGTTCTGGAACGAATTATGGTCGTGAACCGAGGTTCCACTGTATGTATATATATATATATATATATATATATATATATATATATATATATATGGCCGGCCGTACATCCCGGCCAATACCCCCACGCCGCCAGGTGGAGCCCTCCCTGCATCATGGAGGTGCCCCGAAAGCCAGCAGGGCATCATGGACATTGGAGTCTTTATTCACAGCCCTGCTGGATACCATGGGGGCCGCTAGGAGGCGATGCAGGGAGGAACAGTGATTATTTGCCTTACGCCCCGGAAGTACATCCGAGTCACATGTTCAAGGGGAATGATGTGCTTCCGGGGTGAAGAAGACTTTTTATCAGACCTGGAAGTGATAGGAGATCACATGGACGGGGGAATTGGAAACACTTCTGGGTCAGGGACTATAAATGGACGCTGGGAACTCCTAGACGATGAGCTGAGCTGGGTGGAAGGGTGGCAACGCAACTGGGAGTGGTGGAGAGTTTATTATTGTGATTATTGGTTTATTTAAGAATATAGTGGAGAGGTGGGTGCTTTGTGCACTGTGCATTATCAACAAAGTCAATATTTGGACTTTTACCTCGTGTCTGACGTCTTGGTCATAGCGCCCCCTGTCTGTCACATTGGCGCAGTCGGTAGGATTCTCTGGCCGTCATTTTGGCAGAGGACCTGTACAAAAATTTTCTGTGGGCAGAGAACCCTAAGACGACAGCATCAGGTCACACTGCAGCATCACCAGAATCCATGTTTTCCAAGTCCGTTATGGTGAAAAAGAAGGGTAAGCAGAGCGACAGTGTCGGCGGAGGTTCCACGCTCATCACAGAGGACTCTCGGGATGAGCTGAAGAGTAGCTGCTCGAGTCGGGAAAGGTCTCCGGAGAAGGATGACTACCATGAGTTATGTGCTGGAAATTCAGTTACTAACATCTTTAAAATAACCCATTTTGTTCCATGCACATACCTCAAGGAAGATCCTCCGGAGGTCCTGCGGGATGCAGACAAAAAACCCAGCGAAGGGGCTACGTTCTCGGTCTAGCAGACGAGCCAGAAGGACTTCCGCATGTCGGCTGCCGGCGAGGGACACGTGACCCAACATGAAGCATTGCGGGAAGGAGGAGGTCTGCATCTTACTACTTACAGCCATACCCTGGAAAAGACGACTCGGACATTCCGAAGGGAAAGTGGGAGGCGAGTGAAGCACCGCTCACCCCACGAAAAGGTAAGGAGGGCCAGGAAATGGCTGATCAATCCGCCAACAAATTGCGGATCGCAGTCAGTCAAAGGTGGCGGCCCGGTCCTCTGAAATAAACTCCAGTTCCCAGCAGCCTCTGCGAGACCCGTCAGAGCACGTGCCAACAGCGGACAGGCTCATTGACTCCCGGCCGGTAAGTAGGCAGAAGGAGGAAGTAAGCCTACCACCGTCCAAATTAATTAACTCTTTAGATGTGCGGGAACTCGAGAAGTTAATCAAGCCCGTACGAGGTATATTGCAGATGCTCACGGCGATTAAGAAGATCGTCGGAGACCTGGGAGTGACGGCCGAAGCACCAATAAAAAAGTTAGAGGAGTACCTGCAGCAATTTGGTCAGGAGCCTCCAGTGTTAAAAAATACGGCGGTACAGGTATGTGAAGCCCGTACCGTACATAATCAAGGGACACAGAGTGACACGGGCCCGCTGTTGATCCATAGCGGGTGCCAAGTAGCTGGGATCCCTACAAGGGAGTGTGCCATTATGACAGAAGGGGAGGGGGAAGCACCAATCATACTGGAGTAGCTGAAAAGTGCTGTCTCCCAAAGCGATGCAGTGCTGAAGCTGCCGCCCTGGTCAATGTAAAATCAAAAGGGGTTCAGACAGAAAAGGGCTCTCTTTAACTAATAATGAGACCCAAACTGTGCACCATTTTACTCGTCCTCTCCGCCACAGGAATGAGAGATGAGACATTTTCTTTGTAGCGGGGGTCGAGAAGGGTGAACACCCAGTAATCCGTGTTATCTAAAATATGTATAACGCGAGGGTCATGGGAAAGGCAGCCTAACATGAAGTCAGCCATGTGTGCCAGAGTACCAACAGGCAAGACGTTGATGTCGACATCTGGATGACTCTCCATCTCCGCCTCCTCCTCTTCCCATCCACGCTGAACAGATGTAATTAAAGTTACATGGGTACTACTATCCTCTGTAGCAGAGGCAACAGTCTCCAGCAGCTCCTCCTCCTCCTCTTCATGGTCCAAGTCGCGCTGTGAAGCCAAACTGTGGGTGGTCTCGCTATCACCCTGTGTCATCTCCTCCCCCATTACCTCATCTGCCACATTCAGAGCGTCCTCCTTAATTGTGAGCAGTGATCGTTTAAGTAGACACAGCAGTGGGATGGTTACACTGATGATAGCGTTATCACCACTAACCATCTTTGTGGATTCATCAAAGTTTTTTAAAATTTCACATAGGTCTGACATCAATGCCCATTCCTCGCTTGTGAATAGTGGCAGTTGACTGGAAAGGCGACGACCATGTTGCAGCTGGTATTCCACAATTGCCCTCTGCTGCTCAGAAAGCCTGGCCAACATGTAGAACGTAGAGTTCCAGCACGTGCTCAGGTCGCACAACAGTCGGTGAGCTGGAAGCCGCAAGTGCTGCTGCAGGGTTGACAGACCGGCTGAAACTGTGGACGACTTTCTGAAATGAGCACACAAGCGGCGCACCTTCACTAGTAGCTCTTGCAAATTGGGGTAGGTTTTGATAAACCGCTGAACAACTAAGTTTAAAACATGGGCTAGGCATGGAATGTGTGTCAGGTTGCCGAGCTCCAAAGCCGCCACCAAGTTACGGCCATTGTCAGACACAACCATGCCTGGTTGTAGGTTGAGTGGCGAGAGCCACAGCTCGGTCTGGTCCCTTATACCCTGCCACAGCTCTGCAACGGTGTGCTGTTTGTCCCCCAAGCAGATCAGCTTCAGCACGGCCTGTTGGCACTTCCCCACAGCAGTGCTACACTGCTTCCAGCTAGTGAATGATGGCTGACTGCTGTTTGAGGTGGAAGTGGAGGAGGAGGTGGCGGAGGAGAAGTGGAGGTTGGAGCCAGTAGCATAGCTGCTGGCGGAGACCCTGATGGATGTAGGACCCGCAATCCTGGGTGTGGGTAGCACCTGTGCCATCCCAGGGTACGACTCACTCCCGGCCTCCACAACATTCACCCAGTGTGCGGTCAGGGAAATGTAGCATCCCTGGCCACCAGCACTTGTCCATGTGTCCGTGGTGAGGTGGACCTTCACAGTTACTGCGTTGGTCAGGGCACGGGTGATGTTCTGGGACACATGCTGATGTAAAGCGGGCACGGCACACCGTGAAAAATAGTGGCGGCTGGGGACTGCGTACTGAGAGACGGCCGCCAACATCAGGCTGCGGAAGGCCTCAGTGTCCACAAGCCTAAATGGCAACATTTCAAGGGCCAGTAATTTTGAAAGTTGCGCATTTAGGGCTATGGCCTGTGGGTGGGTTGGTGGTTATTTGCGCTTGCGTTCAAATGCCTGTTTTATCGACATTTGGACGCTGCGCTAGGACAGGGAAGTGGATGTAGATCCTGCTGGTTGATGTGAAGGTCTAGGTGCAGGGAGCGGGGCATCCAGGCCAGCGCCTTTAACAGGGGATTGGCTAGCAGTGCAAAACACAAGGGAGGAGGAGGCAGTGGTGTGACCTGCAGATACAGATTGTGGACCCAGGCGTTTGGCCCACTTATTAGGGTGCTTGGATGCCATGTGGCGAGTCATGCTGGTGGTGGTGAGGTTACTAGTGTTCACACCACCATGGTCATTGACCTCATCGTACACCACCTCCTCTTCCACTTCCTGACTCTGCTCATCCTCCTGACTTGACCTAAACATAACCTGAGTGTTTGGCAACTGTGTCTCATCATCATCCACTTCGTGAATGAATTATTGCCGATCACCACCGTCATCTTCTTGCGAATATGAAGGCTCAAGACCTTGGGAATCAGGGCACAATATCTCAGGTCCCTCCACCAGCGTGCTGGGCGAGAGGGCCAAATCTAATTGTGGCGCTGTAAAGAGCTCCTCGGAATATCCGAGTGTGGGATCACTCGTTTGGCAAGCCTCTATATGGTGGGAGGAAGGATGATCAGAGTGAGGATTTTGTTGACCAGGCTCTTGGCTACAGAGACTGGACCTGGTGGAAGAGAGGGTCGTGCTTAAACGACTGGAACCATTATCTTCAGCAATCCAACCGACCAACTGTTCGCACTGGCCCGACTTGGACAGTGTTGTCCTGCGCCGCCCAGCTAACTTGGACATGAAACTGGGTACAGTGTTTTTTTTTTTTTTCTTCTGGTGCACTGGTACAGTTTCTTTGCACCCAGGGCTATGGCCTCTGCGTGTACCATCAGCATCACGCCCACTTCCTTGTCCCTTATTGCTCACCGTCTTCATATTTATGCCGGACTGTATATGTCACAAAAAACACCAGAATATGGACAGTATATTAGGCCCAGATGAATGTAAAGTGAACTACAGCCACTGTTTTAGGACACTATATGTGACAAAAAAAGACCAGAATATGGACAGTATATCTGCCCCCAATTAAATTGAATTTAAAGTACAGAAAATTATTTCTGATGTCCGACTGTATATGTCACAAAAAAGGCCATAACATGCACAGTATATTAGGCCCAGATGAATATAATGTGAACTACAGCCACTGTTTTAGAACACTATATGTCCCAAAAAAGCCCAGAACATGCACAGTATATTGTGCCCAGATAAATGTAATGTGAACTACAGCCACTGTTTTAGAACACTATATGTCACAAAAAAGCCCAGAACATGCACAGTATATTGTGCCCAGATGAATGTAATGTGAACTACAGCTACTGTTTTAGAACACTATATGTCACAAAAAACCCCAGAACATGCACAGTATATTGTGCCCAGATTAATGTAGTCTAAAATACAGACTGTCAAACACACACTAGAGTCCTTAAAAGGACTTTTGGGTCTTTGCTGAATGTGAGAGCTGTGAAAGTCACTAATCTGTCAATGCCTATCCGCGTCTCTCCCTGTCTCTGTCTGAGCCGAACACGCGGCGTCAGGTGCTATATAGCACCCGATGACGTGTTCCGGCCAGCCAATCACTGTAATGCCAGCACCTGACATGGCTACTGGCATTACAGTGAGGGCAGTACTTACCTGCCCCTTGATTGGCTGTCTCCAACCCGCGAAACGTGTGGGGCGGAGACTTGAGCATGGCGCACGAGCACATGGGGTGGTCGTTCGAGTAGCGCCATGCTCTGAGCATAGCGATGCTCGAGCCGAACACATGTTCGGCCGAGCATGCTCGCTCATCACTAGTAATGGGTCATGTGGGATTGGCATCACATGCCTAGAACAATATAGCCTCATAGTGACCAAAATCTCTACAGTGATGGCACCCATAGATACCAATGCACGAAATGTCTACACTCATGAAAAACAAATGCACATTGTAGAGAAGCATTGATAAATAAAAATCAAGAAGAATAAAAATGATAACTTGTATTGAACATGGAAAACAATCACATTCCTGACATTTTCTCCAGGTTATATTCCTTGTGCCCGAGAGGCTTTTAATGATTTTGAGTTCAGAGACAGTGATGGTATGGCATAGCTTCTAACTTGCTCTAAGCCTTGCCATTCTACAGTTGACACAAGACATAATTCTTAGCTAAATTTGATTCTTTTCTAATCAAATGCAGTAATGCAGAACAGCAGTAATTCTGTGATTAATGTAAATGTCCACCATGTTTTTACACAGTGTAATCTTCTTAAGAAACCTCTTTTCACTTCCAGCCACAACCTAAAACAACACTTTTCTGTCCATATGCCACAGGGCAACAAAGGGAGATTCGAAGGATAGACAAACCAACTTATTACAAGTCTATGGTCCCACTGCAGTAAAGGCAGGAAATAGACACTTTTTTCAATATGTCTGATAGCAATCTGGACAAGCTTTTAGAAAGCCAGCAATGCATTAGGAAGAGAAATTGAAGTACGGGTTGGGTGGGTATTTGATAACTTTATCTAGTTCTTTGTCTGAAAATATCAGTATAAATATTCAAAATCTTTCTTTCTTTCTTTCTTTCTTTCTTTCTTTCTTTCTTTCTTTCTTTCTTTCTTTCTTTCTTTCTTTCTTTCATCTGTCATCTATTATAATCTGTTAAATAAGTTTTATTGCCATTGAGGTTTATATCTTTCATTACCCTTGTGTTTCGCGTTGGAAATATCCAGCTAGAACAGTGTTTCATAAACATCTTTGTCCTTATTTCTTCTATCTTCTGGCTCCTTTTGTATCACCTCTCTTCTAAAACACGAGCTCAGCCATTTGTGGTTACCCTCCCTTACAAGTAGAAAGTAACTTTTTTTAACTAGAATGCTTACAGCTTTTTGACTGAGAGACTGATGTCATTTGTGCACTTTCCAGCAGGCTCATTCACCTGAGTTGTTATTATGACCCTGCTGAAGTTTTGATTATAACAAATGTTTAAGACGCTGTCTTTTCATTTGATATAAAGTGACATAAAAGTCTGCATTAGAAACATTATTTTTAAGGTTGTAGTGTTTTGCACTGCAAGAAAACTAAAAGGAAAATGAAGGAGTTCACAGGCACCATTAGAAATATAAAGAGCCAGTACTGAAAGAAGGATTTTGCATTCATCTGACAGCTAATTGAATTAAAGCTTCATCCAATTAACTGAAAGTGATTGAAGACTGATTCATCCACATGGGAAGCCACTTATAATTCTCTTTCAATCCACAAGGGAAGTCAGCTTCTAGCAAGAAAGCAAAATGAGTATGCCTAGACCAGTTAGAGAAGTCAAACACTCACTAGCAATTTGATAAAACATTTTGGGTCACATCATGTGCTGTTGTTGAAGGAGAGACTCAAGGCTACTGTTGAGAGAAAATAACCTTGACGCTCAGCAGAATGGCAAGACTATGGAAATTAAACAGAAAAGAAAATCGTCTCAAATGGAGAGACAAGTAAGTAAAAACAATGGGAACCAGTCAACTGTAATGAGAAAAGGTTGGTGCATATATTTAGTGTTTGTATGACACTGACTGTATATATGCAGTATATGTTGTGAAAAGATCAGACATAATATGTGAGAAATATGTAATTATATACTATTTAATTTGCACATAGCCAAAAGATAAAAAAAAACAAGAACAAAAAAAGTTATGCACTCTGGCCTAAATAACAAAGTTCTAGTGCATTTCACACTGGTATGCTTCTCCATTTGCTAGTTATATATGACATTATTATTGAGGGGTTTTTTGAAGGTATGAGGCTAGAGAATAGAAGGGAATTGGAGGGGAGTTCAGTAGAGCTCTTCCAGGCCATTGTTTTGAAAATGGTGGGGAAAAATAGGCAAACCTGTATATATATAGGTATTTAATTCAACATTGAAGATGGCTGGAGCTATTCCTGGCAGCACTGGAAAACATGCAGCCTCCATGCAATCAATGACTTGTTGTTGGATACAAGTTGGACCCAATAATTCCTAGAATCAGTCATTACCTCGGGAGTAAAGTATACAGTGATCCCTCGCTATATCACGCTTCAACTTTCGCGGCTTCACTCTATCGCGATTTTTTCTCATACACGCTTACGTCACTACACATGCACTTTCTGAGAACTTTTATCTAAGCCCCACGATGGCTCCTAAACGTGCTGCTTTTTCTAAGCCTTCTGACAATAAAGCCGGAGGAAGGTGCTTGCTATCCAGGAGA
Organism: Polypterus bichir lapradei; assembly: GCA_026402145.1. Lineage (NCBI taxonomy): Eukaryota > Metazoa > Chordata > Cladistia > Polypteriformes > Polypteridae > Polypterus > Polypterus bichir. The sequence goes on along the minus strand of JANRMT010062861.1, from coordinate 52,860,921 downwards.
AGGTGAAACTCTTGGATATGATCAAAGATGGCAATACCCTACAAAAGCCTCCTCACGCATATGAAAAGACAGCGCCAGCAACTGCCTATCAAGATGTTCTTCAGCCGCGCACCCAGATACCCACTGCCTACTCTTAGTACTCCTTCAGCGGAAGAAGACAACGATGCACCTGCTGAATATACTGCACCACCTGAAGACTCTCCTACTGATGTTGTGCCTTCATAGGTTAGTGGTTGTGTGTAAGAACTGTGCGGGTGTAATTAAATGTACAGTACAATAATCTACTATATAAAAGCAGTCGGGATTGTCCTTCTGTCCCGTGAGTGCAAAGCGTAGTGGTATTCTGCTTATCACAGACTTACTACTTGCTGCTTGCGGTACGAAGCGACGCGATGTGAGCAGAGTTCTGCTCCCATCGTCCCCTTGCTTTTGTGCACGATGCGCTGGAAAAATTGACAAAATTATGTCTCTGGAAATAATGTTGATGGAGTACAAATGCCTCACCGCGTAGTAAATATCAGGGGAGATGGTACTTGCTTATTCTCATCTATAGCTTATTTAGTGCATGAAACTCCGTCTTTAGTGGTACAGATTCAGGCTGACATTGTACGACTTTGGACAGGCACTCGAGGGGATAAAAAAACTTAGGTTTTCGGGAGATGTTATGAATGGGCACTTTAATGTTCTCATTCCCTACACTTACATGCCTGATGTACACATGTAGCGCACACAAATTAAGGATAAAAGTTGGTCGCCTTAAAAGGCAGGTGAGCCTAGTAATAATATATTTGTAACGTCTAATATGTCTTATTTTCTCTTATTTTGTCTAATATATTGGGTAATACCAGTGTAATGGTGACTAAAGTGTGTTATTTCATGTCTAGAGGGCTCTAATAATGTTAAAAAACGTATTTAGAAGGTCGTAAACAGGTTTTCTATACTCTAACTGCAAAAATATTTGATTTATAAATAAAGAATCCTACTTCCCGAAAATTCATTTATCACGGTAGAGTCTGGAACGGATTAACCGTGATAAACGAGGGTTCACTGTAGTTATCAGCTCTGCTGCTAGGTATTATATACTTACAGTCTTGTTAATCACTCCACCAAGTTACATTGTGTTGAGTTGATCAAGTGCTTATTTCTGACATCTGTTCTATAGTTGTGTGTGACTTGTGTGATTTTTTTTTTCAGGTCATAACAAACATCTAAATAATGGTCTTGTTTTTTGACATTATCAAACTTATTAATAGCTTCCCAGTGAACAGATTGTTAATCAACAACATTTTACTGAACCGCTGAGGTGTTTGCAGGAAAGCATCAGAGAAAAAAACAGTGATGAAAACAAAACTGCATTTCTAGACAGGGTAAACAAAGTTGAGTACAGGAACTGAAGAAGTGCTGGGAGAAGTGTATTGCATCTTAAACTGAGTAGGAGAAGTGTTTTGACGGTGACTAAAATGGAACTGCAGCAAGTAATATAATACTTTTTTTTTATTTCTTAGAATGTTTGGGTCGTTCAACCACTTATATATGTTTCTGTGGTGTATTGTGATATCATTGTCCCAAGAATTAAAAAGTGGAACCTTTGTACAGTTAAAGTAAAACTGACTTAATATCTTTCTTATACATTCCTTACCTTTTTGGGCAACACATCACAGAAATATCACTTTTTCTGGGGATGACCTAGTGAAGTGATGGCAACAGGTTTTTAGGCATAGAAGCTATTTAAAGTGCAATGTCCCACACATGAAAGTTGATGGGGTGAATAAATTGAAACTCTTACTATACTATGCACTTTTAAAAATTTATTTTCTTGTAGCATGGAGAAATAAAACTTTAGAAGCATTAACAAAAATAATATTCAATACTCTATTTCTAAACAAGTTGAATTCAGACAACCTTTAATTCTAAGAGTAACATCAGGATAACAGGAGAGACAAAGGTTATTAAGCTAGCATCACAGCATTTGCAGGGGAATGGACACAAAGAATGCTTTTCAATGATTGAAACTCATATTGAAATTATGTCTACTTTGTCTCTTACTTTTTTCTCTTTAAAAAGAGTGAATTATTGATTAAGCAGAAAAAAATATTTTTTTATACATTTTAATCTTTTACCTCAGATGTCCTAAACCATTTTTTATGAATAGCCTTCAAGATCCTGCTCACAATTCCCCATCCATAGGCCACCAGATAGTGAGGTGTGTTTTATTGCCTCCACCCATTGACTCTCTTAGACACTGAATGAGGTTCCTATAAAATTGTCTATGGTACAACGCCAAAAAAATGTATCATATTGCAATGAAAATGTATCTCCTAGCAAATGCATTGTTTGGTAATGCTGTATATGTCCATCCATCCATTATCCAACCCGCTAAATCCTAACTACAGGGCACCAGCCCACTGCAGGGCACACACACCCACACCCCAAGCACACATTAGGGACAATTTAGAATCGCCAATGCACCTAACCTGCATGTCTTTGGACTGTGGGAGGAAACCGGACTACCCGGATGAAACCCATGCAGACACAGGGAGAACATGCAAACTCCATGCAGGGAGTACCTGGGAAGCGAACCTGGGTCTCCTAACTGTGAGGCAGCAGCGCTACCCATTGTGCCACCCTACTGTATATGTAATCATGGAAATCTAAATGTGAAACTTAAAACATGTTCACGATTATGTTATTCTTATCATCACTGTTTTGTCCAAATTGGACAACACACCCTATTGTTGAATTTTTTTCTGTACCAAAACAGAAAAACTGCCTTCCTGTAAGGATAGTAAAGACAGGAGGGCTCAATTGTTATGGGAATAAAGAGCAGAATATGTTTTACTTAGGATCAGCTTTCAGCTGTTGTGTCCTTCTGATTTTTACATTTGTTTTTTATAATCTGATGGCTTTGAGCAATATTTAATCAATTTTAGTTTTATTCTAGGAATTCGGCCTAGTTATGCTACTGCAGCACTTGCTACTTTGCCTTTGGGAGGATGTTTCTAGGGTCACTAACTTGACCATTTTTAACTGTAGGCATTTCTTAATGTAGTGAGCTAATGACAGATGTATTTTATCTGCAAAAATATGTTGTGCTTATTAAATGGAAATATACTATTGTTGTTTTTTACTGCACTGAGAAGTACTGGAAAAAAAAAACCCAGATACACAACTGAATTCTCAAAGAACATACTAATTACACACCCTGGATGGGATTCTGTCCTGTCTCTTTTTAATTGGAATAAACATGTTTCCTGTGATGCCAAAATAAAAAACTATTCCAGAAAATTAATTGATGAATTTAGCCATTTAGAAGGCATTGTATGTTATGTTTCAGGCTTTATTCCCTGACATAAGTAAATTTTCCTTGTTTTGAGTTGTTTCTTGTCATATAACTTTTGTTATGACATCATTTTTGTTAATATCTTTATGTTATTTATGGTTTAACATTTATGTATTGCGTATTTATGCAGTTTGATTATGTTCCTTGTTTTCTGTGGGTGGATCCCCCATGAGGCAGAGCTACCTTTATGTCACTACATATTCAAGTTTGAAGAGTAACTCCTTGGAGGTTCATTTGATTTGAGTTCACAGCTTGTTGTAAGTTCTTCTTAGCTTTCCTAGTTTGAGTATTTTCTGTTCTTAAGAATCACCTACGAATCCATTGAAATACCTTCTTTTTTTTTTTTTTTTTTTTGTCTGCCACCTCCTGACGGAGTAAACCACCACATATAATGAATCATTTTACTCAATGTCTTGTTAGGCAAGTCAACATTTTGGGCAACTATTCTTATTTATTATATACTCCCACCTGCATTTCTTATGAATACCCAAAATTTTGGCCGCTTATACCAATACAAACTTTTCACTTTGATTATTAGACTACTGGGTGGAGTGATGGCTCTGAGGCTAGGGATCAATGGGATTATGATCCCATATACACCAGAAGGGGCTCCTCAGTAAGGCCCTTAACCTGCAATTGCTGCGTCCTGAGTATGACGTTAATCTGCTTCCAGCCTTGCAATCAGGTCTCCCAACTTGCAAGAAAAACTTGGGGTTGGTTGCAGGATTGGCACTCCAGCCACTGTAAAAAAACCTCACACTGTTCAGTGTGGTGCTGAGGTGTCACCCTTTGCACAGCTACACTCGTGTCTCAATCTGGGGGATTTGCTTTGTGGTGGGTGCGGCAACACGCTGTAATCAGCGCATGCTCCCAACCTCCTCTATTGGACTTGTTTGTTTCTTTAGGCATGCCCTTTTTGCCTTAATTGTTGCCTTGTTTGTCTTTTCCTTGTGTTTTTCCTTATTTTTGATTATCTTAACAAATTATTTATATTTAAGGAATAATGAACTGACAGAGATTTTATACTTTATCCTCTCCCTTTAAAGGGAGTTTTTGTGTATTAAAGTATTTTTTGAACTTTTGTAAGCCAGAGCCTCATTTGTGGCCTCCGTAGGGATGGAAGCCTGCAGATTGAATTTGAAGTTTGCTGCCTGAGCCGAGGCCTACATCTAGGCAGACTACTGACTAGTCCTGGTCTGGCTATTTTATTGTATTTTGAGGTCTGTACACCCTTTTTACTGTTTTGTGTGCTGCATAACATACCATGTTAGTGTTTGGGTGGCACACAAGTGCAGTGGTTAGTATTTCTTGTCATGGATTGAAATCCAGGTTTTATTCCTTGATTCTGTGGAGTATGCCGTGTCTATATGTGATTACCCCAAATGTGTACATGTCAAATAATTTAATGAATTTCGCTAAATATACAGAAATGGCCTACTGCAGTATTAATATATTTTAATTCAAAAAACATAATTCAATTCTGAAATACAAAAATGCTTTTTAAAATAAAACTCTGGTTATGAAGTATTCTGAAATAATAGTCTTTTACAAGTGAATTGAGATAAAAATGAAATTAACATAAGGAGGATCTATTCCAGAGACTGCAAACAGAATAGAGACAGGCAACAATTCCAGATGAGCAGATACAAAAATTAAAATTGTGCATCAGTGCACTCGACGCGATCAAGTATTATCTTACTTTCAAGCTTGGAATGAGTCATAAACATGAATGAAAGAAAAGGTACAAGATGAAGAATATTAATGTGCATACGGAAACATCTTCATCCAAAAGACAGTATGCCAGTGTACAGCAGAATCATTTTGCAGTCGTGGAAAATAAAGAAGTAAAGAACAACTAAAGCTCACATCAATTAGAATTTTCTCAGAATGACTGAACATCTGACTCACTTTAATAAGAAATTGCTGCTCTCATTCAGATATGATATTAACATGTCAAAGGATTCATACGCCACATTTTTCCTGAGGAATTCTGTAAAGTATGTATTAATACATACAAAGTAACATTTTCATTAATATTTCCTCCACTGATGTTCTTAAATTCGACAAAGGCAAAGAGACACTTCAAATAAATAACCGATTGCATCTAATCTTGTGGCACTTTTAGAAAATTTAACATGTCAGTGAAGAAAGGCTTTCTCTTCCTACATCCCTGAATATTAGTCAGGCCTTAAAAATGGATGGATGACAACTTCAGGAGAAAAATTAATGACAACAAAAATGTCCCTAGACCCCCAGCTTACGTCAAACCAAGTCTTCCAGTAAAAGCAAATAAAATCTTCAAATTGGAATTTTTACAACTTTGTGAATTAAATCTGCAAATTCCTCTATATACTGTAAATGTACATTGGTACAGATGCAAAAAAAGATTGTGTCCTGCTAAAAAGTAAGAAGTTCCAGAAAGGAGCAAAAACAAATGAAAGTCTGAGAGACACAGAGGAGAAAGAAAAACAAGAGAAATGTAATCATAGGAATTTTCTGCATTTTAAATTTACCATATTGCACATCAAGTTTTCTACTTTTCGACTTTTGAATATCAATCTTTGGAACTGTGAATCTGATTCAAAAAATTAATATTTTTAAATAGTACAATTTTAATTTAATAGAAAATATTCAATATGTTGAGGTTAAAACAATTCAATACAAAACATACAGTATACAAACATGAAACAAAACAAAATATAATGCAATATGTACTTATTGTCTGTGTGTGGTTTGAACAATCTTTACATGCCTCCCTTCATCCCAATGTAGTACAGTTTATGGGGATTACTGGCTTTCTCTTAGTTTAATATGATTGATTGTGGATGAGTGTGTGTAATTGTGCCCTGTGGTGGAGTGGCACTTAAGCAAGTGATGGTTCCACCTTGTACTAATGCTGCCAGGACAACGAACTAGAAAAGCGGCTAAATGTATCTATGTACATACAATGTATATCAACAGTCTACACACTCACTAAAATTTCAGCTTTAGTAGATATAAAGGCTGAAATCAAAATCGTTTTCATCTTTAATTGATTCTTATATTTAACAATACTTAAGTGAAAAAGAAATGGATAATTTTAAAAATAAAAAACATTCAATTCTTTCATTGTGTGAGTAAGCTTAACCTTCCTAGTTTGTTACTGTTTTCAACTTTAATCAATTAATCTCTAAATTATGTACAAACACAATTTGCTTTCAACTGACATCAACTGAAGAGATTCTGATATGGATTAAATAAAAGGCTAATAATAAAAGGCTATTTTCTCTCTCTGGTAAGTTTCTTGGTTGAATAGTGCAGAGGTGGTAAACAAGGACTTAATAATTATTACTGTAATCTTTGTGTTGAAAAATACCAATCAGGAGAGGGTTATTATAGAATTTTGAAGACACTACATATATCAGGAGACATTGTGAAGACAATCATTAAGAAGCAAAGGAAATATGAACTTTGAAAATATCACAAAGTTCCTCCAAAACTGATGAGTGGACAAGAAGAAAGATCACAAGGCATCAAGAGGCCGATGGCAACCTTACAGGAACCTCTCTCTGTCTCTTACAGCTATTTGTCATATTCCTCTGGAGTCTAATCGGTGTGGCAAGGAGGCAAGGCAGAAGACATTTCTCACAAAAAAAGACAACAAAGACAGCATATATCTTGAAAGGCCACACATTTAATTTCTCAAAACTATGTAGGGGAATACCTGAGACCAGCATATAATGTTTTTGGCATAAGTGATGCTTACACTTTTGCAGTTTCCTGTGATATTTCAGGATTCAGGAAATCCACAGAACACTATTAAAATCAATTACATTCAGTAGCCTCTATTTATATTACTACATAGGTAGGCCTGCATTATTGTAAAACGTGACATTTTGCATATTTTCCTTGCATCCACATGTAGAAGGCACTCATTGAATATAATGTAGGGTCATGAAAATGTGCAAATCATGCATTGTAGAGTGTTTTTCAGGAAGAAGATTAATGCAGGAAGCCCGCCACTTGCCATTCCCTAACATAATGGTTCCCAAACTTTTTTGATTCTTGGTGACCTTGCTGAGTCCAGGTTTTCCCAAGGCAGACTCCCCACGCCCATCAAATTCTAATTTGCGAAATAGACAATATTTTTTTAATTAAAGGGTTAAGTAAAAATAAATAAAACACAAATTTAAGATCTCAAAAAAATGTAATTTAACAAATTCAACTAATTATAATTAGTGGGCTTTTAAATAATCCATTCGCTGTGTCAGTCTCAGTGGGCGCGATTGTGCAGCCGCAGGGAGTTGATGGAGTAATTGGGGCGAGTCACACCTGCACGTGAGGGTGCGATCATTCTCAATTGCTTAATCGGCTTCCTGTGGTGCACAACTGAGACACTGCGCCCACAGAGCCATATAAGAAGGGGCCGGCACAGAAGGATAGGAAAAAAAAAGATGAAAAGGAAAGGAAAAAGGCTTGGAGAGTGAGTGCGAGGCATTGGGGCAAAAGAAAGAGGAAAGTACCAAGAAAGTTCGAGAAAGCTTCACAAACTACTAAAACAATCAAGAAACTTAATTATTGTAGAGCCCCATCTACAGTCATGGTTGAAATTATCGGCATCCCTGGAATTTTCCCAGAAAATGCACCATTTCTCCCAGACAATTGTTCCTTTAAGTGCATTGGAACAACACAAAAAAACAGAGAAAAAAAAAACAAATCTGACATCATTTCACACAATACTCATAAACCGGGCTGGACAAAATTATTGGCACCCTCAACTTAATATTTGGTTGCACACCCTTTGGAAAAAATAACTGAAATCAAGTGCTTCCAATAACCATCAACAAGCTTGTTAAACCCCTCAACTGGAATTTCCGGCCACTCTTCTTTTGCAAACTGCTCAAGGTCTCTCAGATTTGAAGGGCGCCTTCTCCCAACAGCAATTTTGAGATCTCTCCATAAGTGTTTAATCGGATTTAGCTCCGGACTCATTGCTGGCCACTTCAGAACTCTCCGGCGCTTTGTCTTCATCCATTTCTGGGTGCTTTTAGAGGTATGTTTGGGGTCATTGTCCTGCTGGAACACCCGTGACCTCTGACGCAGACCCAGCTTTCTGACACTGGGCCCTACATTGCGCCCCAATATCTTTTGGTAGTCTTCGGATTTCATGATGCCTTACACACAGTCAGGGCATCCTGTGCAAGAGGCAGCAAAACATCCCCAAAACATCTTAGAACCTCCACCATGTTTGACTGTAGGTATTGTGTTCTTTTCTTTGTAGGCCTCATTCTGTTTTCTGTAAACAGTAGAATGATGAGCTTTACCAAAAAGCTCTACCTTGGTCTCATCTGTCCACTAGATGTTCACCCAGAAGGATTTTGGCTTCCTCAAGTATATTTTGGCAAACTCCAGTCTGGCTTTTTTATGTTTCTGTGTCAGCAGTGGGGTCCTCCTGGCTCTCCTGCCATAGCGTTTCATTTTGTTCAGATGTCAACGGATAGTTCGAGCTGACACTGTTGCACCCAGAGTCTGCAGAACAGCTTGAATATGTTTTGAAGTTAATTGGGGCTGTTTATCCACCATTCAGACTATCCTTCATTGCAGTCTTTTATCAATTTTTCTCCTCTGTCCACATCCAGGGAGATTAGCTACAGTGCCATGTGTTGTGAACTTCTTGATTATGTTGCGCACAGTGGACAAAGGAACATGAAGATCCCTGGAGATGGACTTGTAGCCTTGAGATTGTTGATATTTTTCCACATTTTTTGTTCTCAAGTCCTCAGACAATTCGCTCTTCTTTCTGTTCTCCATGCTTAGTGTGGCACACTCAGACACACAACAGAAAGGTTGAGTCAATTTTTCTCCATTTTAACTGGCTTCAGGTGTGATTGCTATATTGCCAGCACCTGTTTCTTTCCACAAGTGAGTTCAAACGAGCATCATATGCTTGAAATAAAACGATTTACCCACAGTTTTGAAAAGATGCCAATAATTTTGTCCGGCCCATTTTTGAAGTTCTGTGTGACATGATGTCAGATTTGGCTTTTTTTCTCTGTTTTTTTGTGTTGTTCCAATGCACATAAAGGAAATAAACATGTGTATACCAAAACATTTGTAATTGCAACAATTTTCTGGGAGAAATGGTGCATTTTCTAGGAAAATTCCAGGGGTGGTGATAATTTTGGCCCTGACTGTAATAACACTTTGCAACGGCTTCCGCAAGCAGTTACTACTAAATGAGTTACTGTTTTGCACCAAGTCTGCCAGATGTCGCGTCCCATCACATTAAATTGAAAATGGAAATAAAATTATGAAAATTGTGTGATATTTTGCTACGCCCCTGTGAGAAAGCGGCTCCTGTGCACAATTTGGGAACCACTGCCTTAGCAATTAACCATTTCTGTTTCCTGCAGATCAGGCTGACAACATGCATGCTCCTAGGTGATGTACAAGAAAGTTTATGGCTGTAAGCCTGTACTGTTTGCTGAGATTAGAGCTCTCTTACTTATATTGTACCATTATGTGCAAGTATAATAGTAAGATTTCATAAATCAACATTGGAAAATTCATCATTTGATCAAATTTAGCAAAATTTATCTGCACATACAGTTCTGAGTACACTTTACATGTACTATAATTTTGTGCCACTGAAGTCAGCAGGACATGAAAACACAAATGTGTGCATTCACTTGCAGAAACAAATGGAAAAAGCCCATGCATTAGCCTACACAAAAACATATGGTTCATATGGTTGTGCCTATGCAGAGGTATGAATTAACCACAGAATTGGCACAACTGATTGCAGCTGATCAGTCATAGAACAAATTAACTACTATCAAGTATGACAGTGGCACCATTATCTTATAAGGCTGAATCTTTTCAGTTGGCCTACCCAAACATATTGCCAAAGCAAAAGGTGTTAACATAAAGTGTAAGGCTGTGCACACATATTCAACCCTGCAATCATGACATTATTATTTTTTTCGAATTCTTAACTGTTTTTCCTAAAAAAATCTATTTGAATTCTCAAAGAAATTATTAGTTGCTAGATCTAACTCAAGGTGAAAATGTCTGAACTTATTTGTTTAACTTCAGTTTTTACATACCTTTCCATATGAATATGTAGATATTAGATATTCACTGTATATTGTATGTATACTGTCAAGAAAGACAATGGTGAATATCTTCTGGAGACTGATTTTAGGGTACACAGTGTTGAGGAATAAGAAGGTTGGACAGTCTTTAACTCAGTTTCCATTTTAGTAACAATAATAATAATAATTCATTTTATTTATAAGGCACTTTACATTTGTAGTAAACCTCAAAGTGCTACATAAAAAAAAAAATTAAAGACACAAAGTAAAAACAAAGATAAAATTTTATTTATATGCTTTCCTACATAGAAAAGTCAGTCAGTCATTATCCAACCCGCTATATCCTAACACAGGGTTACGGGGGTCTGCTGGAGCCAATCCCAGCCAACAAAGGGCGCAAGGCAGGAACAAATCCCGGGCAAGGCGCCAGCCAACCGCAGGACACACACACACACACATACACACCAAGTACACACTAGGGACAATACACCTAACCTGCATGACTTTGGACTGTGGGCGGAAACCGGAGCACCCAGTGGAAACTCATGCAGACACGGGGAGAACATGCAAACTCCACGCAGGGAGGACCTGGGAGGCAGCAGCACTACCACTGCATCACCGTGCCACCCACAGAAAAGTCTTTAACTGTTTTTTAAAACCGCCCACAATCTGCTGTGTTCTCAGGTTCTCTGGTAGGGCATTCCAGAGTTGTGGAGCAGCAACTGCAAAGGCTCGGTCACCCATTGTATGAAATGTGGTCATAGGTGGGGCAAAGGCGATAGGTATTTGCAAGACGATGGTTTCTTGTAGTGGATTGTAATATAAGAAGTTCCTTAAGGTATTGTGGAGCATTTCCATGGATACACTGTTGAGTGAGCATATTTCATATTTCCGCACCCTCATTAGAATCCTTGCAGCACTATTTTGGATTTGTTGGAGCTTTTGAAGGCTTTTGCTGGGGATTCCAATGAGGAGTGCATTACAATAGTCCAGCCTGGAGGAGACAAAGGCATGAACCAGCTTTTCAGAATCACAGGGGAAAGGCAGGGACGGAGTTTGACTAAGATGAAGGAATGCAATTTTACAGAGGTGGTAGACATGTGTATCAAATGACAAATGGGTCTAATTTGACACCCTAATTATTAACAGAAGGGGAGAAAATAATGGTATGGCCTAGAAAAGGAAATACAATTTACCTGAGGAATGAAGTTGATGGAGGGTACCAATTAAGAGGGCTTCTGTTTTGGTGCTGTTCAGCTTAAGAAAGTTCTTGGACATCCAAGCCTCAATCTCAGCCAAGCAGGAGGAAAGAGTTGATGGAGGTGTAAAAGAAGTTGAACCCAGTCTCACATAGAGCTGCGTATCATCTGCATAACAATGGAATGAAACTCCATGCCTGTGGATGATGTGACCCAGGGGTAGCATGTAGATATTAAAAAGGGTTGGCCCAAGGACTGATCCTTGTGGGACCCACAGGTGACAGTGTGGGTATGAGATTTAGCATCCCCCAGGGCCACATACTCAGTAAGATAGGACTCGAACCACTCCAAAGGAATGCCAGAAAGTCCAATTATATAGTGAAGACGATGGAGGAGAACATTGTGATCTACTGTATAAAATGTAGCCGTGAAATCCAGAAGGATAAGGAGTGATGGAGAGCCCTGGTCAGCGGCCATCAGGAGTTCATTGGTGACTCTGACCAGGACTGTCTCTGTACTGTGAGAAGAACGGAAACCAGATTGAAATTTTTCAAACAGATTGAATTTTTTGAGGTGATCCTGAAGCTGAACCAAAACAACCTTTTCCAAAACCGTAGACCTTAGGTTGGAAATTGGATGACAGTTTACTAAAACTTCAGGATCCAAAGAGGATTTTTTTAAATGAGGTCTAATTATTGCAGTTTTCAAGGCCAGTGGGACTAAGCCATTCTGAAAAGAGTGATTAATGATATCAGCAATAAGAGGGCTTATGTCTGATACATTAGCTTTTATCAGAGGAGTAGGAAAGGGGTCCAAAACACATTGAAGGCCTCATCCTGTGGATGATGCTCTCAGCTTCTTTACCTGTAGTACAAAAGAACTGGGAGAGGCAGCCCATTGGCTTTGATATGAAAACATTCAGCGATGGAGGGCTGGAAACAGACAATGGTGTCTACCTTAGAGAAGTGGTTGTTTTTAGTGTTTACCTTTAGAATTGCGGAGGATACTCCATCAAGCACCTTATTTCCATCCCAAACCTGAATTCACCACTTACAGTGGCACAACATAAAAACAGACTTTAACAGGAAATCACCATCAGCATAAGGACCAGGTCTGCCTGCATTTCTGTTTTGGGACTGTAACACTTTATATTTTCTCTTTTCTTATTTTTATGTTCAATATTATAACCATTCTTGTGTGTATCAAACAAAATGTTTCCTTTGGAACAGTGACATACTGTATATTTTGATTGTTTCTCTTGCATCCTCTTACTTGCTCTAATAGTTTCCATGTCTGATAGATGCTGCATGATGATTACTGTAGCACTGGCAAGAAAGAGTTTCACTGTATTATGTAATCCTGACAATAATGATGGTATATATACAGTGCTCAGACTGGCTGTGGAAAATCAGGCTTTTCAGACATACATGAATAATAAATTATAGATTAGTATTTAAAGGCAGTTATAGCCATTTTAATCTTTAGTAATGTTTTGGCAGTATTTTTAAATTAATTTAAGGGTAATTTGATAAAAAATACATGTATATATTTCTATAAAAACCATGAACATTTCTGGGTAATTCCAAACTTTTGAAAATCAGTACAGTCATGGCCCAACTTATGGATCCATTTGGGACTGGCCACTTATCTGTATGTCAAATTGGTCGTATGACTGTCACTAAGAGTACATGTCATTACAAATGTGGCTCTGTAGGTCAGGTGCGGGTCAATGGTACGCATAGTTTAATTGCTTATATGGAGTAGCACAAACCAATCTTTAGATCACTGTGTAAGCAGTGTTTCTCAACCACTGGATCATGCTGCCGGTGGGTTGTGAGTTGCCATTGTTGGCTCACAAGTGGGTCATGGTGGCTCACCTAAGTCAGTGTTTTTAAAGCACTGTGTTATGACTCAGTGGGCCACTGGTGAATCATGTATTGCCATCTTGGGTTAGATGGTTGTGATGGGTTGTGAATGGGTCATGGTGAATCACCAAAGTGATCAGCTGAGCGGTATGTTTTCCCATTTGTAAATGAACTCATTTCACCAAGGTGGATTTTTGATTATGCTTGCTTTACCAAGAGGGTGGTTGACAGTTCCTGCTAATGGGTCATCAATGAACGTAAAAATGCAAAACTGGGGTATGAGACCATAAAGGTTGAGAAACCATACATAGTATTTCACTAAAGCAGCAAAATCTTACAATACCATATTGGTGTATCTCAGCAGGCAGAACAGCAAAGATGTAGTCACCATCTGCTGCCCACTTAATCTTGGTATTACAGTGAACCAAATGCCAGTCTTTGTCCTCTAGTGAGCTGTTTTTGTTTTTCTTTGTACTCTAGCCGGCCTATTCACTGCCAAACAGTAGCCATTTCTGAGGCAATTTACTTTAGAATAAAACTTATAAAATGCTGTACTTACTAGAGCACCTCAAAGGCATATTCTTGGTTTGTAGCCCAAAGGGGCTCTAGATTATTATTATTTCTCTGTCAATATAAGTAACTGTTTTAACATTTCCCTTATTTTTCTCATAAAAAAGGGTTTGGTATATTGGGCATTTATTTATTTTTAAAAAATCGGTATCTCGTATCCCTGTGCTCAATTTACCCTGCATTACAGGAAGGTGACAACTTCTTAAGTGTATTATGGCCAGGAGGGGGTTCCACATATGTCAGAATAAATAGCTTAAATTGATTCCCTGGGAAAACTGCACATTCATTTTATGTACCCAGATCAGCCTTTGGCATTCTTTAATGTCCCTAAGGTGTGTGATATTTTGCAAAATTATATTAATTTTATTATTTTTATAGAGTGTAAATTATATCATGTGTTACATTTTTAGATTTTATACTTTTGTAAGAGCAAGTACTAATAGCTGTGTTTCTTCTGAATCCTTATTTCTAGACATTCCTCACATTCTTTAATTAGTTTTGTTTTCTTTAGCTACTGAACAAGCTTTTGACTCATCAAATGTATTTTCACCAAGGTCGGTTATCTAGTAAATGTCATATCATGCCACACATATTTACAAAAGACCCAGCCATAGCAGATGAGTGGATGTAGCATCTAATAGGAATGCTGTTTATAGTAATATTATCTTATCAAAGAATCTGTGGTACTCATTAATAAGCTGATTCTTCATAGATTTTATAATACCATAACACCACAGCAAGAGTACTTCCTGTGATCCTCATACATTTACAGTGTTTTCAGTGTTCCACAGGTTTGCTCCTGCATACATTTTGTGCTTTTTAAATCATCTCTTCATTTTGACACTCTTCTTCTAATAGATAAGTGAAATCCCTCATTTCTAATTTTACAGAATCTCATCTTGACAAAGACTCAGTATGAAATCCAAAGATGCTAAATCTATGTTAGCCTCCAAATATAAAATACTTAAATGTCTATGGCATTGACAGCTAATTTCTGTGAGTTAATCCAGACATTATTTATTTCTGTTAGATATGATGGGACATCTATAAATCAGTTTCCTATTACAAGATAGTACTTACAAAGACAAAGCCTCTTATTAATAAATTCTTTTGTCTAATAATTACACCTGCAAAATATAATTCACTTAAGATATTTATTTCTGTAATATACTAAGCTTTACTGCATATCAGAACAACACAAGAGCATAAGAAATTCAAAAATGAGGAGACCATTTTGGACGACAAGCTCGATTAGTTACAGTAGCTGAGTTGTCCCACTATCTCATTCTGATACATTTTAAGAATGTAAAGGTTTCTGCTTTGCCTAAATAATCAAAACCTTCTCTAGGATAAACAAATAAAAAAATAAGTTACAAAAAGAGACATACCTATACTAAATACTGGCTCTGAATCGGATTAATGGTGCACAGAACTCCCTAAATTTCCTCTTATTTGTAGAATTTATTACACGCAGCATTGGTTTAAATTTTAATTTTATTGTCTTTCTTTACTAACCTTTGCATTGCTGGCTCACTGCCTATATTATCTTACCATCTTAAGTCAGTATGGGGTAAATAAAAATAGCCTTCAGATTAGTTTCTTTCTAGAATCTGTCTTTAAGTTGTGTAATTAATATTACATCTCAATGTTTAAAGGAATGAATATGTTTTATTTCCAAGAATGTAGTAAAAGCAGTAGTAGTATTGCATTGTGTACAGAATACAGTAAATGTCTTCTTTGCATTTCTGACTGACATACAACATGTGAAATGCACACACAAATGTGCATATGGAGTTGACATAGCATGCCACATGATGATATTAACACAATAGCTTTGTTACCCAGCCTTGTCCAGGATATTTCATGTGACCATGAGCAAGTCACTTTACCTTTCTGTGCTCCATCTGGAAAATCAAAAGAAATGTAACCAATTGTATCTCAAATGTTGTAAGCTGCCTTGGATAAAGGCATCAGTCAAAAAATAAATATAATAATATTTTTCGTTCACTAGAGCTGCTTACTCTTGAACATGCTATACACTATTGCCCAAAACTTAAACATTCCTGCACTAGATCGATTTCTTCTTTCTTAGTGACTAACCTTGGCTTTTGTTGATTGTCGTTACAAAACAGAATTTTACACAAGAGTGTATTCCTTTCAACTGAAACAGGCAATCAGTAGATATAATGTAAAGTCTGAGTATATACTGTATTTATCATTAGATATTTATCATTTCTTTACATCATTCACTCAAGCATTTCTTTTCATTTTTTTCCTCAGTTGTATGTGGTAGTCCTTTAAGGCTACAGATACAAAGGTACATGTAAAGAATTTTGAAATATGGTGTTGTTGGGGCATTCCTACTCAAAGTAAGCAAATGAGCATTTTAATAAGACAAGTGAAACAAAGGGAAGGGTTTGGGGATCTACGTCATATACTTGGAACAAAAAAAAAGCTATTCCAATGGCCAACAACAAGCGAGTAGTCATTCAAGACTGTGTATATATGTGACTGAGGTTTATTCAGAGGAGTGGTGGTTTTATAGAGGTAGGCAGGAAGAGGTGTGTCTTTAGTGGTGCACCCGAACGTGAGGTAGATGATGGGTTTGGATGAGATTTCTGTAGTGAAACATGAAGTGAGGTCAGTGGCGGAGCTGGAAGTGAGGTCGGGTAGATTTTCCTTTGGAGGATATGTAGAGGAAGGAGAAAAGGCATATGTGTGCTCTGCCAGCACTCTGTCTGGGGTATAAACACATTTAGTCAAGCCCATCAACTGCCACAAATGTGTGACGACATGTAAATATAAACAATATCAGGGGTTGGGGGTAGGTGTACCCTTTCAAAGTCCATAGATGGCAACATACATTATAGTTGAGTAGGTTGTGGGGGACCTGTTAAGTTTATACTGGTGGCATCAGTGCCAGCTTCTCTTGGATCTGAGGACACCACTCCTGAATAGCGAAGCAACACCAATGCTCACAGCCGCAGTGCCTGGCTTTTTCATTGGAGCCTTATAGCATGTGTGCTAACCATTGGTCTTTGCATCTCCCTTGAGCATTGTCAAGCTTTCTCCTTTCATTTTCACACCTAACTGTACATGCCAAACGTGATCTATAACCAGAACTGAAAAAATATATATATTTTTAGCAAAGACAGTTTTTCAGGCAGGGACCTTAAGTGATTAGAGCAGATGCACCATTCAGAGATAATAAAAAATATACAATATTGGGGTTTTAGAGGTCCAAATCTATACCTAACATATACAAATTGTTTAGCTGGTAGTTATCCACACCTGGTAATGACCACAAATAGCTCAATGAATATGCTAAAAATGTTAGTATTTACAGTAAGGCTTATCGAGATGCTTTCAAGCTAGAGGACCATTGGCATAGATGTAAGATCAACACTCTACTGAAATGGAACTACAGTCATCAATGACCCCCACTGAAGAACTAAATGATGATCTGACTGTTCCAGTGGTTTCTTTTCAGCTGTATTTGTATGCTAAAATGATTATAAAACAATGTATATTAGGAGAAAAAGCTGCATTTTAAAGCTAGTTAAATATTTCCTTTCTTTTGTACCATATTTCTGTTGTCTTATTATTTCCACCATGGTTACAAAATGGGAATGTATATAGGTTCAAATTATGAGCTGCATTTCTAAAAAGAACATTCCAGGATAGCCTGCACAGATTTACCTTTGACATACAGTAGGGCATAGCTTAGGCAATAGTAAAATAATACTTTGGAAAACATTGACAGTATTTAATTATTTCAAGTAAAAATGTTCTTCTCCAAACACTGATGAATAATGCATCTTTTTATCTAATAAATGATTTAATGAGCCTATTTGCAAGGCCAGACACCTCTTTATGCATGTCTTTTGTATTATATAAATCGTAATACTATCTACAGCTGGGACAAACAAGTATATCAATACTGTCAGGGAACTGTCAAAGTTTGAGAACAGTGCTTCCTTCCTGCTTACGTCAGCATTCTAATTAATATTTTGTGGTTGTTCCCTTTGATTTCTAGCAACAAGTAATTCTGCATGAGGTACTATGTAACTCTGTAATACTATGACTTCAAAACCAGACTGTTTTTCTTTCCTAAATGGTTAACTACCTCCTGCATTTTTTAAGCCCAGTAGTGAAAACCTCATTTGCAAGCATCAGCTTGTTAAGACAGTTGTTTGTCTGATTTTATTTTAATAACTTATT
This sequence comes from Polypterus bichir lapradei, assembly GCA_026402145.1. Lineage (NCBI taxonomy): Eukaryota > Metazoa > Chordata > Cladistia > Polypteriformes > Polypteridae > Polypterus > Polypterus bichir. The sequence goes on along the minus strand of JANRMT010062861.1, from coordinate 52,842,653 downwards.
TAAAAGACAAATTCCTATTAAATTATTAAATCTAGTACTGAACGAATAATTATCTCTTAAGCTAGAGGGTACTGTTAGGACAAAGAAAAGCAATGTGCAAGTTTTAATACTCAATAAAGGAGCCTCTGAGTAATCTGGCTTGCTTTTTAATAGAACATGTGAATAGCTGGTAATGTATAGATAACATAATCTTAATTAACTGACAAACTGCTTTCTTAAGTAAACCTGGACATACAATATTTAAAAATGTACCCATATAACATCATTAATTGACTGCTGCCAAAATATTTTAGCATTAAAAGAATAAAGAATATTACATTCTAAATTTGGCAAAGTACATTTTACTGTTAAATTTAAGAATAATTTATCTGTGCAATGGTTATCTATAATTTTTGCTTCATAAATTTCCTGTATATCAATCAGAATGATAATAAAAAGCTCTATTTTTGGAAATAATCTAGCATTTTGAAATTCCTTCATACATTCTGTATTCTTGATAATTTATTCAGTAAGCAGATAGTACTTAGTACCTGTGGACAACACTTAACAGCATTTCCTGTACAGTTTAAGTACAATTATTTGTATTCAGATTAATGACTAATCTTTCAGAGTTTAAAATATATATGTAATTGTCATTATTTTTTATTGTATATAAGTTTGACAGTTTAACTGCTATGTTATTTTATTAGTTAACTCCCATGCAAAGAAGGCTCCTGGGTTGAACTCTTTTTTTAATATGGAGAATGTCTGGTTTCCCAGAACAATAACTAAGAATAAAAACAAGTATTAAAAATATGGAAAACTATAAAATAAATTTTAAAGTGAGAAGGAAGACTTTCACATTATGGCTTGTTAAATTGCATTCACTGAAACATTACCATAACACTCCTGTGTGTATAGACAAGACAAACAGTCTCATTACATACATGGATTTACATTTTGTAAATTTAATGTAAACATTAAATTATCCATTTCCGCACTTGCCTCTTTCACACAGATAGATACAATAGTAAAGGCACAATATGATATTTAGGTTAGTACACCTCACTTTTTTCTGTATTTTTTTAAAGACTTTTATTTTCAAAATGACACATATGTATCTGCAAATACATTATATGTAAAATCACCCTGATTAGACATTCTTTTTAAGTTATTGCAGTCTACCAGATTTTTTAGAGCTTGCAGCAATGACAATTAAATGGTGACATAATTAAAGTTAAGACTATTTCATAACTGAGGAAAGGAAAACAACAGTTCAGTTTATATGCAAGTTAGAGAAAGCAAATGTCTTGTATCCTAATATGCACAGTAAAAGGTAAAGTCAGTCTATGTAACTTACAATAACAGGATGACTCTTTCTGATAAAATTAAGTTTAATTATAGGGCAAAAATGCTGTCTTGGAGAAGTAAACCTGAGTTACCAGTCATGTTTGCAGCAAAACACACCCAGAGAGTTTGGGGTATAATGTTCTTTATTTAAAATTCTGCACAGCCGCTGACCCCTGTCTCAGTCTGTCTTCAGGCATACCATCATGTCATTCCCCTGCATAACTTGGTTAATGCTACACTAACCAAATGTATCTTCATAAAACTATGGAAACATCCACATATTTTAAAATGTTTAGGTACACCTGATTGATAAAATTAAGTTCAAGCAACAGACAAAACAGTAGTATAAACAGCTGCTCTAGCACTGCAGTATCTAATAGTGCCTGGTATAAATTAATCAACTAGCTTTCTTAGCATTATGTTGTCCTTCTATGGTGGAAAAATCGGATCTTGGTGTGAAAGGCAATACCTGAAATATCAGAAGATTCTACTAAAGTATTTCATTGTGGTCTTGATATTTGCTGTTTTACTCAACAAGATTTCTATGTTTTATGAGTTTAAAGAAAAGTAATTTTCCAGTCACCTCACTAATGCAGTTAAATACTTTATTTTCCTTTCGGGCAATGCTGGGTATTTCAGCTAGTGAACGGTATAACTGAATAAGTGATTTTCTATTTTAATTATTGTACATTGTGTTGACAAGAATTACTTATGAAACCTTTGAAATCACTTAAGTTTTTTTTTTTGGTCTGGTACTTGAGCTTAAGGTTTACAAGGATTTGGGAACACAAGCATGAGAAAATTACTGTCCATCTTTTAGGATCAATGCTACTCTTACTTGTATGACAAGATGATGTTTTCCATGGTCCAAACTCATCAATACCCACATAAGTGAATGGTAGATCTGCTGTGAGTCAATCTGCAACTAGATCTGACATTCTCTGTTCTTTTAATTTCCCACTCAGCTTTCTACATTTATAGATGACACTTACCCCCAATGATCTACAGCCCTGCTGAATGCATTGCACCATCTGTAAAATGATGTCCTTAATATGCCACCTTTTCATGGTAATGTCTGAATGGTAGAACAGCAATGTGGCGATTGGCTGGAATAATCAAAGGATGTTTTTGATCTGTTGGCAAATCAGCAAAAGATATTTGACCTCCTATCCCAACTACCTCATCTTCAGAGTGCAGTTTTGTTAGAGGACTATACTGAATGTTTGTTTCTCCTTCTTGCAAGCATTTGATAGATAGATAGATAGATAGATAGATAGATAGATAGATAGATAGAT
>JANRMT010062861.1:52817030-52840019 GCA_026402145.1 Polypterus bichir lapradei | reverse complement strand
GATAGATAGATAGATAGATAGATAGATAGATAGATAGATAGATAGATAGCATACTCCACATTCATACTGAAAAGTTCCCTTTGCAAAATCTGTAGTATGACCATATTAAATGCAGAACTGAAATCCACAAATAAGATCCTGGTTCAAGTAGCTGGATGGTGTAAATGTTGCAAGATGTTGTAGAGAGCCATGTTCACTGACTCTTCAACTGACCTGTTGGCACAGTAGGAAAACTGTAGTGGATCAAGGAGAGGATCTATGACAGATCTGAGATGCTAAAGAATCAGACATTCAAATGACGTCATTATTACAGAGGCCAAAGCTACTTGTTATTAATCATTGCAAGATGTAGTGGAGAGCCATGTTCACTGCCTCCTCAGCTGATTGTAGTGGGTCAAAGAGAATGTGTGAAAGTTTTGAGATGCTGAAAAATCAAATGTCTTCATTATTAGAGAGGTCAGTGCTATTTAGACTAAGTATTTTGCTTCTTGACACATGAATGATTGTGAATTCTTAGACACTGGCAGGAAAAAGATTTGTACATGCAGGTGCATTCTGGTCAGAACACTGTTATTTTAGTGCAGAAGGAGAAATGTCTGGACCAGGAGTGTTACGATATTTCTGCTTTCACAAGTGCAAACAGACCTCAAGCTTAGAAATTTTAACACAGCTAAAGCTTTTCACCACTCCCTAAAGTATAGACTTTAAGAAGTAAAATAAAGTAATAGCATGAAAAAAATCTGCTTTGGAAAAAGTAGGACATGAATATGAATGAATGAATGAATGAATAGTATAACAGAATTATTTGCGACATTGCCCTATTTGCAACGGACAATTTTTACAGCACTTTTTATGAACAGTATTGTCTTAAAAGAGTTATCTACATCACATCACAAGGACAGAGAGTTCTGCTGAGTACTGACCACTTTAGTGCACTCATCCATCCATTTTAATTGGCACATGCTCAATATCTATTCAGGGTTAGAGGTAAATTCATTAGCTCAGCTCTTTTGAAAATTTTCTCTTGATTATTCAGTACTATAACATTCAGTATAAATCAAATGCCTTTTTTCATTATTATTCTGCAATCTGTGATAAGTACTATATGCGATCTAAATGCTTTTAGTAAACTTATGCTTATGGTATATGAATTACTGGGATGTGTTTTTTTCTGCTTGATTAAAGCAAAGCACATAATGAGGCACACATTTATTATTTGGAACAATATATGATTCTTTAATGTTACCCGGTTGTTAAATATTTTCAGCTTATTTTTTTTTGAGATTACATGAGAGAAGAATGGATGTGTCTGTCTTTGAAAGCAATATTTAATTTAGTCATTAATATTACATTAAGACAAAAATGAATAATTTATTTCCGGACGTGACAGACAAGAGTTCAGTTGTTATTCTGGATGAATTATTTATCACTAAATGTAATGTTACAAAGTAGCACTTAGTATTCAAAATGTTAAACTCATCTTTGATTTGTATTTTTACTAAAATTTAATTAAACAGACTCTTTGGATTTTTTTTTAATTAAAGACAATACCCCCTTTTTAAAATGTATGCATCGATCAAAATTATACAGTATGGTTTTTAGAAAATTATGAAACTATAATAACTAAATTGATGATAACATGATCATGACCTTTTCATAAAAAAAATGCATCACAGCATTAAACAGATGAGCTAGGAATGCAATTTAAAATGCATTACAGCAAAATTCTGAGTTAAGAAATATATAACACTCTACTAAGCTCACAGTGGGGGTGCTTTTTGGATATGATCACACAGTAACATAAATTGCTACACTGTATTCCATTGGCAGCCTATGGAGAAGCTGAAAAAGTGAATTTGGAAACCGAAACAAATGCAATTTTACTTCTTTTTGACAATTCATAGTGATATCTTTGAAATGCTAAACAAGGTTTGAGTGCTTCTTCTTCTTTTGGCTGTTCCCGTTAGGGGTTGCCACCGCGGATCATCTTTTTCCATATTCTCCTGTCCTCTGAATCTTGCTACAGGTTACACCCATCTCCTGCTGGCCCTCTCTCACCATATGCATAAAGCTTTTCTTAGGCCTTCCTCTTCTCCTCTTATCTGGCATTTCCATCTTTACCACCCTTTATTCCCAATATACCCAGCATCTGTCCTCTGCACATATCCAAACCAAAGCAATCTCGCCTCTCTGACTTGGTGTCCAACCTGAGCTGACCCTCTAATGTAATCATTTCTATTCCTATCCATCCTCATCAAACCCAATGCAATTCTCAATTGAGTAAATCTTTATTATTTTGGTAAATGACCTTTACTTTGTTTCTTTTGCAAGACTTAGGCATCTAATATTTCTACTTTTGTGCTCAAACCTTGCATAGTGACATCTTGGAAATGCTAAACAAGGTAGAGTGCAATAGTAGAAATATCAGATGCCGAAGCTTTGCAGAAAAACATAGTACAGGCCATTTACAAAAATAATAAAACAAACTATAAAATTAAAAGATGCAAAATTGCATCTGTTATTCATTTACTGTTATGTAACAAGACCTTAACATACGCTTTTTTGCATCTTTATAACATTTACAAAGCAACAGAGAAGTGTTTATTCTTCACTGCAATGTGGCCAAACTAACAAATCTGGTGGTCAAAAGTGGTCTGAGGTGGCTTAACTGAGACACATTTCTCTTGTTATTACATTTTTAATAAAAGACCCTCATGTTAACAAGTAATTTTACCATCATGTCAGTTTTCCACATTGCACACAGATGAATAAACAATCTACTGATTTTTATAAGTGTTATGAAGACCAAACGAAGCCTTTGTTAAGGTCTTGTTACACAACAGTAAATGAGTAACAGATTAATTTTTGTAGCACATGAACTAAAATGTTACCAAAATAGCTAATATTATTAGCTATAATATTATTAAATGTTGTTAAACAAGAACCAGATTTTCTGTTTTCAAGGAGCCTTTTGCTAATTATCGTTTTTGTTCAATTAATGTTCTGTTTCACTTCTTCCATGTTATGCTGAGGGTGAAAGTTTGATTTAACATACACAAAATTGCTTTGTTAAAAGATGGAATCTGGTTATCAGAAAAAATAAGTTAATTTCCCCAAATCATTGTTATCAGTATGTTGATGATGACAGCAACTGTCCTTTGGTAGACCTATCTAATGTCACTTAAGACCCACTTTTGTCTATAAAACAGCTTGAATTATTTGAAATTTGAATGCTTGCTCTACATTTCTTAGGGAATGTGGGTCATGCTGACACCATTTGTACACATTTTTTCAGCCAGCATTAATGCTGTAAACCTCCTGTTCCACTTCTTGGGACTGTGTGGGGTAGAGTTGCTGGGATCACAGCATCCGGCACCAACTACCTTATCGTAGTTAGAATCATTTAGATCATGAACCCTACTGTTCTAATGCACCATCAAACAACAACTAAACATCACATTCATGTCAGCATGCTAAAAATAAATAAATATATACAAGTTATGGAGATAGAAAAGACCTGTGCCAGCATGTATCTGCAAAGAGAACACAAGTTCCAGGTTATTTTCACGTTGAAAAGAAAAGAAGGCAAGGTTAGACTTATAAAGGGGAAAGAGGGCAACAAAGCCAAGGGAGATAAAACTTGTGAAAAATGAGAGTAAGTATGAAAAGCTACCATTCGAAAGGATCTGGGTAGAGATTAAGAAGTTACTTAGTAATCAAGACTTGGAAAAATATTTGATTCAAGGCTGAGAATGAGACTGGCTTCTTCTGTTTTTCTTTGAAAATCTGTGAAAGATCACAAACTGAGACATCAGTGAGACTGTAATCAAGGGATTTGAAATGTTCTATAATAGGCTTAGTAAACTTGTGGACCTCCAAAGCTCTGAAAAGTTAATATAAAGACTGATGCCAGGAAATGGAAGTATTGTGGTAAATAAGTAAACTGCAGATGTGAATTGCATGGAAACTGGCAAAATTGTTATTGAATTCCTGTAACTGTCTTTTAAAGCAAAAGACCGCACCAACTTAATTGCTGATCTATTTGTTTTATAGGTCAGGTACCACGCCCAGGTAAGAAAAGATTTTAGCAGAGCTTAGAACCCTTTGTGAACTCCTTACCTGGTGATAAGTGTTTTTATTAAAAGAAAAACGTTGGAATGGACATGTTAAATGCTAGTCTGAGGGCAATGGCACCTTTATTGTGAGGAAAGACTAGTAAAGAAATTTGATGTCAATTGTAATGATGAAGCAGTTAGAATTATAAAACTTAAAGCTGACAGACATCTGAAGAGCATGGTTTGTGTCTTTTAAATATGAAGGCATATCTTCAAACAGTAGCTACTTAAAACTCTCATATGAAAAGAAGAACTATGACTTGTATTTGCACAGCAAAATCCAAAGTGTTAAATTCACACCTACAGAGTTAATTTTAACACTTCTTCAGAGTTTATAAAGGTCCACACCAAATCGAGTTAAATTTACACTTTGTGTAGTGTTATATTTTTTGACACTTTCAGGTGTTGAAATCAACACTGTAAGAGTTCATGTTTTAACACCGGAAGTGTGTTGAACATACACTTGGTGTAGACTAAATTCCCAAGACACACTGCTGGTGTTAAAAAAATAACACTTAAGGTGTTGATTTCAACACATGACAAGTGTGGTGTGGCAATATGTTTACACTCAATGAGTGTTAGTATATCCTATTATTTTAGATGCAATATTAAGTTGGTGCCCCTTATTTTATTTAGAAGCTAATGTCTCATTAATGGAAAGTTTAATGTGCACACATTATACACCAGATTAAAAAACAGGAATCAAGACTTTTCAAAATTCTTGTTTTATTAAATAAAATAGTTTACACAATATTTCAAAACCTATAAAACAAAAAAGACAGGTTTCCCATCCAAAATTATTTAAATATATAAAAAAACCTGATCTCAGTGGCAATTTACAGGGGATCCAAGTGTTAATTTACATTTTTGTACATGTAGGTTACAGCAGCTATTAATCCTTTGGTGTATACACTGGTCTGTAACATTGAACACAGCAAACTATTCTATATACAGGACTAAGTAAAAATAAATAAATACAAAAATAAGTGCTAGGCATATGTCTCTCTCTGTTTACGGATGGGAATCCTCCTGAAAATTTTATAAGATTAAGTAGAAATTAGTCATTTATACAAAACTTAAACCTCCATATCTGTATGAATAGACGCGAAGCAAGCTTGATATTGTGTTGATTTATTAATTCTCTGATAGCTTACCCATGAACCTCTGTCATATGGCTAACAAGAACATTAACAAGTTGTTGTCTTGTGCTGTGCTTCAGTGTTTTAGTTAACTCATATTCTTCGAGAACATTCAAACCACCAGGTTTCTCTTTCAGGGCATTTTGAACAATCTAGTTATTAAAGATAAAAAAATATGAAGGAATGGTATGATGACATCACACACAAAAGTTATCCATGAAAGCAGATATATCCACATTTACCTGTTTTGCCTTTTCATCACCTGTGATTTCTCTGCCATTATTAGAGTTTGAGCTTGCAGACGGGTTCAGTTGGGTTCTCTCCAACTATTCTACATCACTGGAGTTTGAAAGTGTATCAGTGCATGTGTTTGGTGTTGAGGTAACTGTGGGTGAAAGTTCTTTTTTTAAAAGGGGAGATCAATATTGATTAATTTTCAAATATTTTATAACGAAATTTGAGCATTTCAGAAAGAAATTGCATACCACCAGAAACATCCAGGTCAGCAAAAAATCCTTGTGGAGCACATTTTACTGTGAAGCATACCTGTGGGTTGCTCTGAACCAACCCTTGAAAAATATCTTCCTCCACATTAGTATCTGTCTCATCAAAGACTTGAAGTGCATCGTTTGCTGTAAGCCCCCTTTTTTTTTTTTACTAAAACAAGATAAATTTGGTTATAAATGTCAATAAAATTAACTTTTCAAATCAGCTGAAACAGACATAATTAAATTCAAATTTACCTTAGTTTAGAAACTCCTCAAATGTGAACCCATCTTGCAATTTGATGTATTTCTTCACCTGAATGTAATTCACCTTTACCAGCATGATGAAACCTCATGAAAGAACTTCAATCTTAGCTTTGAGAGAGCAGTTGTTTAACAATCTAGTTAGAACAGTTTAATATATTGACTAAAGCAACTTAAACTGTCATTAACTTTTTCAACTCTGTTGTTGCTACAAACAATATTTAAGAACATAAATATATCTAATATGGAGGAATATTTTGGTCAAAATTAAATAAATACGCAGATAAATAAATCTATGAATAATCAAATTTCAAGGTGTGTTTCGTATCTTGTCGGCAGCATTGAAATAAGTAAATGGGTACATAATTAATGTAATACACAAAGAAATAAATAAGGAAATACAGTGGAACCTCGGATGTCGATTATAAATTCGTTCCTAAAGGCTGTTCAGAAACCTATTTGTTTAAAATCTGAAACCATTTTCCTCATACCAAATCATGTAAAATGGATTCATCCGTTCCCGAACCCCATGACTGCTTATTTAAACCTTTATAACCACACTTCATGCATAAAATCATATACTAGAACACTGAAAATGCATACAATCTTACACAAAAAGAATAAATACATAAAATATAGACAAAAATGTAACTTCACTTTACCTGTACGGAGAAGAGTTAAGTGGAAGAGTTAAGGCGTTAAGTGGAAGATGGTGAGGAAGGGGAGTGTTTTAAGGCAGATGTCGACTTTTGTCCACATGAGGCACACGAGGGGCTCAGTACAATCCAGATTGCGTCTCACAGTGATATAATTCTTTTAATTCTTTTACATTTATATAGAGCTTTTCTCACTACTCAAAGCACTCTCAACACAGTGAGGACCCGGGAAGCGAACAAGCAAAAGATGTTTTATGTTGATCTATGTGTGAAACCATTGCTTTTTATGCCTTTCAGAAAATAGATGTTTACAGAAAATAGATGTTAGTCGCCGCAGTTGGAGACAGCTAACATGCCGTGACAGCACACTGCATACAGCCACAGACTTTTTTGTTAATTTAGGTCAGAGTCATTGCTTTGTGTGCTTTTAGAAAACTCAGTTTTTTGGAAAAATATTCATCCATGAGAGAAAAGAAAAGAAGATCAGCCATATATATAAAAATTATATATATATACTAGCAAAATACCTGCACTTCGCAGCGGAGAAGTAGTGTGTTAAAGAAGTTATGAAGAAGAAAAGGAAACATTTTAAAAATAACGTAACATGATTGTCAATGTAATTGTTTTGTCACTGTTATGAGTGTTGCTGTCATCAAGGATTTAATTATCATTATTTCTTTCAATCAGGTTCGTATTTGGAGGATGTGTTGTGTTCAAGTTATATTCCGTGTTTGTCAACCGTTGTAAAGATAACAGGTTTCATTCATCGAAGTGTTCACTACCCAAATTGGTACTCGTTAATCTAAGATATTTAAAAGGCATTCCTGGTATTAAGTTGTGGATTTGCTTGCGAATATTTAGTGGTAGCGTGTCTATGAACTTAATTTAACCTTTCCCAGTCCTGCAAAGTCAGTTCACGTGAGCCGCTTGGAGTACATGCATCGAAGCTTCTCAGCTGTGCTTGTGCTATCTCGTGCGATCTCGCGATGTCTACGGCTTTATTTAATGTTAGCTCAGACCCGGCACTTAAAAGTTTCTCTCGCACTTTTGCTGAGTTTGCGCCAAACACTATTCTATCCCTGACCATCTCATCTTTGTTTGCATAAGCACAGTCATTCACCAGCAATTTTAACTCCGCTACAAAGTGCTGAAAAGTCTCAATTATACCCTGCGTCCTCTCATTAAACTTGTATCTCGTAAATATCGTATTTGTCCTAGGCATGACAAACGCCAGCAGCAGCGTGTCTATGAACCTAATTTAAAGTTAAGCTTTACACCCTGCTTTCCTATTCGTTTGCATAAGCACAGTCCATCACCAGCAATTTTAACTCTGTTACAGCAATTGTAACTCTGTTACAAAGTGATCAAAAGTCTCGTTTATACCCTGCGTCTTCTCATTAAACTTGTATGTCACGAATATCGTATTCATCATAGGCATGACAAACGCCAGAGGCAGCCTGTCTATGAACTTAATTTAAACTTTAGGTTTACACCGTGCTTTGTTTCCGCAGTAGCTGCACTTATGAATATGCTTGTATACATCACTCGCTTCATATTCTTTTGCTGCCTTCTCAATTGTGTAATGCGTTTTTTGAACAGGTTTCATTCATCGAAGACCAAATCGGTACTCGTGAATCTAAGATGTTTAACAGGCATTCCCAGTATTAAGTTGTGGATTTGCCTGCGAATATTTAGTGGCAGCGTGTCTATGAACGTAATTTAAACTTAAGCTTTACACCTTGCTTTCCTATTGATATGTGTACAAAGGCTTGTTCAGTATCAGAGGTTTTCCGCAGTAGCTGCACTTATGAATATGCTAAGCACAGTCCTTCACCCGGGAATAATTTACCTTATATGGGCAGGCACTCAGTTATGATGCGGGATGCGGGACGCAACTCCACCTCACATGGCGACCGAGCTGCTGGCTATGGCCGTATATATGCATGAAAGTAGGTTCCAGTTATGACCGTTATGCGTAGAATTTCAAAATGAAACCTGCCTAACTTTTATAAGTAAGCTGTAAGGAATGAGCCTGCCAAATTTCAGCCTTCCACCTACACGGGAAGTTGGAGAATTAGTGATGAGTCAGTCAGTCAGTCAGTCAGTGAGGGCTTTGCCTTTTATTAGTATAGATATAAATCTCAATTATACTGTAAGCATAAAATTGCAATATTCTTGTTAATATAACATTTTAACGATTGACAATCAATCATTTTTCAGTAACCAGGTTGTTGAAAATAAATATTATTCTCACATTAATTTATTGGCCATTCGCGCAGTGTGTTCAGTAATGACCATAATTAAAGAAAAGGGAAGTACTGCGGCACTGCCGGAAATCAAGTCCACTCTTTGGTGGTGTAATGTATACCTACTGTCCGAAATAACACTGAGTGCAAACACTGTGTAACACTCCAAGTGTTGATATTCTCAAATCAACACCAGAATCAACACTTGTTAACTCAGAAAAAAATTAACTCTGAAAAAACAACACTAAACAACACAGACGATTTTGCTGTGTGTATATATGTAATTTTGAAAAGCCATATAAATAGCTGTATGGTGGAGGGGCTACTGTATTTAGTTTAGCAAGGAGCTGTACCTAACAACTGTGACTATTAAGTTTACATAGTGCTGGTGTTTTTTTTGTTTTTTGTTTTTTACTTTCTATGTATGATAGGATCAGCTCATAATAATAAAGTACATTATATGTGGTAATTGACAGTAGCTTGCTGTGTGCATCAGGAATGCCTTGAAAACTTACTTAAGTGATTTTGATAAGACAAGGATGGTTAGTCTTTGTTAGACCAACCTGTCACTGCACAGAATGATTATGTGCTTGTCAAAATGAAATAATACTGGTGACAGTGACTGCAGAAAGTGGTCACATAAATCTGAAAATATCTCGGAGGTCAATGGGAAGAACATTATAGGAGGATTGTTCAACAGGCTTTAAAGTGTCTATATCAATGCTGTCATAGAGATATGGCCCACTTCACAGAGGTAAGATATCATTTATGGCATCTATTATAATATCTATCACTGACTACTTGCTCTCAGCTACTATATCAGGAATGGCAAAGTCTACACTGGTTTGACTAGCTATCTTTAGTTACAAAATCAGCTTCTCACTTTGGACCAACATCAAGTGGATTTACTCATTGTAGTGGGGCTGATACATGTGGACAGAATTATTGATTGACACCCCACTAGAACAATGGAGATCATGATGTGGTGTATTATTGAGAAGGACAAGCAGTCACCTCTGCCACTTGTTAAGGATGGTTTGATTGTGGTAGGATATTCATGGAAGTTCTGTCACCAATGCTTTTCTTTTTCAGGTACAGTCATCTTTATTTCCAACCAAACAATTCCAAATTACATGTTGTTGCCATCCCTCTGGAATGCCATCCTAAAACTAGTCACCCTAGTATAATTTTCCTGACTATGATAGGGTAAGTATGCAGCATTCTTGGATGCCAGTCCGAGCTACACTCTAAATCAGGGGTGTCCAACTCCAGTCCTGGTTGGCCGCAGTGGCTGCTGGTTTTCATTCTAACCCCTTTCCTAATCAGTGAGCAGTTTTCAATGCTAATTAACTTCTTTTCCCTTCATTTTAATAGCTCTGTTTTTAAGGATTCAGTCCTCTGAATTGATTCATTTCTTCATTAAATGGCAGCCAAACAGAAATGAGATGTGAAATGAGCCAAAAGATTACCAGCTAAACTGGAACGTCAAACTCCAGCCAATTTCACTCCAACCAGTTTCTTAATGAGAAGCCACTTCTTGCTGTTACCTAAAACCATTATTGAATATCATGACTTGTTGCTGCTCTCATTCTGCCACAGCAGACTGTTGATTTTCTGTTTTTTCTAAGACCAGCGTCAACATGTTTTTGTGACCTTAGCAGACCAACATGATTGAGACCTTCACCTTTCTTTATTTTCAGGTTAGCGGGTCATGTGGTGGCTTGTTTTGTGTCTCATTATTGTTTGGCTGTTCTTTAAGGAAAAAAAAAACTACGGGGCCTGAGTCTTGTCAATTAAAACTAAGGCAAAACAAGTTCATCAGCAGCAAAAACGGCTCACTAATTAAGAAGATGGTTAGAATGAAAACTTGCAGCCACTGCGGCCCACCAGGACCAGAGTTGGACATCCCTGCTCTAAATAGACCATACCATGGCTGAAGTGTAATTACACAACTCTTGATTATACCTGCCTTCTTGATAGGATTCCCTATTCGGTCCTATTTTTATGTAAGCTTGGTCAGTATGTCTGTGTGACACTGTTGACTAGTGTTAATCAGCAAAATTCAGGAAAGTGTTTTTCACAGTGAACTTAACTGGATTCACTGGTAATATGGTTTACCATATTTTGTCCCTGAAAACTTGTCATGCTGCCGGCTTAGGTGAACTTTTTTTTTCCCCAGTGTCCCAGAAGACAGTGGGCCATTACAGAGATAAAAGCAATGCTTTTTTAGATTTAAGATTTTTTTTTTTTTCATTTTAGATTTTAGGTAGTTTTCATTTTTTTTTGTTTTGCCATTTTCTATTTTCAGTTTTTGTTTTTTTTGTTTTAATTTAGATTTTGTCTCATTTTACTAGTTTTGTGTTACCCACTAAAAATGTCCACACATGCACAGTTTTGCGGGTGTTAAAACACAATTGTATATCATTCATGTTGTATCTGTTAGCTTAATACATGCATTTTTACTTTCTGTGACAGTCTCCTAATTATGTGACAGTCCAAAGCTTCCAATATTATAATGTGCAAAAAACAATTAACTATCATTTTCTGATATGATTTGTTACTTTAACTTACAACAAAATTAAGCAAATTTTAATTTAGTTTAAAAAAACTAATTTTTAGGACTCCTTTTGTGAGTAAGACCTCTACACACATATACTTTTATATTTATTTTAGTATTTCCTAATACTGATTATATGATATCAACCTATTTTGAAACTTTGAAAGTCTGTTTTTTGTAGAATTCTTAACTTGGTTATTTTTGAAATACTGTTGAAGTCACTATTTGAATTGAAATAAATAACAGTATAGCAGATATATTTTTCCATTGTAAGAGGACTAGAAAATGATAAAAAGTTGGGGTACCAGCCTGGAGACCCCATATAAAAGAATTTTTTTTTTTCCAAAAAAAATTAACATGCACTAAATTTCTGAAACGTCTTTTAAAATGCAAGTTTAAGCAGAACTAACAAAGAGATGTTATACAGTAGCTGTCAATGATCCTGTCTACAGAGGGAAGAAAAGAACAGGCATTAAGACACAGCACCAACCCCAGGAGCGGTTGTAGAATTACAGTCATTAGAGCCCTTCAGCTGCCTCCTGTGTGCACACACATGACACCATGTATTTACTGAATCTACAAGCAGTTTATTTATATAAAATACTGAACATTTGTAACATCACAGATTGCTTTAACTTAATAAGCAACATACAAAACCTGAGTAAATCCCTGTGAGCCTGAATCTGGCAGGATGTAATTTAACAACAATACTTCTAATATCCAGGTATAAATCAATATCAGAAGTTAAACAGTCTCAGTCCACATACACATGGGGAGAACATGTAAACACCATAGAGACAATGACCAGGCTAGCAATCAAATCTGAACTCCTGGTACCATATTATAATAATAATATTAATAATAATAATAATAAAATATTTAAATAGCACCTTTCCCAAACTGCAATATAATTTATATTATAATGAATGGTATATTTATAATGACTGCCTGCTGTAACATCTCTCTGTAGTTTCCAGTCAAGGTCAAATAAGCATTTATTTGTCTGTATCCAACTTTTGACTGTAGTTGAAATCAAAGAGATGTTTAAAGTTGGCCGATAGTGTGATTTTCCTTTCAATTTCAGCACTGAAACAGTGACAGCATTTTATTTAGGTTATTGCTGCATATGTCATTTCTCTGCAATTTTTCAAGTAAAAAATTATATGAACAGTGAGTCATACAAATTTCCAGTGAGAAAGAAACACATTACAAAGGAGTATCTTGTTAAGTATTTTCTGACCACAGAGTTGAAAAGTGACAGGTTGTCTTCCATCATTTATTTATTCAGGTTCTTGTCATTCAAGCCTTTCTTTCAGGTTCATGCCATTCCTCATACAACTGCTGAACTGAACTTTTCCAGTTTGACTGCAAAATCAAACCTTTTTGAAAACCTTGCTAATCTTTTCCTTACAGGATTATAGGCAGTCGAGTTGTATCTTCACAAAAATGGGAGTGTGTCAAGGACCACACACACACAAACATGAACACTAATTAAAACCAAACTCCGGGTAACTGGAGAAGCCCCACGCCACCATATTCAAGAATGTACAAGAAACAGGATGGAAAAATCGAACACTGGTTCATGAAGAATAACAGTTTTCTCAAGATTAAAGAGTGACAAATTTTAAGTTTGTCTGACCTAATATCTATTTTTTTTAAAAAACTGCATCACAAGGAACTAAATAAGAGCTTTAACATTACCAGGTTCTTTGGTTTATTTTTTGTCATGTTATCTTTGACTCCATTGGCTTGACTGCTGCAAATGTCTCACACTTTTCTTCATTTTTCTTTTTGTTTGTCATTTTCCTAAGCTCCCTTGCCTTTGTGATGTTTAAGTTTTGTGTTATGTTTTCAATTTCCTCCTGGTCAGTTGCTCTTCATGTTCTTTGTTTGTAGCAGCAAGACTCTATTAAAATTAAAGCTCTCAGGCTTTGCGACTACACTTGTTGTGAGATGCAAATGCAGCCAGAATCGTGGTCAGAAAGTTGAGCAGAGGTCATAACCAGAGGGACAAAGTGAAACAGCAGCCAAAACCAGAGGGATGAATGAGGGAGAGCGGAGGATCTTTAATTCCGTATACAGTGTCATTTGCGCAGGGGTCTGCTTAGGCTCATTGTTAATTCTAATTATTAGAATACAATTAATGGAGAATTACAGAATGAAAAATTACACAGGAAAAAAGGAAAATTTTAGGAAAACAACAGGAGAGAGTTAAGCATTTAAAGCTATAGTGGAAATAAAAATATTTCTAAATATCTTGTAAATGTAAAAATCACACTGCAGTGCTCCTTATAGCACAGGCTCCTTTGGGCAACTATTACAATGCCATTATATGTGTTGTCCCTTTATACAGACAGAAATTAAAATCAGTTAAACCAGAAAATAAGGGGAGTTCATAAGTAGACTAGTGAGGCTGTGGAATGTTTACAGGATGGACTGGATTCTACTCTCTGGGAAGTATTCATATGCGCCTATGATGGATTAGACAAGTATACAGATACAGTTACTTCTTACATAAATGTTTTTGTTAGGAAACCTGTATTCCAAAGAAAACAATAATCAAATACAATAATGACAAGCCATAGTTTTCGAAACTTCTAAAAAAAATTAAGAAAATCTAAAAAGTAAGCTTACAAATGTAGAGACAAAAATGTTTACAAAGAGGCTAAATATCAACTAGACAACATCATTAAAGTTGCCAAAACCAAATACAATGTCAATGTGGAACTGAGCTTCTCTACAGTATAATAGTTTGTCTTGTGTCTGAGCCTTTTTTGGGTGTTTGGGAAGCTGGAGCGCCCCCTGGTGGTCACAATAGATAGGCATGGGTTTTATTAAGAAAAATTGGTTAGGCTGCATGGACTGTTCTCATCAAAATATTTCAAATGTTATAAATAAAAAATACTGTTTTAACAGCATAACATATACAAAAAATGTCCTTCTCTGTGCCTTCCTAAACCGCAAAACAAATCCTTCCCACCTTCGAAGCTTTGGTACAGAATTGCATTTGCTTCCACATTTGCTCTGCCAGGTTAACCTTTAATTTTACTCCACTCCACTACCACTACATACTTCCTGGACTGAGGACGAAGAGCTCCTTTTAAATGAAATCCTAAAGGCACTTTGGTTTTACTTGTGTTCCACCACAAAGTATTTTTTAGGTCATTTTAATTCCCTTAGTAAAACTGAGGCTACACTCTTTCTGTGACCCACATGAGACCCAGATACTCTTGCTAGTCTAGTTTTGCGTCTGCACTACAAAACCCAGGATCCCTTCCATACAGTTGAACTACAGTGGCTGGGGATAATGAACAATAGTATGAAGAGTTCCCAACCAACCATCCATTATTGGGGTATCATTGATGGGATGTATAATACAAGAACAGTCAGTTTCTCCAATTCTAGGTTTTTCAAACTGAAAGGTGGCAATGCCACAGAATAACTACAATTTGAATACTGAATTTATTTTCGACTAGTACCACGTGATGTCTTTGTCAGTACGCTTATTAGAAAAGTCTTTTTTATTATTCTTTGAACAGTGCAAAAGACGCAAGTAGATCCACATTGCTGAAATCTAATTGTAAAAAAACTGTAAAAACTTTGCCTATCGGTTGACCTGCTGGGAAAATAAGCATGAAATAATGTTTTTAATCAGAGATCAGACATTTTAGCAGCCAGTTGAGGTTTGTTTATGAGCAGTCTCTGTTTCTCTTGCATGGACTTCATTGGTTTGAAGGGTGCAGAGTTGCTTGCTGGGGTTTTAATGAGAATTTTTTTTGTCTTATGATTAAAAAAAAAAGAAAAAGATTTAGCATAAGATCAGGGATGTAAAATTCCCATATACAACAGAGGTTTGATTCTGAACTTTCTCTAGTTTTCCTACTCATGCTTAATTGGCATAAAAAATACAAAATCCTTTCCTCCACTTAGTGTAACAGAGTGGGCTGCTCTACATTAGCACACAAACTTTTGCAATTTCCACATTGTGGTTATTGGGGTACTTAATTAAGCAGTCATTTGTCACAAAAGAATTTTATGGTCTTCGGGAAGCAAAAGTTCAAATGTGGATAAAAAGCAATATCAGAAGTACAGAAGTTGCTGGAAAGATAGACCAAATTAGCTAAACAAAAATAATGAGTATTTCTGTTTAGGATCTACATTTATTGTTCTTCTATCCATTCATTTTCTGTACCTGCTTTGTCCAAACATAGCAAAATGCAATTTTACTAAGTAAAGCAAGATAATGAATTGTGTAGAGTTCAGCTGCCGGAATGGCTGCATTAAACACAGAATGGCAAATTAGGGCAGTGATAAGACAAACATTTATTGTCTAGACAGCAATAAAAAGCAACTTAGAGCCTGATTTAATAGGATCACTGAATAAGTCATTTGGAAGCTGCAGAAATTTCAAATAAATTCACAAAGTGAGCAAAAAAAGAAATAAGAGAAGTTTCTCGTTTGTTTAAATTGCAGAATCTGGCCTCAATTTAATAAAACTTGACTCTAGAAATGATGTGCCTTGATGGACTACTAAATATGTCACTGATTAAAATCATGAAACGTGATTATATCAGACACACATTATGACTCTTAAGGTTCCCTTGGATATGTCTTTTTTTTAGCCTTATCAGGCCAAAAAATATGTAATATGTAAGATCACTAAACTTCCATCTGTAATCTGTTATAGTGTGGTGCCTGTTCAGGACCAGAATTATGGGATGAAAGGTATGCTAAGCTACAGCATAGGTGCAAGGCCCCATGAAGCTCTGCCCTTAAAGGATATGCTTGGTATTTTTCAAGTCAAAGTTATTTCTTCACAGTCATGATATATATTAATTTGCCACAGAAAATGTTGTACTAAGGTGAAGTTCTTTTTATACATTGTAAGCTGGTCTTGCAGAAGTAAAAAAGTTAACTGTAGTATAAAGTAAAGGAAATAATTAAATTACATTAAAGCTTCATCAGAAACAATACTATGAATTACTTTATCCTCTAACTTACATTCTATAAATGTTGCTTTTTTGCATTTCTGTTTGCATATTGTTCAGGACATTTTTCTTTATTTTGTTTACCGTATAATTTTCTTTGTTCTTGATTTTTATTATATGCAGCTTTTTTGTTCATTTTCTTTTTTTTTTTACATTCATTACTAGCTCTTGCTGCTCTTTTTTCTATCAGGATGGAAAATTTGACGTTCTTGAATAGATAATTTACTTTTCTGCCTTTCCATTATAAAAAACTGTGTTGAAGGGTGAGTTACCACTGAGTGTGTCACTGAGTGGTTTGGAAAGAGGATGTGCACAGTAGGAGTAATGATTTTGCGAGCGTTATAGAGGGGAATGGTCAAGGCTGAATAATGCAGACAACAACTTTTTAATATAACAGACAGATAAGAATAAATTTCCTGTTTGTTTGTCTGATTGCAGTTGCCGTCATGGGTGGAATTTAAATGTAAATAAGGAAGATGATCAACACCAAGACAAACACATGTCTGAAGTTGTTTAGAGCAATATTTGTCTTTCAAGAAAATGGTTTAAAATATGCATATCCAGGATGTAAACATAAATGTAAAAAACAAAGCATTTACCGTTTTCATTGACCTCCTCATGGTAACCACGATACCTTAAAGTTCTGGCTTGTAGCGCTTAGGTTGCATGTGAACACTCAAATAGAAGACCTACTAAAAGTGGACCTGTGAGTTGGTAATTCTCATTTCTCCATGAACATCTTCTTGAAGCTGAAGAGGAAATAAATCATGATCTATTTCATCCATTATTGAAACACACCGCAAGTGCAAGTGAAGCAGACCAGAAATGTAGAGCCTTATGAGATTACTATAATAAAAAATATAAAATAATACCAATGAAAATGTTGCTTACTAGCAAAGTGAATACTGTATACTGTGGGAAACAGCTCGGACACAGACAGGTAGACATTGTTGTTTCAACCCACACACGTTTATTTACAGTTTGTTAACTATAACAATCGTAATAAACGAACAATAAAACAGTACAGAACCGCGAAGCAAGGAGAAGGGACGGCCTTATATGGCGTTCGTTTATAAAGCAGCGGAGAAGCAGTGTGAAGGCAGCTACACAAAAAAACAGCAGAGCGCCACACTCTGAATGTATTCCTCACATCACCGTTATACCCTCTGATCTCCCATTTCAATTCAAATGCCTCAAATTTCCAGTAAGGCTGTGCTTCACGATGACAATTAATAAGTCTCAGGGACAGACCCTACAAAAGGTTACCATTGATTTGAGGCAACATTGCTTTTATCCTGGACAACTATACGTTGCATTCTCAAGAGTAAGCTCAGTGCACAGCTTGCTCATATTACAACCGGAGTGCTGAACTGACAACGTGGTATAGAAAGAGATCCTTAACAGATAGTTATTGGTATATTTTCCCTCAGTTTAAAAAAGTTTTCTTTTCTTCTTAATAAAAATTTAAAAACAGTACTTCGTCGCTGCGAGGCGCGGGGATTTTGCTATATACAGTATATATATATATATATATGTAGATATGTATATATATATATATATGTATATATATATGTGTCTGTGTGTATATATATATATATGTGTGTGTATGTATGTTTGTATGTATATATATATATGTATGTGTATGTATGTATATATATGTATATTTATGTGTATGTATGTATGTGTATATGTATATATGCATATGTGTGTGTGTATGTATGTGTGTATATGTATGTGTATATATATATATTGATATGTGTATATATATATATAGATGTGTATATGTATATACAGTAATCCCTCGCTATATCGCGCTTCGACTTTCGCGGCTTCACTCTATCGCGGATTTTAAATGTAAGCATATCTAAATATATATCACAAATTTTTCGCTGGTTCGCGGATTTCTGCGGACAATGGGTCTTTTAATTTATGGTACATGCTTCCTCAGTTTGTTTGCCCAGTTGATTTCATACAAGGGACGCTATTGGCAGATGGCTTAGAAGCTACCCAATCAGAGCATGTATTACATATTAACTAAAACTCCTCAATGCTATAAGATATGCTTCCCGCGCAGTGCTTGATTGTTTGCTTGTCTCTGCCTCTATCTCACCCTCTCTGACATTCTCTGCGCCTGATGGACGGGGTGTGAGCAGAGGTGCTGTTTGCACAGAAGCTGTTTGCCTAGTTAATACGGACGCACCTCTAAGAAATGCCGCTTTATCGCAGTGCTTCCAAAAGCACACTTATTGATTTTTTGATTGTTTGCTTTAATCTCGCTCTCTCTCTCTCTCTGACGTTCTCTGCGCCTGACGGAGGAGATGTGAGCAGAGGGGCTGTTTGCACAGAGGCTGTTTGCTTAGAAGATAAAGATACGGATGCTCCTCTAAAAAATGCCGCTTTATCGTGGTGGGGCATACTTAAAAGCACAGAAGCACGTATTGATTTTTTGATTGTTTGCTTTTCTTTGCGAGCGTGCTCTCTCTCTCTCTCTGAAATTCTCTGCTCCTGAAGAGAAGATATGTTTGCATTCTTTCAATTGTGAGAAAGAACTGTCATCTCTGTCTTGTCATGGAGCACAGTTTAAACTTTTGACTAAAGGGTGTTATTTCATGTCTAGAGGGCTCTAATAATGTTAACAGTGTGGGAGAGTTTATAAGGGCTTAAAATATATAAAAATAACCATACAAACATATGGTTTCTACTTCGCGGATTTTCATCTATCGCGGGGGGTTCTGTAACGCAACCCCCGCGATCGAGGAGGGATTACTGTATACAGTATGTATATATGTGTATATGTAGATATGTATATATGTTTATATGTATGTGTGTCTGTGTGTGTGTGTATATATATATATATATATATTGTGGTCCCCGGCCGGGACGCCCAGGAGGACCGGAGGAGGGCTTGTGCCTCCTCCAGACCGCGAGGGGGCGTCCGTCCTGGTTATGTTGGGGGCCTCGGGTAAAGGGCTTGGAAGCCCAGCCCTGTAGGGACCCGTGACCACCGCCAGGCGGCACCCCGGTGCCTGAATATCCCGTGTGGTACCCGGCCGGGGCTGGAGCCCAGCCGGGACGCCCAGGAGGACCAGAAGAGGGCTTGTGCCTCCTCCAGACCGCGAGGGGGCGATCGCCCTGGTTGTATTGGGGGCCACAGGTAGAGGGCTTGGAAGCCCAACCCTGTAGGGGCCCGTGGCCACCGCCAGGCGGCGCCCCGGTGCCTGAGGAACCCTGGAGCCCAGCACTTCCGCCACACCAGGAAATGCTGGGGGGCAGAAGACAGGAGACACCCGGACGGCTTCCGGGTGCACAGCCGGCACTTCCGCCACATAGGGGTATGTCCAAGGGGGAGTGCCGGGAAGCAGCTGGAGCCCATCCGGGTTCCTACTTAAGGGGCCGCCTCCTTCCAGTCAGCAGCGGAAGTCGGGTGGAAGAGGACAGAGCTGGAGAGAGGACTGGAGGCGGCCAGGAGAAAGGCACTGGAACTGTGTGGCCTGGACTTTGGGGAATCGGTGCTGGAGGCACTGGGGTTTGTGAGTGCAACAAAAGTAACCTGTAAATAGTGTAAATAAACGGTGTGTGGTGAAACTATGTTGTCCGTCTGCCTGTGTCCGGGTCCCAGTCCACAATATATATATATACTAGCAAAATACCCGCGCTTCGCAGCGGAGAAGTAGTGTGTTAAAGAAGCAATGAAAAAGAAAAGGAAACATTTTGAAAATAACGTAACATGATTGTCAATGTAATTGTTTTGTCACTGTTGTGAGTGATGAGTGTTGCTGTCATATATATATATATATATATATATATATATATATATATATATATAAATATATATATATATATTTACACACACACACACATAAACATATATATATACATATCTATACATATACACATATATATACACAAACACATATATACATACATATATATATATATCTACATATATACACTGTGGAGGACTGCCGGCTTCCCATGCCGGTCCTCACCCCCAGGCCGCCAGGAGGAGCTCTCCCGACAGCAGGATCGTGCCCCAAGGTCCAGCAGGGCCTTATGAACTTTGTAGTGTTTTTACACAGCCCTGCTGGATACCTTGGGGACCACCAGGAGTCGCTGTGGGAGGGCTTATAGGCTCTGTGATGCCTTATGACCCGGGAGTACGTCACGGTCACGTGATGGGAAGGAACGACGTGCTCCCGGGTTGAAGAAAAGACTGATTGCCCTGACCCGGAAGGAATAAGGAACTGTGGACTGTTGGGACAGAAACACCTCCGGGTCAGGGGCTATAAAAGGGCGGTGCCTCAGTCCAGACACTGAGCTGAGCTGGGAGGTAGGAGGGCGAAGTGTCTGGGCGAGGAGGAAAGAGTTATTGTGTTTATTGGAAGAGTAGTGTGGAGGGTGCTTTGTGCACATTGTTAAAAGAAAATAAAGAGTCTTTGGACTTTTACCTGGTGTCTGGAGTTGTACCTGAGGGTTCAAGGGTGCACTACTGCCCCCTACTGCCACACTGGCGTAGTCGGCAGGATTCTCTGGCCGTCTGTTGGCAGGGGACCTGCGTTAAAAACAAATTTTGTGTGGGCAGACAACCCCAAGAAGGTCACGCCTCAGAACACCGGGGTGCAATCACCACCCGCTACGGAGAGCGCTGCTGTTGAGCCTTTAGCTGCTTCGGACTGTGATGGGGAAAAAGACCGGGAAAAAGAAGGCCAGTCCCAGCTGGCTGCAGGGCCTGACGGAAGCCGAGATGACCTGGATGTACCTGACCGGGGGTGTGGAGGACCGGGAGCTGATAGAGGCTGAACGAGCTCGAAGGTCGAAGCGAGGACAGCCATCGAGCGCGCCGGACTCCCAAAGTAGACAGGAAACACCGCTACCAAGTCCGGAGGTAGGTGCGGGGAAAACGCCCGATGCAACGGGGTGCTTTTTATCCTGTTTTGCAGAGGCCCGCATGCAGAGTTTCAGCGGCGTCTCGGAAGCCTGCCTTCTGTCCCGGGAAAATGGCCGCGGCTCCCTGAAGGCAAGCCAGGACGCAAGACGGCTAGCGACGGCTCCATACGAGGACAACAGACTGGTCACCCGTGGTGCATGCCGGGAAGGTGAGAGTAACTCGGAGTCCTCCGACGAAGTCGTTCGTTCCCTGACAGGTCCGAGCCTCCTGGAAGGGGAGGGGGAGGCGTGCAAAGCAGCGCCTACACAGACAATTGATCAAGAGGGACGGGTTGTGGCTGAAGGGTCTGCCGGTGAAAAGAAAAAGGCAGATCTCAGCCGGCTTGTAGTAGCCAGCCGTCCCTCTGAGGACTCCAAGTCCCAAGAGCCTTTGCGCGACCCAGCTGAACACGTGCCAGGAGGGGACGTGCTCATTGGTTCCCGGCCGGAGGGTAAGCAAAACGCGGAAGCGAAAATACAGCCGGCCGTAATGACTAACTGTTTGGACTTACGGGGGCTCGAGGAATACCTCGCGCCCCTACGCCGTTTCTTACAGGAATATGGTGAACTGAAGGAACGAGTGGAGGAACTGGGAGCGACGGCAGCAGCACCCTTGAAGGCGCTAATGGATTTCGTGCAGCGGCTGGGCCGGGAAGCTCCAGAGATGATCGATGCGGGAGTGCAGGTGAGTCCCTCCCGTGTCGTAGAATATAAGGGGACACAGTGCGATCTGACACCGCCGAGGATAAGTACCGGGTGTCAAAGCACCGTGTGCCCAACAAGAGAGTGTGGTACGATGACCGGATGGTTGGGGAACGGAGTAAACAGCCCGGGGCAGGCGTGTGACGTGGCTTTCCGGGGCTGTGCAACTCTCCAGGTCCCGACCGGTCTTGCGTGTGAGGCAACGCCGGTGACGGGAGGTCCGGGGGAAGCGCCGATCGTGCCGGTGCAGCTGAATAGTGCTGTTCATCGGAGCGAGACGGTGCTAATGATACCGGCTCCTAGTAAGCTGAAAGTAACGGGTGTGCAGACAGCAAAGAGGCTCTCTTCTTTCCATAAGGAGCCTCAGGCTGAGCACAAGCCCCAGATAAAACGGGAGATCCCCAAAAGGAAAGGTGGGTCTCCCGACATAATGGAAAGAGAGACTGCGAGCAGTAAAGCGGCCGTAAAACCCTCCTTGGCAGAGGAAGGGGCGGAGACGACTCTGACGGAATTCCCGAGATGTTTTTGGTCCCGCAGAGGGAAGCAACCAGGAGGGCTTCGTCGGTGCTACAATTGCCGGCGACCGGGCCACGAGTGGCGCCATTGTCCCCGGGGAGACAGGAGGTACACCGTCCCCCCAAGGTTCGCTCAAGGACAGGGGCAACGCAGGCAAGGCCCAGGTGACGCGTCCTCCTGGAGGAGGACGTCCCTCGCGGGGCAGGACGCTCCGCCCCAGAAGTCGTCGCTAAGGGGGGGGAACTGTGGAGGATTGCCGGCTTCCCATGCCGGTCCTCACCCCCAGGCCGCCAGGAGGAGCTCTCCCGACAGCAGGATCGTGCCCCGAGGTCCAGCAGGGCCTTATGGACTTTGTAGTGTTTTTACACAGCCCTGCTGGATACCTTGGGGACCAC
>JANRMT010062861.1:52773978-52812030 GCA_026402145.1 Polypterus bichir lapradei | reverse complement strand
ATATATATATATATATATATATATATATATATGACAGCAACACTCATAACAGTGACAAAACAATTACATTGACAATCATGTTACGTTATTTTTAAAATGTTTCCTTTTCTTTTTCATAACTTCTTTAACACACTACTTCTCCGCTGCGAAGCGCGGGTATTTTGCTAGTTCTTGAATAAAAGAAGACTTGTTTTGTTTTACCTTTTGTTAAAGAGTTTATTTGATATTCACACATTATACACTTCACGTCAACATTTTGTCATTATTACCATAACATAGAGTAGGGAAACATTTTCTGTTTTAGTTATGTGTTCAACATTTCTAGTTTCGCATTTACTGTCATCCTACATTTACACAGATCTTTGTAGACACAGAACACACATAAAATGTATTTCAAATAACAAAATATATTATTTTCCTATATAATTTCAGACACCTCAGTCCCAGATAAATAGACTTCAGCTGTGAGAATTTTGTGTCCAATATCAGCTGTCTCTGTGGGGGAAGGGTGAGCAGGCTGCCTGCCAGCAGCCGATTCACATTTTTGGAAAACAAAGGCGCATATCAGTGCATAATTAACACAGGTGAGGTGGTGCAAGGTGAAATTAAGGTGGCCCGGTGTTACAAATGTCTTTGCAGGCTTCAGGGATTCTAGTTATAAGACCTCTTGGGCATAGCCATCAGCAGTGTGACTGTCTACAGAGTGAATGTTGACCTCGCTGAGAGGTTTAATTACCTCGGCAATATTCATGTCTCTGGTGACTCTTCCTATGAAGTCCATAGATGAATTGGGAGAGCATGGTCGGGATCATGAGGTTGCTGGAAAGTGGTGTGTGGCACTCCTGATATCTATGCAAAATAATGAAGGTCTAAAATTATGTTGTTATTACTATAACATATTAAAACATTTTCTGTTTTAACTGTGTGTTCAGCATTTCTTGCCTCACATTTCCTATTTGCACAAACCATTCTAGGCACAGAACACACATGAAATATATGCATTTCAAATCACGGTATTTCATTACCTATATAATTCCTTATAAACGTATCGTCAGATTAACACTTCAACACAGACTTGAACTGTAAGGATTGCAGCAGGGCGATGCCCTCATTTGTCTGAATGGGGTTGTCTGAATTGGGGGTTAACAGGCTACATTTTGCTAAACCAAACAATTGCAAAAAAAAAAAAAAAAACAGGCTATTATCACAGTGATAAGGAGCTATGAGCTTCTTGGTGTATGTTAAAAAAATTTAAGGAAGTCAGGGACAATGAAAAAATCGTAAGCTTCAGGGATTCTGTTGTTAAAGTGGACAAGACAAAAGAGATAATTGTTGACTTCAGGAAAGCCCATGCTGTCCACACCCCACTGCGTATCGAGGGCTGTGTGGTGGACTTGGTTAAGACCATCAAATTTCTTAGTGACAGCTGACCTTACCTGGTCAATCAACACCATCTTCATATCCAAGAAGCAAAAGTGTCTCTACTTCCTTCGATGGCTGAAGAAGGCAAGTCAACCTCCCACCATTTGCACCACATTTCACAGGGGCACCATTGAGAGTGTTCTGACAATCTGCATCACTGTCTAGTTTGGGAACTGCAGGATCTTTGACCATAAAATCATTGGGACCTCAATTGCTTTCTGGTTAAAAAAAAAAAGTTAAATATATTAAGAAAGACTTCAGCAATATTTATTTATTCACTCAATATATTAAGAAAGACTTCAGCAATATTTATTTATTCAGTCTTTCCTGACTGTTATCCAGATCCACAGTCTTTCCACTGTTCTGAATTTCAAGCTCTGTTTCTCTCAGAATTTCAAAATTACACTGAAGATGTCACTTTATTCATTTGAACAAACTCACTACACTGTACTGAAATCATTTGAGTATCCACACACCTTTCTGGGCCTATTTTGTGGTAAGATCATCACAGATTAAGGAGTCTGGGCAGACATTTATAGATGATTTTGACTATGACTGCCAGATTCATTCTGGCCTCTTACTAATGATTCCTGTATCACCAGTGATGTAAGATTCAACATCCTAAATGCAGTTTCCATACCCAAGATCTAGTGCATCTAATTATGTTACACTCATGTCTGTTAAGGCATTGCATCTGTTCACTTTACATGTGATAAACACAAACATTTATATGGTTTCTATTGGCTGAGAATGGTCAGGCAATATACTATAGGTCACAAGGCCACAAGATGCTTTCATGTGAATACCATTATAAATGGCACTCCATATCTGGTTCCTGGTTGTCACAGTTCTAAAGAAGGTTCGTACATGTTCTGGCTTGTACAATCAAGAGGCTTTATTTTTAGACTGCTCTATGTCTGGCTCCTTCTCTTGATAATATCTGCCAGAAACCATTCCACAAAGAATGAATCCTTGGTATAGGCACCTTTCTTTCATTCTAAAATCACCATTCTAAATATTTGAAATAAAATGTATATAAAGTTAGAGAGACATAGACTTTTAAAAGTAATTTTCAAAAATAATTTTAATGGAGCTATCATTTCAACATCACTGCATCTTTGTTAGTGGGCATTATTTTTAAGCTTGCTAAGAATTGTAGAGTGTAGAGTAATTTTACATACCAGAGATTTTGGGGTGGAGGAAAGGAACAGCACAAACATTTCTTTTAACTAAAAGAGGAGGTGGAGGTGGAGGCTGGGAGCATTCAAGTTGGATGACCTGCTTGCAAGAGCTGGAATAAAATTACAAAATTGAGAAGAGTGCAATAACTAGAGCTATCATCCATGCAATATGTTTATATTCCTTGATTTATTCATTTACAGCTGTGTAATATTTTGGTTTGGCTTAATATATCAAGCGTAGTTATAAAGTATAGAAACATTTTATGTTTCCAAAGAAACTGCTCTAAAGAAGGTATCATATATCTGTCTGAAATCTCATTTTGTAACCGAAATGAACCACTATGGGCATGTAGATGTCTTATTTATTTCTAATTATAAATACAACCAATGCTGCCCAAGACCATTATTCAAACCTATCATTTTAAAGTAATATTCTGCTGATAAAGTGACACTATTCTCTTAGGTGGGTAACTGAGACAATCACTTAGGCATGAAGTGTTGAGAAGCGCATAATGTCATGTGTAAACTCTTAACTATCAGAAGCTACAGAAAATCTAAATTGCCAATATTTCTCTCATTTTGAAAAGCTTACAACAAATCATTTCTCTGTAAATCTTGCTTCCTGGCAGATTTTACAATGTAATACACTTTAAGTGCATTACCAGACTTCATTATGCAGTACTGACATTGCGCTGTTGGGTGATTGTCATTTTCTGCTTTTAGATGGGTAAATTAAGCAATACCTTGACATGAAAAATTAATCATATACATTAAAATGAGTTAAATGTATAAGGTTTTTTAAATAAACCCAATCTGCTTATTTCAACTAACAGGTCTGTTACAGGTGGCTTTTACTTTCTATCTCACAGGTGGTGCAGTGGTAGTGCTGCTGCTTTGCAGTAAGGAGATTGTGGGTTCACTTCCTGGTTCCTCCCTGTGTGGATAGCGCTTTGAGTACTGAGAAAAGCGCTATATAAATGTAATGAATTATTATTATTTATCTATCTATCTATCTATCTATCTATCTATCTATCTATCTATCATGCATTTCATGTATGTCTATTTACCTATATATCTGTCTTTCTGTCTATCTATGTTTCTTTGTTCACTTTTTTAGCAACATAACAATAGTTGTTAGCATATTGTGAATGAAAACTGAACACTAACTGCAAGTATTACAATATACAAAAGTGAAAATATAAGATCCGTCATTTTTCAAACTAGATATATTATAGCAGAATATGTTCTATTCCATTAGCATCAGAAATAAAGCTATAACTAACCCCAGATGGGAAGCTAGATACTCTGAAGGTCTTCTAATCTGACTTGCAGTGTGTAAGAGGCTCTCTTCAAAATACTGGTGTGTTCAATGTTCATTTAATGGGAAATAACTGGATGTTATGGGTAATGGATTGACGTGATGCTGGTGTGCAATTTTAGAATGTTGTCAAGACTGACTTGTTCTAAACATGGAGCAAGTGAAACCCATTACTAAAGAAAAGCTGTTTGAACCAAATGTCATTCCAAAAGACATTTCAACTATTTTGAGTTTTTACTGAGAAACATCACAATGGATACTTTAAATAGAATAACAGCGTTGCAAGTCTTTAGTGGACAAGATGTCACATGATAGGAGAATTGCAATAAATGTCAGTTAATGTTGGAGCTTCAGCAAGAACATCAGGGAACAGAGAAACACTGGTTATTATTAGGTTTCTCACATATATTAAAATGGCCCAGTTTGTCAGCAGAGCCACACTTCAACCCATAAAGGACATTTATGTCAAGAGATGACAGAATAAAGCACTTTCCATCATAGATTCTACACATTTACCACCCGGCTAGCCATATCATTCCTTTTGATAGAATAGACTTGCTCTCAGTTCTGGGCCTAGCAACGTTTAGCTCACATCTATGTAACTCCATTATGTAACTGCATGCCTTCCAATTACTTTTCACTACTGATTCAATACCTGATTATTTGTATTGCCTGATACATGATACAACCATATATTTATGTATTATTTTCTATTTGAAGCTGTTCAGAGGAGAGCAACCAAGTGCATCCTAAGAGTTAAGGACAAGTCCTACCCTGAGACTCAGAGAATTAAAACTTGTTTACTCTCGGGCAAAGGAGACTGAGTGGGGAGTTGGTCCAGGTCCTCAAAGCACTCAAAGGTATTCATAAGGCAGATTAAGCAGCATTCTTTCAGTTTAACCAAGCCATGAAGTTGAAGCAGAAACCTTGAAAACCTTTAAGAAGATATTGGGTGTGAAAAGAACAGCCTTGACACACACAAAAAGGTTTGGGGAAGCCACCCATATATTGTCCCTGGCTGCAAATGGGTTTTGATAGCACACTCATTTGCATTGGTTTGAGTCCTGAATTGAATTGATGTGATGATGAAATGATGGCAGCTTTAAACTGACACCGTCCATTGTTGTAAACAGAAGTAATGTCTCACATTGCACCGGAAGTGATGTCGCCTACGGCACTGGAACCAGAAGTGACGTTGTTCGTGGTGCTGGTACCAGAAGTGAGGTTGCCCGTGGCGTCAGAACCAGAAGTGGCATCATTGGTGGTGCATCTGGTATGTTTTCCCATGTCTGGCCTGGAGAGAAAACAGAAGTGGGATTAGTGCACCCTGATACCCTCTGGCCTGGCGGGTAATTATCTCCACATGGTCCACTCAGATTCCTTCTACTTGCACATGTGTGACATGGGATATTGGGAAAGTTTAGCTGTAAGTTAAGCAAATGGTCTTGATTCACTGAATGGTCTCTGCTTGTTTTTTTGCCATTGCTTAGTTTATAAATTTATTCCTGGTGTGTTACATTGTCTTTACATGTTTCTTCACCACATTTTCATCTCACCTTAAAGTCATGACCTAAAGAATGAAGTTGCTTCTCAAGAAGGCAAATAATCAAATGCAGCAAGCAATCTTTAAAAGAACCAAATCATTTAAGTTAATGGTAATTTTTCATTAGTCTGCTTATCTTGAACTTAAATATAATATAGCTTAACACAGATAATGTTAGATTCAGTTTAACCCCCTATAAGTTATAGAAAATTGAATGTCCATAATCTTAACTCTGTGTGACAGCAGACTAGCTCATAGATTGAAGTTATACAGCTAGAAAGGAACATAAATGATCAGAAGAAGGCATTAAGGGCATATAGTTTTCTGACTGTTGTACTCATAGAATCTTTAAGGAATGTAACCTAGATATTTAAGCAGAATATCATAAATTTCCCTTTCCCCTTTTTTGTTTGTATTATCAACTTTTTTTCCTGTGTTTTTTGTGTGAAATATTCTCTTTAATTTTCACTAAAATCTATACAAAGGAAGACATTTGGACTATGGAGTGTTTTTTGTATGGTGAGTCATACTAGTGCCAGAATGCCTATCTGGTAACTGCATTTGAACCATTTGGAAACCTTTGTCAAACACAGCTAAAATCTTAAAAGTGCTTACCACCATAATCATGCTCAAACTTAAGTTAATTATATCTTCATTGTTTGTTTGTGAGATGAATCAATTTAGAATAAACTAAAGAAACACCCTCTAAAATGTTTACATATATCTTGTCTAAGATTGTTAAAAATGTTTCCAGGGTAAAACCCAGGCTGCCATATGCTGGGAATGTTCTATTCTCAAAACATTTTAGATATCTTTCAAATAGCATTGGCTCTAAAATCACTCTGAACGTTTTAACCACCATATTTGTAGCAATATCGGTTTGGATAAAATATTTCTAAGGAAAAATCTGGTGTGAAATCCTATACCTCACTACTTTTTTAATCAAGTCCAACCCTGTCTCAAAAACTTATTAGGCTAGTTGGCAACTGTATTTTTTCCCATTATGAGTGAGTGAAGATGTATGCCACAGTGTCCTGTGATAGATGTGAGTCCAACCCAGGGTTGGTTCCCACCATGTGACCAGTGTTGCCAGGATAGACAACGACTAACCCTCAATGCTAAGCTGGATAAGCAGGTAAATTTAGGTTAGGGTATGAAGCTGACCAAGTAAGAAACTTATGTCTTGGCCATTCCTTCTTTATATATAAAAAAGTTATTTGTACAAATGAAAAATGATATAACCAATCTTTCAAAGTCAGTTTAACCAGCCTTGTCTTGACATGGAGATTGACGGTCATTTTACTATCCCCCTGGTATTAATTGAAGTTCAAACAGTGACCTCTGATCCTTCCTTTGAAATCTTCTTCAGAGAGGCACACACTTATGCATTGGCTGTACCCATAAAAAGTGAAGTTCAGTCCATTAACTGACAGTAGTTTTTTTGGTCCTTCTTGGATCACATGACCAGAAGACGTGGGGCTGCCCGATGGCTTTTCTGACCTTACTGAGCGTTCTCCATGCCCTGGGTTTTTGGTATTCCTCCTGTGCATGTTCTTCCTTGCCTGAGAAGAACATGGTCTCAGGCATCTAGAGTCCCTATCCCCCTGTTCAGGGTTTCCCTGTGCTCAAAGAAATTATGTCACAGGATGGAGTAGTGAACCCCGACATAAGTCAATAAATGGAAACGTGGATGGCTTTATATCATAGAATGTTCTTAGGCATATCTCATTTTTATTCAGTGTTTAGTAATATAACAACAAAACCAATATGTTTAGCATTTCCTTCCTTTTCCTTCATATTAAGTACAGAATTAGTGTTCAGTATGAATTTATGTATATGCCTATGTGTATGTTTTGTTCCAAATTCCCACTTTACAATGAAAAAGGACAATTTACTTAACAATAGAGTTGAAAGCTTAAGAACAAAAAAACAATTGTAACAAAGAGTGGTTTTTAATCTCCTTCCATCTGTTTGCTAGCTTAATAGTTTGCTTTGTCATACTGTCAAGAATCCCAATAAATAGGCTCCTGGAGCTTTCTTAAAGTGCAGTGTAATAATCAAACACATTTTTATCATTTCTGCTCATTAAGGGCTTTTAAAGTGTCTGTATCTTCTGTAACCTATTAAAGTCACAGTTTAGATTCACATTAGTACTTCAGTTTGAAGGGCCCATCTGTGTAAATGACTAGACAAAATGATAATTAAACAATTGTCAGACATGTCTTCCTTTAATTCCACTTCTTTTATTCAAACCCATAAAAACTGACTGTCTGAGACATTTGACTTTTTTTAAGGAACTGATATCAAATTAGCTTAATAACAAACAAAAAAAATCTTAACAGTTCTCAGACTATATACTCAGATAAAAGAAGGCTGGTTTTGAAGCCCTTTATGCACAAAGTAAGAACAATGTCAGTCTTCATTTGCATTCAGAGAACAGACTAAATTCATCAAGGCATGGACTCAACAACTGATCAGAATGGCACAGATATCCTGGTTTGATCCATACTTGTTGCAAAATATCTGGTGGTGGAACTCTCCTCTGAAGTGCTCTTTCCATCTCATCCTACAGATGTTCAGCTGAACCAAGATATAGTGATGGGAGAGTGCAATGTATTAAGGTGAATTTACTATCATGTTCCAGGACTTTTCAAATTTAATGGCATAGACTGTTTTCAAAATAAAAAAAAAATCCCTTTTACAGATGATTTGTAAGTGCTTACCAGCTCATTAAAACTTACAAATAGGCTTTTTAAAAAACAAAACCTCAGCACTCTTGCAAGACATGCAACACATTCACCTGGCCCCAAATAACAAAATAATGTTCTTAATACTTTACATTACAAAAAGCAAAAAAAACAAAAAAAGTTGATTGAAAGGCAAGCCAAAAATCTAATAAAGTTGTTTATAATCAAGCATCAAAATCCATAAAGCAGAGAATCAGAAGAAATTGCTTCCAAACACAAGTATATGTCTCAGTGGTGGCATTAAGGCTTTTACAAACTTCTGCAGGCCTGGGGGCTATTCCACGCTTACAGCAACAGGAATCCCAACTCCCTTAGACTTAATGCGTAAAGGTTAAATATAAAAATGAACAGAATTAACATGCAATACAAATTAATTATTGAAAAAGACAAAATTAATTAAAGAACAGTGCAATACAAAAAGAGAAAAAATAAAAAAACTCTCAAAAACAAAATAAAAAGAAAATAAACTAGAGCCATAGAGGAAACCCTGGCCAAACCATAACAGGAATACCCTGTGTTGTGATATGAGTGCTTTCCAAATTGTGAAAGAATGTGATGCCTTGACAAAAACCTATATGCCAAGTCAGGGCCTTCACTAATCTGTCAAGAACAGGTCAATACCCAAGCAGCCTGGCCTCCCAATTCCATGGACAGGCTTCAGCTTAAACAGGACAAAATTGGGGATTTGGCTTCAAAAGTTCAAAAATGGCTTACAAGTTAAAAAATACACAAAAATAACAAAAATGCCCTTCAAAGGTGAGGAACTATGAACATCTAGCTTGGAAGGTTATAAATAAAGATTTTTATTTTAATGCTGCAAAAAGAAACTCAAAAAATGAAAAGTATTTAAGAGCAAACAAGTCTGAACATTTATCCAACAAATCCATGAAACATAAACAAAATTCTGGAACCAGAAAAATTAATACTGACACAATGTACTCTTAGGATGTTAGTGCACAACTGAAACATCAACTCCTCGAGCTTACACTATATACCCTAAGGGCAGTCCTTCAGGCAGGGCATAAGTGTGGGCTAACCTCTTAAGGGTACCATCCACCAAACACAAGGAGTATAAGAAGGCATACAGCACAATACTTACAATCAAGTAAATACAACATAATTTTACATAAATCAAAAAAGATGAATTATAACCATAACAATAACAACATAAAAAGGCAACCAATATTTGAAAAATAACAAAAGCATTAAATAAACAAAAAATAAAATGGAGCCAGGGCTCTAACCTTGGCTAACCCAAATACCCTGCTGATGTGAAGGAGTATCCCTGATATCCAGATGTTCTTCAATCATTGCTCTGTTAGCAACAGACCATCAAATTTGCATTACAAAAATACAATCCGTAGCATTTGACTAAATGGATCATTTTTAACATTGTCAGAATCTACAGGATTATGGTTTTTTTTTACTTTTTTGATGGTGTTCATATTTTACTTTTTGATGGTGTTCATATAGGATTTTGAAATCTGCCCTAAACTTAACCGGGACCCAGTGTAAGGATTTAAGAACTGCAGTTATGTGTTTGTATTTTCTTGTTCTTGTAATAATTCTTGCAGGAGCATTTTAGATTAACTGGAGGCTGTATAAAGAACAGTTCGAACATCCAGTGAACAACGCATTGCATAGATCATGTAATGTTTTTCCAGTGCCTGGCATTTATCTCCCTTACCACACTATTTGTGTACATTATATTGTTATACAGGTCAATATTCGTTGTTCTGATCTGCCTTTTTCATTTAATTGTTTTACGTAGCTCTTACCTCTCTGACTGCGGCTCATCTGTTAGCCTCAACTTGTCACTTTCATCAAGCAGTCTTTTCCAACCGTAAGACTTTCATTAGGTTTGTGTTGTGGCTCATTTGATGCATATGTGGCATTGTCACATTTGACAGTTCCAATAGGTTTATCATTCCTGGCATTCTTATAATAGCAAGCATGGCACCCACTACCATACCATTACAAAGCCAGTTAAACATTTATCTTTATACCCATTTTCTTTATGAATTATGCACACACACACATACAATCAATTACTACTTGCCTACTTTCTTTAAATTTTGTTGTCCATACCCTACAGGAATGTTTTTCTTCTTATATAACAACCCTGAGCTTACATGTAAATTAACTCTTATGATAACTTAAATGAAAATGTGACTATTTTTGTCATAAAAATTTATGGACTAGGCTAAAAGAAAAATGCTGAACCCAGTGACACAATGTGTACTGCAGGTAATATTACTCAAAGCATATGTACCCACCTGTATGAAACTCTTATGCTCTCTCTGTTTACTTGGATTTACTCCAGAGTATTTTGAATCCATTAGTGGTCAAAAAAACGTTTTTTGATAGACTTTTAACTTTAAAATTTTACATATGTAATTGTGTGTACCCTACAGTACACAGGTATTCCATATATCCATTGCTATGGCCTTTGTTGTTGTTGGAATATGCATGTGCTCACTATAACCTAGATTGGCATGAAGCTGGTTCACTAGAAAAACTTTGAAATATGTAATTCGATTTAGGTAATTTTTGTGTAACACTCTTTACTGAGAGCACTGTGACAAGTTCTGAGGTAAAATGCAAATGCAAACTTTGCAAAATAATTATTATATCATGAGTAAATTTATAGGAACAGATTTACTGAAACAGACATGAATACACAGTAGTTTGAAACTGATTAATATAAATGGAGCTCAGCAATATCTGTCCATTAATAAATTGTTCAATTATGACCAATCTACAATGGAGTAGAGGAAAACAAATACTCCAGTCAGCAGTATATCTGCAGAAAATAAACTCTTGGAGGCTAACGGTCAATTACAGAAACTCAAAGACAAAATGAGATACAATCATAATAAGTCATCAAGACCTAGTCCAAATGGCTATCCACCCCCTCCTTTGCATTCTTCGTGTACATTCTACATGTACATGTAGCTCAAACTTTACAAGTTTTCAGTTAAATAATTACAAGCAAGAAAAAACAAATCAAATACATAAGAATAACAAATAAGTAACACACAAAAAACAAAAAAAAATTCTACTCATTAGGGCTATACTTCTCTTAATTACATATCTATCTTAAGTGTATCTATATAAGTATATATTATTTAAGTCTCTAACAATGAGTCTAATGATAAGGTCAGATGGCCAGGGAGGAAACTTGGCATCATATCTAAATTAAATGTTCTTATGTAGTTTTTTTTTTTTTTAGGCTTCATCGACGCAGTGAGTCTTGCATAGTACTTTTGAATAGGTGGTGATGGTGAATAACACCTCCAGAAAAGAAAACAGAGAAAAGTACAGATTAATAATAATTGCAGATTCATTGAAGAGTATGATAATTCTACGTATATCAAATTTAATCACAGTAGAACTAAAATATAGCTTCAAAAATGTCAACATAATAAAGGAGGTTTTTTGGCATTTTTCTTGTCACTTGGAATATAGCAGGGCAGGCACTCCAAAATACAGGAAGGAGCAAGATTACTGTATGTAAAGCTTTATATACCATTAGTAGTATTTTAAAATCAATTCTAAGGACACAGGAACCCAATATAACAATGACCGGTGGGATGTATTCAAAGTGGGCAGATTATTCCACAGCTTTGGGTCATTGTAACTAAAAAAAACAACCTCCCACAGTTATTTGATTAATTCCTGGATATATTTAGTAGGCTTGCATCCTGAGATTTTAGCAGCTAAGCCGGACCTTGCCTATGTAAGGTTTAAGCTTAGTCTAAGCTTAACCATAAGCAAGCATAAAGACCTAAGAATTACAGAAATTTAGTGGTACTTTCTAGTTCTTGTAATGATTCTTGCAGCAGCATTCATTAGGCGAAAGCTGCATAAAGAACAAAATTGAACAGCGTGTGAATAATACATTGCAGTAGTCAATCCTACTAACAATTGTAGGAAATTGGAGCATATGGCATAAAGAAATTACATCTGCATCATAAACTACTTTCTGTCTCTAGGAAAGAAAGAGTTCACGTTATCTTATGAAAACTGTTTCACTCAAAAATAAGGCTGACTTTTTGTTACGTTTCAGCCTAGAATATTCCCCTGGCTAGGCTTCAGATTTTTGTTTAATGTTTGTTTTGTTGAATTTTGATTCTAATGTATATTTTAATATAGTTATTTAGTTAGTATATGTGTATCTGTTAAGCCTATGTTATGTGCCTTGTGTTTTGTGGGTGGTTCCCCAAGAGGTGAGACCACATGCTTATCACCACCAGAAACCACCCTCAGCCCTATAAAGGCAAAGGTCTCCCACGTTTCCTGGTGGTTCATTCAAATTTTGCTTATTGTGATCACTGCATTTTTTTGAATTTCTTCTCTGTTTTTTTGACTTTGGCATGGATTTCATATTGGGAATTTAACTGCCTTGGATTGCCTTTGCAGGAAACTGCTTTATTGTGCTCCACGGACCTTCATGTTATTACAGAGAGCTTTTGTATTAATACATTTTTTTACTTATAAACATTTTATGTGGCCCTTTGTGTTACTAGCCAGTAGTTTTGATGGTATTTCCACCTCAAGTGGGCATCTTTGGTACTGTTTGGGACATACATACTTTAGGACTCTCCAGCAGCATAATATTTTCTTAACAAGATCATAGCTGTTGAAAGTCTTCCAGCAGTCAGCCAAATGGACATTAAACAGTTTTATGCCTTCATAATTGTTTGGAATTAATTTAAGAATTTTGATTACGTTGCAAAATCTTCACAATCATGTTTTCTCTTAAATTAATGCTAATGTTATTGTGACTCTTTTGGGGTTATTTTCAGAAAGGTATGTTTCTGTTATTGTACCTCTGAAAAATCTCTCCATAAATATGCATCCTAGGTATTCTGTGTCAGTGGTTATGCCACAAGTTTTATGAGTCTGAAGTGTTAGCCTGTTTCCCCAATTTTTATTTCTCAGCAGCAAATGGAACTGGTGTTAACTCTTTTGAAGATTTTATGGCCATGCATTATCCTATCAGATAAGCTTTGATCTCTGACTAACTTTACCTTTTCAGGGCATAAAACGATAAATATCAGCTGTGAAAAGGAAGAGGTAAGTAATTCTGTATTCTAGAGTGTATCCATCCATCCATTTTCCAACCCGCTGAATCCAAACACAGGGTCACAGGGGTCTGCTGGAGCCAATCCCAGCCAACACAGGGCACGAACCAATCCCAGGCAGGGTGCCAACCCACCGCAGGACACACACAAACACACACTAGGGCCAATTTAGAATTGCCAATGTACTTAACCTGCATATCTTTGGACTGTGGAAGGAAACCGAAGCACCCGGAGGAAACTCACGCAGACACGGGGAGAACATGCAAGCTCCATGCAGGGAGGACCCGGGAAGTGAACCTGGGTCTCCTAACTGCGAGGCAGCAGTGCTACCACTGCGCCACCGTGCCGCCCTCTAGAGTCCATGCATTTCTAGTATTCTTGGTTTTGACACTTTATTAACTTTATTCATCTCTGTCACTGATATATCTTTTTCAATAATAATAAATTGCTAATTATTGTGTTATTTTCCTGCAAGTGAATACTCTTTAATAGTAAGGCTTTGAATTAAATGTAGCAGATGTTAAGTTAAGCTGCTTAACATATAAGGTTTTATTTTGAAATACAGTCTAAGGAATAGTGCTTAGCCTCTGGGGTTGCATATGAAATATTCCTAAATAACACATGCTAAGAAGACTACTTAGCCCCTGAGGTTTAATTTTAAGGTACACACTAGTTAAACAGTGCTTAACCTATGAGATTACACATAAAAAAATTATTAACCATAGTCATATTGATTTTTCTAGGGACATATAACATAAAGATGTGGTAACAATAGTAAGCTCAATTAACTCAAATATTACAGTACCTTATATCCAATTTATAACATAAAGATAAACTTTGATTAGAAAACATGAGCCTGTTCTGAAGCTGTGTGAGTTCAAACGTAACATGTCATATTTCATGATCAGGTAATAAATCACCAACAAAATAAATGCATGAATTGATTTCTCAGTATTAATATATTTAAAATCAAATTCATTCATGTGAAGCCTGAAAACCATGAGGACTGATTTAGATCATTTATGTTAGGTAGAATACCCAGTGGGGACTGGGTGGTCTCATGCCCTTGGAACCCCTTAAGATTTTGTTTTGTTTTTTTTTCTCCTGCACTCTGACTTTTTTTTTGTTTCTGTCCTCCCAGCCATCGGACCTTACTTTAGGCAAAACAAATAATAATCTTATTTTTATATTTTTGTTTTTTAGAAATTTTTCTTTCTTCATCATGTAAAGCATTTTGAGCTGTATCATATGTATGAGAATGTGCTATATAAGTAAAATGTTAAAAAATATAGAGTTGACAAATGTGAGATTGCATTGGTTTGGACATGTGCTGAGGAGAGATGCTGGGTATATTGGGAGAAGGATGGAGTTGCCAAGTAAGAGGACAGGAGGAAGGCCTAAGAGGTGGTTTATGAATGTGGTGAGAAAGGACAGGAGGATATAGAAAAAGATGATCCATTCCCCTAATAGGAGAAGAAGAAGACGACTATATTTTAAAAAAAAAGTTGTAATTTTCCAACATTTTTAAGATGGAAAATGATGGGGATAAACATTATGGAATTTGTTTTTTAACTAATCAAGTTTAAGACTTTTCATTAAAACACTCAATCTGTGACTCTGAAGCCACACTGCAATCACACATTGGAAAATAATTATTTATGTCTTCTGTCCTCAAAATTATTAATACCAATGAAAGCAGCAGGCAGGAGAATTTCTGTTTGTCTGGAATTAAATTTAATTTTGATAACACAAATTCTACCAGTACAAAGTTCTAATGAAATGTTAAGTTTTGAAAATTGTTAAAAATATTTTAAAATATTGCTATGGTATCAGTGATTAGCATTACTGACTGACAGCGGTAATGATGTGCATTCTATTCCAGGTCCATTCACTTCCATGTTCTTCCAATTGCTTTTCTTCATGTATTCAGTTTATTCTTCTACTAGCAAAATACCCGCGCTTCGCAGCGCAGAAGTAGTGTGTTAAAGAAGTTATGAAAAAGAAAAGGAAACATTTTAAAAGTAACGTGACATGATTGTAAATGTAATTGTTTTGTGACTGTTATGAGTGTTGCTGTCATCAAGGATTTGATTATCATTATTTCTTTTAATCAGGTTCGGATTTGGAGGATGTGTTGTGTTTAAGTTACATTCTGTGATTGTCAACCGTTGTAAAGAAAACAGGTTTCATGCATCGAAGCGTTCACTACCCAAATCGCTACTCGTGAATCTAAGATGTTTAACAGGCATTCCCAG
Organism: Polypterus bichir lapradei; assembly: GCA_026402145.1. NCBI lineage: Eukaryota > Metazoa > Chordata > Cladistia > Polypteriformes > Polypteridae > Polypterus > Polypterus bichir. The sequence continues at coordinate 52,796,477 of JANRMT010062861.1, read as the reverse complement.
AATTAACTTGTGGATTTGCCTGCGAATATTTAGTGGCAGCGTCTCTATTAACTTGTGGATTTGCCTGCGAATATTTAGTGGCAGTGTCTCTATTAACTTGTGGATTTGCCTGCAAGTATTTAGCGACGGCGTCTCTGTGAACTTGTGGACTTGCCTGCGAGTATTTAGTGGCAGCATCTAAATTAAGTTGTGGATTTGCCTGTGAGTATTTAGCGACAGCATGTCTATTAACTTGTGGATTTTTCTGCGAGTATTTGGCGGCAGCGTCACAAAGTTGTTTCCGATTAGCTGCATCAGAAAATGTACCACGACGTCTGACATGCCTCCTTAATACTGTTTTCTCACAGCTTGGATTGCTGCTGTCATAATCGGTTTGAGTTTCATGGTTTGTTTCAATTACGTTAGTATTTGCAGGATTTGTTGTGTTGAAGTGACATTCGGCATCTGTCAAGCGTTGTAAGCATACAACCGGTTTCATCGATAACTTCGCATCCAGCTTTTGAGAGTTGAAACATTCATAAACATCAAAGTGTCCACTACTCAAATCGTCACCTGTGAATCTAAGATGTTTAAGAGGCATTGGCGGTTCTCCAAAGGTGTAAAATATTTGGCCATTTCGGTACACTTGAAAGAGACAACCGAACAATTCAGCGGCAGCCATCAACTCCCATGCAGAAGCATAGGTGAAGGGCATAAGCATTTCACACTTATAGTGCTCCTGTGTAGTATAATTATCTCCTGTACCGTCATCAGTCCACACCTTGAACCTGTCCCAGTCATTCAATACATAAGACACAATGTCCCTCCATATATCAAGATTGAGCCTGATATGGCCGTGCAATATGTAACACAAAGAATGTAAAAGGCAGGTATCTCCGGGCACGGAAACCACTCGGTAAGTGACAGTTCTTTGATCGAAGGTGATCACCTCGATAGACATGTTAATGGGGGTACGGTTGGAATGGTAAAGGAAATGGGTACCTGAACAGTAAACTGTCTAAAATACCTACAGAATAACTATAATCATAATAAACGAACAATAAAACAACAGAGAAGCCGTGGATTAAATAAAAAGGCTGCAGTTATCAGCAGGGAGACATGAATACCGTGGCAAAGCAAGGAAGGGAATGAAGAGACCGGAGCGACGGACAGCCTTATATAGGCAGGCAGCCAGCCAATTATGTGGAAGGCGTGGGGATGGGGGACGCAACACCGCCTCACACGGCGACCAAGCTGCAGGCTATGGACATATATATGTACGTAAGTAGGATTCAGTTATGACCGTTACACGTAGACTTTCGAAATGAAACCTGCTTAACTTTTGTAAGTAACCTGTAAGGAATGAGACTGCCAAATTTCAGCCTTCTACCTACACAGCCTACCTACCTTTTATTAGTATAGATTAAATTTCAAACCATGCAAGATAGGTTGATCCTACATTCTAAACTGATCCTATAGATGTGAGTGTAGATATAATGTATGCAGAAGTGTACCCTACAGCTGACTGATGCCAGGGCAAGGGCTGGTTCCACTCGACAACTTGAATTCGACTTGAGCATGGACACCTTGCAATATCCCATTGTGTACTGAAACTTAATTGGATTCATGAGGAAGTATACAGTGAAACAAGTAAGGTACCCATCCACTCTACTTGGTTTGATACACACATATATAGTTCTCCAGTGAATGTAAATAAATTCTACAATACTATTATCTTCCTTGGTATAATCTATGAGTTTCTTTTTATTTTTTAGCTACTAAAACAATATGTGTAGAAACATAGAAAAGTGTCAGTCTAGACTTACTTTCTGTGCCAGTTGTACATTTATTTACAGCAATCATATAAGCTTAGTCAATACGGTAATTGATTCTAGTTTGTTGGAAGCAAGACTTAATCAATATAATTTCAGCCTATGAATTTGATATTAATGAAGCCTGAAAGCAAGCTTCGGCCCACTGCTTTCTGTTTTTTTTCTCTTAACCATTTTAAAATTTTAATGAGAGGTAGTGAATGTTAAATGGCAGGAAATCTTCCTGTATACACAATTCCAACATATGTCAAGCACTTAACTTTAAATTAAACCTCTGCAATAGCTGAGAGTTTTAATCCCCATGAGATGTCCTAAATCCTCACCCAAGGTTTGACAAGGACCAGGGTATTTAGTAATGGAACTGAATACCAGTGAATCAATAAATGAGGTTGGCACAGAGGTGATATTACATATACAAATACTTTTATACTTCAAACAATTAAGAGTGAACTTTTATAACAGTAGATCAGTAAAGAGTGAATTAAAACAAGTTATAAAAGTGTTCTTTGAAAAATTCATTTTTCATCTCAAAATCAAAACTTTCAATGGAGTACTTTTTCAGTGCCTGTAAAACCAAAATTAAATCAGCACTTCATCCTAATTTCCCCTGCTAACAAGAAGACTGAAGAAAGAGATACAACATCTTCTTCCTCTAACGGGGAACCAGCAGTCCAAATCTTTAAACTTTACACAAGTTCTTTATTACACAGCTTAACTAGTAAGTGTCTTCAGGTCAATTACGAAATCCAATATCATCACACAGTACTCAATCCTGCACTCCAACCAACACTAATTACACACTCGGATCAAATTCGGCAGTTTTTAATCCATTCATCTCTCTACTATTACTCTGATCCCCATCCAATCATCTCAACACTGACTCTCTCTCACTATGAACCAAAAACTGTTACATGATCCTTACGTGATGGCATTTAGAATTCCAAGTCCTCCCATGTCACATACATGCCCTACTCAATATTTACCCCAGAACCACTGTACATGTGTACACGCCAGCTCAGTGAGGTGCTATTTCAATTCCATGCACACGCCAGCCTCTATCCCTTTCAGGCCCATTGTCCCATGGCTACATATATCGAAGACACCAATGAAAGCCAAATCAAACAAGTAAGTGAAAGCACATAGTTTATCTAATCACACTGCCAATTGTGTTCAGTACCTGCAAAGACATAAAGACAATTTAAAAAACAAACACTAACAAAGCGCCTTCTTCACTCCCTATGACAAATGCAAAAACAGGTTAATTTGTTCAATCTGGAAGAAAAAATGCTCTTCTGTCACATTTCTTGAAGGCTGCATGATGACCAATCACAAAACAGTGATATGAAACAAGGGCATATGTAAGAAGTGTTAGAGCTGATGCTTTTCTGCATTTTTTACACTTTTCTGTAGGAAGTATCATTGGCGAGATAAATCGAAAGCCCTCCACTAAATTAACAAAGGTTATGATATTGAGTAAATGACTGAGCATCAGTACATGGTGGGAATAATTTAGTTTTTCTTATGGCCAGAAGAGATTATATACCTGAATGTGAAATGTGCTTCTTGAACTCTGAAGTTAAAAAGGAATGATAGTATGTAGGTGGCAATTGCAAGATAAATTTGACATTATTATTACATTATTGACATTATTATTTTTCAGGTATTTGGGTCTTGTATGTCTGTTGGGATCAGGTGCTACTAAGATATAAGAGTTGTAGGGCTTTTCTGAAAAGTAGTGAGCCAAGATCAGGGAAGGAAATGATCCATCAGGAGTTAAGGCTATTATTGTGTTCAAGAAAGAAACATGATTGGAGTTTATACTTCAGTGTTTTATGTGCCAGTTCTCAGCATTATTATTTTTTGAGGAAGGTACATTTTAATAGTTTGGACATTTACACTAATTAAATAATTAGGACAGTTAACTACTCTGGCTGAATGGAGGTGCAATGGCCCTCCTTCAAACTCCCAAAAAAGACACTTAAACTTCTGATTTTCCTTCTTTTTCTTACATGATCCTTTAGCAGTCACAATGAAAAACAAAAAACAAACCCTTTGCCACATGGTCTTCAACATCAGTAATTTGTCTATCATTTTCAAATTCCAAAACAATACAGTACTCCAACAGAATTAAGTCAAGTCAAGTTGGGGAGCATGCACTGGTACAGTGCGTTGCTGTACCCACTACACGTTGAAACAGCTCAGGATCCCGGTTGGCAATCCCCAAGGCAGACACACGGCCTAGTCCTACCCTCCGGAAATGACCCTCTCTCTGCCGCAGCCAGGTGTTACGTGGGCGACCCCTTGGCCTGGTCCAACCACTTGGGTCCCCAACAATGAGGATCTTATGAGCCGTATCACCCTCGGGGAAATGCGCCACATGGCCGTAGTGCCGTAACTGACGCTCCCTCACAATGCAAGTAATGTGCCTCATTCGGGACTCCATGATCAACTGCTCATTTGAGACAAAGTCAAACCAACGGTACCCAAGGATTTTCCGGAGAGACACAGTACCAAAGGAATCCAGTCTTCGTCTCAGGTCACTGGATAGCATCCATGTCTCACAACCATATAGTAGACAGGAAGCACCACGACTCTAAAAACGTGGACCTTCATCCTTTTGCATAGATATCGGGAGCGCCACACACCCCTTTCCATGCGACCTCATGACCCCCATGCTCTCTCAATCCGTCTACTGACTTCACAGGTAGAGTCACCAGAGACATGAATGTCACTGCCAAGGTAAGTAAACCTCTCAATAAGGTCAACACTTTCTCCGCAAACAGACACATTGCTGATGGCAGTGCCCAAGAGGTCATTAAAGGCCTGGATGTTGGTTTTTATCCAGGACACTTGCAAGCCCAGACATTCAGACTCCTCACTCAGTCTCTCATGAGCCCAGATCAGAACCTCCATTGACTCCGTGAAGATCACAGCATCATCAGCAAAGTCAAGATCCGTGAATCTTTCTTCATCAACAGATGCCCCACAACTGCTGGACCCCATGACCTTGCCCAACACCCAGTCCATACAAGCATTGAACAGAGTAGGAGCAAGAACACACCCCTGACGAACCCCAGAATCAACTGGGAAAAACACAGAAGTCCTGCCTCCACTCTGCACAGCACTCACAGTACCAGTGTACAAGCCAGCCATGATATCCAGCAACCTTAAGGGTATCCCACAAACCTTCAGGATGTCCCACAGGGCAGCTTGATCAACTGAGTTGAACGCTTTGCAAAAATTGACAAAGGCTGCAAAGAAACTGCCAATATTCGTGTTTGCTCTCTATGAGAACCCTTAGTGCCTGGATGCGGTCAATGGTAGACTTCTTAGACGTAAAACCAGACTGTTCTGGTCGCTGGTAAGTGAGCAAGTCATCACGGATCCTATTGAGGATGACCCTAGCAAGGACCTTACCCGGCACCGAGAGCAGTGTTATCCCCCTGTAGTTGCTGCAATCCAGGTGATCACCCTTCCCTTTCCAAACAGAAATGACAAGTCCCATTTTCCAGTCAGTTGGGATGATGCCAGTCTCCCAAATGGAAGCAAAGATTGCTTGCAATGCCAGGAGGACAGCCTTACCACCAGCCTGGAGAAGTTCACCCCGGATACTACAGATCCCTCAGCTGGTTCACCACCTGTGCAATCTCAGTGAGATTGGGTGGTTCACAGCTAATTGGAATGTTAATTAAAATATTTAAGTTAAAGTGAGACCAATATTATTCGTAATATTAGTATACATTTCTGCTGGTAAAGAATGGCACTATTTCAAAGAGCACCCTGGACTTTATTAATGTTATACTGTACTAATATAAACATTATATACTAGTTTGCACCACTGATTATATTTATACAATACTGATATTGCAGGTGGATATCGATCTTTCACAGTTGGCAAAAAACCATGGTTGCTGTGCCTTTGTAGTATGAGGGTCATTCAATTATAAACATGAATTTTCATGCTCTGTTCTTATAAAAAGTGCAAGATAGACCTGACTCATTGGACAAACACATGCATGTTTGAACTTGTTGTTAGTAGTGCTAGCTGTTGTTTCCCTCCTTCTGGTCAGTTGCAATCAACTTGTTGGAGCAGGAGGTACACAGTAGTGTTGCACAGTGAATTATTATTACATTTTTGACAAATGAAGGAGTCCTTCCATCTCCAATTTATTCAAGACTTAAAAATCAGCTTGAGGAAGAGTTTTGCTCTTAGTCTAGAGTGTATAATTGGTGCAAGTCATTCAGAGAGGGAGTATCATCTCTTTGGTCCACTTAAGGAATTTTTAGGAGGGAAGAAATTCAACTCGAATGAGGAGGTTATTGACCATTCTGTGCAAGAATGGGCCAAAATGCAGTTAAAAGACCAACTCTTCTGGGATTAAGAAGCTTCCTGAGCACTGGAACAAGTGTATTACAGTGACAGGAGACTACATAGAAAAAGTGTTTAAGTCATTTCATTGTATAAGTATAGCTCATACGAGAAATTCCTGTTTATATTTGAATGCCCCTCGTACCAATGGTATACGTTAAGTGTAAGAGGGTTCAGCGTTCGTCTCTTTATAGTAAGTTTTCACTTTTTATTTAAGGGTAAAACCCTGCAGTTTCCCTCTACGGTCTACTCGTAGGCTCTGTTCATTGTGGGGATCTTTTCTCTCCCTTACTAGTTCCGGGAACTGGTCACATTTAACATCTCTTTTTCTTCTTTTTTTTATCTTTCCGCAAGTATATGCCACCCTAAAATCAGTTGGCATTCCTTTTTCTAAAAGCTCTCCAGATCATCCAACTTTCCATCTTTTTGCTGTATTTCCTCCTCCTAAAGATACTGTTTCCTCAGTTTAATCACATTTAAAAAATGCTCTATTAAAACCCTCTCATTTCTTAACATATGGGTAGGGATCTAAATTTGTCTTATGGAATTTGAATTACATTCAGGTTTACTTTTTTATGTTCCATACATCCAAATTGTCAGTTTAGCCAGTTGAAAATTGTTCACTGCCTTTATTTCACTCCTATAAAGTTCTTTATTTTGAACCTAACCACATATCCACAGTGTCCATTTTTTGACTTGGATGTTATAGGCACATTCACACATATGTTTTGGCACTTCTTTAGTCTCCAATTATGGCCCAGTATCATATGATTTCTTTGTTTCGTATTATCTTTTTCCTGTTCATTTACACCTTAACTTTACCTTCTTTCAGATATAACTAATCTTTTGTTATTTCTTTTTGAAAAGAAAAAAAGTTTTTTTCTTTAAGCACCATTGCAGCCAAACTTATTCAGCTATAGGTGAAAAACTCCCTAATCACTCATCTTTTCAGCATTGATGTCCACCCTTGTTACAGATGACTTTACTTGAGGATTCAATTGCAAGAATGAATAATTCAACTGCTAAATTCAACTAATTCAACTACTAAAACTATTGACTCATGGGAAAATATAACCACAGTGATCTATACTAATAAAAGGCAAAGCCCTCACTGACTCACTCACTCACTCATCACTAATTCTCCAACTTCCTGTGTAGGTAGAAGGCTGAAATTTGGCAGGCTTATTCCTTACAGCTTACTTACAAAAGTTAAGCACGTTTAATTTTGAAATTCTACACATAACGGTCATAACGGTCGACAACGTCCGCCATGTTGAACTTACTCATTTATGGCCCCATCTTCACGAAATTTGGTAGGCGGCTTCCCTGCGCTAACCGAAACTGATGTACGTACTTATTTCGATAGTATGACGCCACTGTCGGCCGCCATATTGAACTTTCCAACGTCACTAATTCTCCAACTTCCCGTGTAGGTAGAAGGCTGAAATTTGGCAGGCTCATTCCTTACAGCTTACTTACAAAAGTTAAGGAGGTTTCATTTCGAAATTCTACGCGTAACGGTCATAACGGTCAACAACGTCCACCATGTTGAACTTTCTTATTTATGGCCCCATCTTCACGAAATTTGGTAGGCGGCTTCCCTGAGCTAACCGAAACCAATGTACGTACTTATTTCGGTGGTATGATGCCACTGTCAGTCACCATATTGAACTTTCCAACGTCACTAATTCTCCAACTTCCCATGTAGGTAGAAGGCTGAAATTTGGCAGGCTCATTCCTTACAGCTTTCTTACAAAAGTTAATCACGTTTCATTTCGAAATTCTACGAATAATGGTCATAACGGTCAACAATGTCCGCCATGTTGAACTTTCTTATTTATGGCCCCATCTTCACGAAATTTGGTAGGTGGCTTCCCTGTGCTAACCAAAACCGATGTACGTACTTATTTCAGTGGTATGATGCCACTGTCGGCCGCCATATTGAACTTTCCAATGTCACTAATTCTCCAACTTCCCATGTAGGTAGAAGGCTGAAATTTGGCAGGCTCATTCCTTACAGCTTACTTACAAAAGTTAAGCAGGTTTCATTTCGAAATTCTACTCAACCTTTCAACAGTCTTTGTTACTTATGGGCCCATCTTCAAGAAATTTGGTACACGGGTTCCCAACGCTAACTGAATCCTATTAACGTACATATATACATCCATAGCCTGCAGCTCGATCACCGTGTGAGGCGGCATTGGATCCCCCATCCCAACGCCTCCCACGTTGTTGGCTGCCTGCCTATATAAGGCCATCCGTCGCTCCGGTCTCTGCATTCCCTTCCTTGCTTCGACACAGGATTGACGTCTCCCTGCTGATAACTACAGCCTTTTTTGTTTAATCCACGGCTTCTCCGCTGTTTTATTGTTCGTTTATTACGATTATAGTTATTGTGTAGGTATTTTAGATTTACTTTACATTGCTCAGGTGCCCATTTCCTTTATCATTCCAACCGTACCCCCATTACCATGTCTATCGAGGTGATCACCATCGATCAAAGAACTGTCACTTACCGAGTGGATTCCATGCCCAGAGATGACACCTACCTTTTCCATTCTCTTTGTTACATATTGCACGGCCATATCAGGCTCACTCTTGATATCCGGAGGAACATTGTGTCTTATGTATTGAATGACTGGGACAGGATCAAGGTGTGGACTGATGACGGTACAGGAGATAATTATACTACACAGGAGCACTATAAGAGTGAAATGCTTAAGCCCTTCACCTATGCTTCTGCATGTGAGTTGATGGCTGCCGCTAAATTGTTCGGTTGTCTCTTTCAAGTGTATCGAAATGGCCAAATATTTTACACCTTTCGACAACCGCCAATGCCTCTTAAACATCTTAGATTCACAGGTGACAATTTGAGTAGTGGACACTTTGATGTTTATGAATGTTTAAACTCTCAAAAGCTGGATGTGAAGTTATCAATGAAACCGGTTGTATGCTTACAACACTTGACAGATGCCGAATGTCACTTCAACACAAGTCCTGCAAATACTGTCGTAATTGAAACAAACCATGAAACTCAAACCGATTATGACAGCAGCAATCCAAACTGTGAGATTTGAAACAAGATTACTGTTCACATGGCCAACTGTATGTTGCATGCTCAAGAGTAAGCTCAGCGCACAGCTTGGTCATATTACAACCGGAGGGCCGAACTCACAATGTGGTATACAAAGAGATCCTTAACAAATAATTATTGGCATATTTTCCCTCAGTTTAAAAAGGTTTAATTTTCTTCTTAATAAAAATTTGAATGCAGTACTTCATCGCTGCGATGCGCGGGTATTTTGCTAGTCAAGAATAAATTAAACATGGATTCTTTGACATTCTTAACATTTTTGTTAGTCTTGGCATCAGTGCTGGGGGGAGGGGTTATGGCTTTTTGGGATTGGGTGGAGTGGGTTGGGTTTTGGATTGGTTGACAATTTTGGGATTATATATATATTATATATAAGAGTCCCACAGGCTAAACATAAAAGTGTTAGGAGTCAGCAAATAATTCAGTTAAATACAGATGAAAATAAACACAGAAAATGAAAAAGCACATGAGGGTGCAGCAAGTCATAACCAGCACTACATAAAAAATTGTAGATAGCACCTAGTGGGCAGGTTGGTCTCCTGGTTTAGAATGAACGTCTACTTCTGGTAGCCATGGTCCTTTTATCTGATGGTTCTAAAAGGGTTAGTGTTTGTTGGAAGATGTGGAAGTGATGTCACTGCTGCCCTTCTGTTCCTAAAACTTCTAGACTGTGAATAGAGAAGAAGAATGCATTAACTTTGGCACACTCACTTGGCTCGGGTGGAACTGCTTACCTTTCCAGAGCCCTGAAGATGACTCCATCCAATAAAAAAATAATATAAACGTTCTAGTGATACTAAACAAATTACTATTATTAGTAGTACTAACACTGTCTCTCTACAATATCATCTATTTTTATTATTTTAATAAGTGTTAAACACTTCATCAATATTATGGTTAATGTTATAATTAGTCTGAGTCACATTAATGTTGTACAGTATTATTATTATTATTATTATTAAAACTTTACAATAGCCTATTTTCTAAATGTTGGGTAATAATACATTTTACATAATAAAAACATTTTATCTTTGTAGCACCTTTTCCATCTTAATTACTGCTGTCAGTTTTCATAATATTATAGCACTATTCTTGGTAGAGTTTCCAAAAAACTTCATAATGCTAAGAATGTCATAAACTTAAGATCTTAACATTAATTGTTAGTTTGCAAGGGTGTGCCAAAATCCATCCTAAACAAAGTAGTGTTGTAAATCCTTTATAATGTTCATCCTCCCTGACCCATTCATTAACCACTAATTGATTTGCAAACTGGCTACCTCTCAATGGCAGCACCAGACAGATCATATTAAATTCACATTCTGATAATTCTTTGAACATTTAGAATACAAAAACATGTACTTGAGATGATACAATTTTCATGATGAAATTAATTAATTCATTTGTATAATAATATTTAATTGATAAATTGTTAGGTAAATGTAAATTATTTGTACTGTTAACAATTACAGATTTATACTCTGATACTATTTTTATGGTCCAAGTTTTGATGTATCTGTGTTCTGAAGTGTGCAGTTAGTTTTACTATAATGGAGATGTTTTTCTGTACTGGAATTTGTTATGGAGAGAATCAGGAGAAAAGGAAAGGGAAGGACAAGAATTGGGGTTCAGGGAAATAGTTTTAGTTAATGGTTACCTAGGGCTGCACAACACCACTGGGTATTGTTCAAAACATAAATGATCTAAAGTGATTCATTCTAGAAGACGAGATGCAGTGGGTTTCATCAAAAGTTGGAACGTTAGCATTCATTCCTACATCAAAGGAGACTGCAGAGTACTTTGATCAGATGGCAGTGGTGCAGACGCCTACACAGAAAACTGGAAAAGAAAACAGAGAACAGTAGAGGTTATCAACAAGAGCAAAACTTCCTTTCTAGCTAATAATGGAACAGAGTAACTATTATTTAAATCATGTCATTCTACCTAATGAATACAGAGAAAATGCATATTTTAAAAGAGAAGGCAGAAACAAAATTTTTGAAATCAACAATACTATCAAAGACAGATACTGAGCAGAAAGAAATAAGTAACATATTTAAAAAATATTATGAGGCTCTTTGCTCTTCAGAATGTAACTAAAATAGAATCTAATTAAAGGTAACAAAGTAGAAATATCAGAATGTCAGGCATAATTTCTAAATGCAATGGGTAAACCATTATCAGTCTTCAAAATCTTGGAAACTGTTAAATCTCCACAAAGCTGAAAGCATGTTGGCCCAGAAGGCTAAAAAAAACTTAATTTTGCTCAGTAATGCTTGCTATTTCAGTTTTAAGATAAAAAGTTCCTACCTAAAACACTACAACAGTTTCTGTTATTGCTATGCTCCAGCCAGCAAAGCCACAAATAATGCACATTATGATTTAGAAAGCTCAACAAGGAAAAGGTGTTGCTTATCATTTATTTTATTTTCCCTTGCCAATGTACTTCTAATTATTTGGTTGCATAAGCAGTTGTAATGAAGGACATTACGCTGGGAACATGGTACTGTTGGGGATGAGTTTTTTTTTCAAAGGTGTGATTATTCCTTTTTACAGCTAAATATCTGTAAGGAAATGGTTAAAGATCTTGGGTGCTCTGGTCCTTCCACCATATAAGAATTAATTAAAGACAGTAGACAAGCTAGAGCCCTATAAATAGAATGGGCAATCATTGATGACGTGCTACAGTTTGATCTTAGCTCAGAATAAATTTATAAAAAAGGGCAGACACTGCTTTTCTTTCTTAGGAAACTCGGTTGTTTTAAATTGGACAAAGTCACAGTGACACTTTTTTTCATCTATTTGAATTTGTTGTTACATTTGCTTCTATATATTGGTTTGGCAAACTCATTATTAAGAGTATAAACAACAATGTAAAAATTAGCAGTAAAATGATTGATTTTTCAGCAGACCTCTGTTACTGAGCACAATTACAAACAAGTTAGAAAGGACACTGACTCAGTTTTGTCAGACAGTAGCCATTCACTTTTTCTTAAATTTCAGTTTTTGCCATCAGGCTGCAGATTTATGTTCATGAGGGCAAAGAACAATTTAAGAACTCTTTTATTTCTAATAATAATAAATTTGATTTATACAGTACTTTTCTCATTATTCAGAGTGCTTTACATAGTGAGTGGAAAGCCACTTCAAACACTATTAAGAGTAGATTTATACTTCACACTCAGAACGCATACGCACACACATCATGGCTGCCATGTGTTCCTAATGTTCAGTTGACATGTCCTCTGAGCACATCCTCAGAAATTAACGCGATGCATGCACGAGTTGCAGTACCAGCAAAAAGTCAGTGGGGTGCAGTGTGGTCAAGTCAGAACGTGGCGTCAGAGTCTCTGTTTACTATCAACATGTGACAGAAAGCTGCTTTGCGTGGTTTGATGTTTGATGAATGGTTAGATGTGGTGAAGCAAAATGCAGACATGCAAATGTATTTGTGGTGTTTTTATATTCAAGTGTCGCATATTCCCCAACATAATGACATGATACATTTTAAAGGTCTCTGTTTTTTTTTTTTTTTGCACTTTCACAACAGCATCAGAATGTACAGTAGTGTATTTGAGCCAGAGAAAAAAAAATTAGGAGACACAGTGAAAATGTCTATTTTGTGATTAAAGTGGAAATTTCGGCTTCGTGCTTCTGGGGCTTCCTCCTGACCTGACAGAAGCGGCAAGCACAGAACACATTAAATTTATGATGTTCCAGCTCCCTGCACATTTTGAATCCTTAGATTTATACCTGATATCACTTTCATGATGAAATGCATTAAAGTATGTATATTACATTTTACAGATAAATTGTTAACTTTTTTTAAATAATGGTTTCCTTCCAAAGACATGAAGGTTTGGGGATTTGGTGATACTAAAATGATGCTAGTGTATGTGTGTGTTTGTATTCACCTAGCGATGAGCTGATTCCTTGTCCAGTGATTGTTTCTGCCTTGCACCCGATGCTTGCTGGAATGGGTACATCCCTGGATTGATGGAGGTAATCATTAAACATCCATCCTTTTTTAGAGATATTGTGGCAAGGTGTCCTTGGAATTTAATGGATGTTTCAGACACTTCATAACAAAGGAAAGACAAACGTTTTCTCACCGTGATGATATCTTGCACTGCCACCTGATGGAATCTTTCAGATTTTTTGTAAAGTACATGCTCAAGTATAAATAGTACACCGGTTGTGTAGCAGAAGCTTCCACAACAGTATGTGTCGCGTGATGTATAAACTCGGGCTTACATGCAGCATCCACCTGGATGATGCGATGGCAGCCCTTATGGGCCAGTACGCTCACTACACATTAGCTGTCAGGTGGTGAAGGGGTAAGAGTTAGTTGGCCAGTTAGAGACAGAGTATTATTAGGGGGCCAGAATGACTGGGGCAATTTAGCCAGGATATCAGGATACATCCTACTCTTTACGAAGGATGCACAGCAATCTTTTATGAATAGAGTCAGGACCTCTTATTTAAAGCATTGTGCCAGTTTTTACAGCTCAGTGTCTCACAATAGGGCAGATACTACTTCCTGGATTATTTTGTGTACTGTTAAAAGCAATTATTTTAATTTGTTTTGATAATATTCAGTGTGTATGCTTATTACACTGGTTGTCACTTGTTGGCTTGGTTTATTTTCTTGTATCCATATAACAATGTTTAATATTTTGTTCTTTCCTGCTGCAAACAAATTTATATCCTTGATAATAACGTCTAATAAATTCTGTCTACCTCCTTTATACTGTATTACTAATCCATGCTCATTTCCTCATATACTAAATATATGAGAGGAGTTCTACAAAACTCCAGGGTTCAAGATTAAATTGAGTAAGAGCATATTACTTCATGTGAATAGCCATGCATGTCAGCTTAAATTTAATTAGTTTTTCTTTTCTGTCTCATAGCCATTTAACATGCTTCAGAAACATAATTACAAAACAAAATAAATACCTATTCAAATTTATCTTTAGCAACTTGACAGAATTTGTTAAATAAAATCTTATTTTCTAGTCACGTCTTCATGTCCCATTTATCTTCTCTTAGTGTTTTTACTTTTTTAGGAAATTTTTATATATATCAATAAATCCCTCTTTAAGTAGAGGCAATTATAGTGTTGATTTGAGTACAAAGAGGCCATAGATTAAAAAAAATTCTTCTCCAGAGATCTAAAACAGAATGAAGCAATTTGCTGTCTATCTATATCAGTTCTAATACCTAGTGGCTTTTTCTGTTAGTTCATGCCTGCCTGATGAAACTCAGAATAAGGTTTTACCTTCAAAACCTAGAATTCTGGTGTGATTATTTTCTGTTTATAACCTTTCATTGCTTTTTGGAAGAGTATTTATAAATGATATTCAAATTACTATTTAAGTATTTTGTTGTTTTTGATATTTTGAATCCAGTTCTGATGTTAGTTTTCTGCTTCACTTTAGTTCTAATATTGTTATTTTGTGATGTCTGTTGTTTTTGTATTTCTATGGTAATTGGGTTGCAACACATGATGTTGGCAATGTGACAATATAAAGTTTGTGCTACTCACATCCTTTATTAGATTTTAACAGATACTTCTTTATATGCTTAACACTGTATTTTTTGGTGTTAAGTTCTCTACCTGTGATTTATCATTTTGTTTTGCTTTGATGAAAGACCGGCTTGATTTCCTGGTTTAAGAACTTAATATTTCTTGACTTATGTTTGATTGTCTGGTCCTTATTTCAAATTGTTTCTTATAATTTTAGCAGAACAGTCTTAACACTGCAGTGAGACCTAGAACCATAGAAAGCCTTATTTCAAACTTGAGATGCAGGCTTTTTAAACAACACGGGACAAAAAAGTGATTAAAACTTCAGAAATTTACAGGGAGAAACCCCCAGCCCAAATGACAAAAAAGTACTTTATTATTTATTAATTTAGCAAAAACATTTAATCAGAAAAAGAAAAAAGTGGAAAATGAAATGCAATCAGAATATTTATGTTATTTATTATATTAAAAAAATCCTTCGATGCAACAAGACTTTTTGGAAGAGAGATTTTTTTCAAATCCCGCGAGATGAGACTTCTGCCTTGAGATTTTTTCAAAAAACGCTCGCCTCTCAAACATTTTCAAAGGAGACCATGGTCCTCTCAACTCTCATTCATGTGAATGCTTTTGTCAGACACACTTCCTGTGCTCTCAGCTCTTATACATTTTTTTTTTTATCATTTTTGAATTTTTGATTTATGTTGGTTGTGTTAATGTTACTTTTGTTAATTATATACATTATTCTTTGTTTATAACCCTTAAACTGCCACATACTTTGGGGTTAATGCACCCCATTCCTTATTTACCTGATGAGGTAAGAAGACGATATCGGGGCAGCCAAACCAGTGCAAAGATAAAAGATAAGATAAAAGCCAGGCAACTTGAGTGAAAATGGTGTTATAAACCGTTGGTGCCTTCTGTGATCCTGGGAAATGTGAACTCACTACCAAATAAGATCGACGAACTGGCTGTGCTGGTGAAAAATGTCAGAACCTACAGAGAATGCAGCTTGCTGTGTTTTAGTGAAACGTGGCTAACAACTACCATCCCAGATGCTAACGTGGAGCTACCCGGGTTTAGCACAGTTAGAGCGGACAGAGACGCAAGTACCTGCGGGAAGAAGAAAGAAGGAGGACTCGCTCTCTATGTCAATACAAAGTGGTGCAACTCAGGACATGTAAACGTTAAAATCTCCAATTGCTGCAGGGACATCGAACTGTTGGCCGTAAGTCTGCGTCCCTATTACTTGCCCATAGAGTTTGGACACGTGATTGTTGTTATTGTTTACATCCCCCCTCAAGCGAACGCGGAGATAGCGAGTGACATCATCCATTCCACAGTTGCTAAGTTACAAACGCAGCACCCTGAGGCACTTGTGCTAATCTCTGGAGACTTTAACCAAGTGATGCTGGACAAAACATTACCTGCCTTCTCCCAGTATGTGGACTGTAACACCCGGGGAAATAGGACTATCGACCTAATGTATGCAAACGTTAAAGACGCATACAGCGCCACCCCGCTGCCTGCGCTTGGGAAAGCAGATCATAACCTGGTTCTGCTTTTGCCTCACTACAAACCAAGAGTGAAGGTGCTACCTACAACCACACGATCATTCAGGAAGTGGTCCCCTGAGGCAGAGCAGGCTCTGAGAGACTGCTTTGGAACTACAGACTGGGATATACTGCTGGTGTTACATAGTGAGAACATTGACGAGACTGTTGAATGCACAACTGATTACATCAACTTCTGTATGGACATTGTAGTTCCAGTAAGAACAGTACGCTGCTATGCTAACAACAAGCCATGGATTACAAGTGACATCAAAGGCCTTTTGAACCAGAAGAAAAGAGCTTTTAAAGACAGTGATCAGCATGAGCTCAAGCTCGTGCAGAAGGAACTCCGAGTCCAGCTCAGGGCGGCGAAAGAGCAGTACAGGAGAAAGCTGGAGCAGAAGTTGCAGAACAACAGCATGAAGGAAGTGTGGGATGGGATGAAGATTATCATTATTAGCGGGGTGCCACCATCGAGACAGACGTGGAGAGAACAAACCAAATGAACAACTTCTTTAATAGCTTTGATCACCCTAACCCACTCTCACCTCGGAGTACTGCATCCTCCAACCATCTTTCTGCTGATACCAGCATAGGTGAGACATCCCCACCCACAATTACAGCAGCCCATGTGAGCATAGAGCTGAGAAGACTTCGTGCCAGCAAAGCAGCGGGTCCAGATGGTGTATCACCACGACTGCTGAAGGCCTGTGCGTTGGAACTGGGGCGTCCTCTACAGCGCATCTTCAACCTGAGCCTGGAACAGGGGAGAGTCCCAAGGCTTTAGAAAACATCTTGTATCACCCCATTCCCAAAGGTATCACATCCTAGTGACCTGAATGACTTCCGGCCTGTTGCTCTGACGTCACATCTGATGAAGACCATGGAGCGGCTGCTGCTTCACCACCTGAGGCCACAGGTCCGCCACGCCCTTGACCCTCTGCAGTTCACATACCAGGAGACTGTGGGAGCGGAGGATGCCATCATCTATATGCTACACCGATCCCTCTCCCACTTGGACAGAGGTAGTGGTGCTGTAAGAATTATGTTTTTGGACTTCTCTAGCGCCTTCAACACCATCTAACCTCCGCTCCTTAGAGACAAGCTGACTGAGATGGGAGTAGACTCACACCTGGTGGAATGGATCATGGACTATCTTACAGACAGACCTCAATATGTGCATCTTGGGAACTGCAGGTCTGACATTGTGGTCAGCAACACAGGAGTGCCGCAGGGGACTGTACTTTCTCCGGTCCTGTTCAATCTATATACATCAGACTTCCAATATGACTCGGAGTCCTGACACGTGCAAAAGTTCGCTGATGACACTGCTATTGTGGGCTGCATCAGGAGTGGGCAGGAGGAGGAGTACAGAAAGCTAATCAAAGACTTTGTTAAATGGTGCGACTCAAACCACTTACACCTTAACACCAGCAAGACCAAGGAGATGGTGGTGGATTTTAGGAGGCCCAGGCTCCTAATGGACCCTGTGATCATCAGAGGTGACTGTGTGCAGAGGGTGCAGACCTATAAATACCTGGGAGTGCAGCTGGATGACAAATTGGACTGGACTGCCAATACTGATGCTCTATGTAAGAAAGGTCAGAGCCGACTATACTTTCTTAGAAGGTTGGCGTCCTTCAACATCTGCAATCAAATGCTGCAGATGTTCTACCAGACGGTTGTTGTGAGTGCCCTCTTCTACGCGGTGGTGTGCTGGGGAGGCAGCATAAAGATGAAAGATGCCTCACGCCTGGACAAACTTGTTAAGAAGGCAGGCTCTATTGTAGGAGTAAAGTTGGACAGTTTAACATCTGTGGCAGAGCGACAGGCATTAAGCAAACTCCTGTCAATCATGAAGAATCCACTGCATCCACTGAACAGTGTCATTTCCAGGCAGAGGAGTAGCTTCAGTGACAGACTTTTGTCACTATCTTGCTCCACTGACAGACTGAGGAGATCGTTCCTCCCCCACACTATGCAACTCTTCAATTCCACCCTGGGGAGTAAATGCTAACATTACTCAAAGTTATTGTCTGCTTTTACATGCATTTAATTTAATATTGTTTTTTGTTATCCGTATACTGCTGCTGGATTATGTGAATTTCCCCTTGGGATTAATAAAGTATCTATCTATCTATCTATCTATCTATCTAAATACTTTTGTGCTGCACTTTTTAAGTAAACATCACAATTCACCAAGAAAAAGTGAAATTTTAATGGAACACATTTTTTTCATGCAAAGAGTATCACAATTACTGCAACACTGATCATTTTACACACTGGCAATGAACTATAAAAACTATTAAAAAAACTGCTGGAACAATATGTACAAGGTGCCACTGACACCATTGATGAAATTCAGCAAATCACCAAGCCAACTGCGTTTGAACTGGCTGCACATAAGCACACAGTGGCCAATGCTGATGCTTGCAGGCCAGTCTAGTGCAGTGGCTGAATCCCAGGGAGAGAGATGCTGCAGTGCGTTCATTGAATGTACGTTGTCGAATATACTCGGCTCCGGCGTGCTGGTAAATTGCACTGGGAAACAACTATAGCCAGTTGTGGAGTTCAATGAATGTATGTCGCAGAATATACTTGGCTATTTGGCTCCTGCATGCTGGCAAATTGCACTTGGAACAGATTTTACCTGGTTGCAGTGTTCAATTAATGTACATTGCCAAATATACTCACCTCCGGTGTGCTGGAAAATTGCACTGCGAACCAACTTTAACTGGTTGTGGCGTTCAATGAATGTACGTTGCTGAATATACTCAGCTCTGGTGTGCTGGCAAATTGAATTGGGAACAGACAATAGCTGGTTCCGGTGGTTTAAGGATTAATATTGTCTATATATGTAAGCTGCCCGTGTTATTCTTCATGAGTTTTGTGGGTGGACCTCCATGAGATAGGGCTACTCGCCAATCCAGAAATTGCCCTTCAGAGGGTCTCCCACAGTTCCTGGCACGTCATTGTAAATACGGTAGTGGGTTGGTGAGCGTACTATTTCTTATATATATTTCTCTTCTGGTTCGTCCTGCTTCCTCTTCAAAACTGGTCCCCCCCACACGCAGCCCACGCGACATTTCTCGATTCCTATTCCTCCTCTTCCAAACCCTTCCTTACATTACCTGCAGCTGCTTCCTCTTCAAAACCGGTCCCCCCCACATGCAGCCCACACGGCATTTCTCGATTCCTATTCCTCCTCTTCGAAACCCTTCCCCACGCTGCCTGCGTCCTCCCATACACCCCCACGCCACTTTTCTCGATTCCTATTCCTCCTTCGGACTACCGCGTTCCCCGCTCCTCTCTCATGACCCCATTGGTGTCACGTCACCGCCCTATATCTAGCCTTACTGCGTGACCTTTCACTTCAGCCATGTGTGCGCCTGGGAGTCTTTTCCATAGCCTGCTACAGGAAGGTACTCTCTCGACCAATGGCATTGGTTTCACTCCTTTCTATTTTCGTTATACTGCGACGGTTGTTTCCTAAGCCTGAATTCCTTTCTCACTGTTTTCCGTTCCTATTCTTACACCGCCGTATGCTATGACGGGCGTTGGATAGTGTAAATTATTTAGATCTGTGATTTTTTTTTTTGACTTTCTGCTTTGCTTTTTGACCTTGCTTATGGAATGTGTATTGGGACCTTGCTTTTGGGAATCTATATTTGGTTTAGGTTGCATTTATGATAGGCAGTTCTATTTTCCTTTGTGCTCCACGAAGCTTCATGTTGTTTGGAATGCCATTTGTGAAGAGTAAATCTTTTATTTTATAAAAATATGGTGCTTGTCCTTTTTACTAGTTGGGGTTTCACTATGATATCCCCCTCTAGTGGCCATTATTGTAAACGTTTGGAACTACATTTTATGGAGCTCTTGCCTGGGACTTGTAGTTCACGATAATACCTCTGTGACAGATTGTTATCTCCCAGCCTAATGCAAAGGCTGATCTCTCAGCTTCAACATCAAGGGCCCCACCCCCTTTAGGGTCAATATACTGTGCACAAGATATGTAACACACAGAAGCATGATCAGAAATGAACATTATTAAATAACGAATAAGCAAAATTATATTTTCAAAATAGAAAACAGTAACATTCAATAACAACATTTACAACATTTTTATAAATTTTAACAGAAATACAGAAAAAAAGGTAAACATAATTCAGCTAGAAATGGAATCCTGGCTATAGTGTAACAGAATCAACCTAGAATGGAATTACAGCTTATTCACCATTCAGATACACACACATACACATGCACCTCTCAGTAGAAATTGCCATTCAGAGCTGCAACCTGTGTGAGAGTCAAACCCAAATCTTCCCCATGCCATCTTGAATGAAAATATCAGGGACTTGCTCCTTTTAGCACTTTATGCAAAAATCAAAATTATTTTGACTTTATCAGTGGCACTAAATTCAATCCTATTTTTTATTTTAGACAGAACGAGTATGATTTTAATTTTTATACAGTTTATTTATTTGCGCCTTTTTAGTCTGAAAGTAGAATTAGGAGTTTTAAATTATATTTGTTGAATCCTATTTATGGTATTTACTTAATTCCATCTGAAAAATGTTCAAGGGAAATGGCAAAATTAAAGAAAGGTGTAAAATAGACCCATATTATCTATACAAATTATGTCTTTGCTTCAGTATGTTTAAGCTGTTATTAAGTTGTTATTTCATTATCCATCCAATATCAAATCACCTTATTCCAATCTGAAACCAAAGGGATTAGTCAATATCAATCACAAAGCAGAAACTGGAAGTAGTGCCAATCCCTATCAAGGACACTAATGCACACACTGACAATAAAATCAATTCTGAGTCATGAAATAACGTAACATGAACAGTGAATTAGATGTGTGTAAAAAAACCCAGAATATTCAGAGAATAATTCACATAGACATGGGGAGAACATACAATCTCCATACAGACATTCACTGGGATTTTAAGCCTCACATGAGTTGTGAGGTAGCAGGACTAGTTCATCCATGTTACAGTTTTCAATTTAGATGTGGTATTGAGGTGAAAGGAATAAGTAGCATTATTGCCAAAAGGATGAACTTTGGGACAATTTGTTGACATAAAGATCTAGTCTTTACTTTTGTACATGTCTGTCTAAATCTCTGCCTCCTTCCCCGACTTCCTCTCCATGTAAGGGGAAAGATACCATGATCAATGAATAAAAGAAGTAGAGATTTATAGTAAATACTACTCCAACATTGTTTAAACCAATAGACTTGAGTATCAATTTTTTGCATATGCTTTACTTGTGCCCTGTCAATAGTTTACTTCTGCTTTACAACCCAAAATAACCAAGATAGGCGCTGACCCAGTGACTCTGAACTGGACCATATATACTGTATAGTATAATGTGACAATGACACAGTGCTGCAATGGCCTAAATCTATACAGCATGGCGACATGTGGTACATTGTTTATTTTATAATAGTCTTAGCTTCATTCCACACACAACAGTCTATTTATTATCTGCTGCTTGACAGTTTATTCCTAACAGAGCTAAATTGCATCAAAAGAAAATAAGCAATATGACCTTGCTCAGATTGATTCCTGACAACTTGTGGGCTGGTAATTACTTTATAGTTGAGTTCAGAAGAAACTGATTGATCTTTATCTCTTCTATCCCTAACACAAAGCAATGTAACACTTAAAAACATTAAATATCAGCAATTTAAGATAACTATCAGGCAGGCAGCATACAAATGGAATTGAAATTTGAAGTTTAGGTAGCAGTTTTAATGGCCATGGAAAGAAAATCACTAATATTAAAAATGAAAGGAATCTAGAGTAAGGAGCTTAAATCTTTTGCATGTAAATTACATCCAGGGATAAACTGTCAAAATAAAACTGTTACAGATCTGATTTACTCTGAAGAGGTATTAGAAAATATATTGTAAAAAGTAAAAAAAAAAATAGTATGCAAGATGGAGCCTTACTAAATAAAGTAATTCAATACTAGTAGCAAATTGGCAAAAGCCCATCAAAGTTCATTTGAATTGTTTCAGCATCAAATAATAAATCGGGCATCTTCATTTAGGTTGAACTTTTGGGTAATGAAGAAAGGTGGCCAAACCAAAAATCTATCTATCTATCTATCTATCTATCTATCTATCTATCTATCTATC
>JANRMT010062861.1:52748782-52773968 GCA_026402145.1 Polypterus bichir lapradei | reverse complement strand
ATCTATCTATCTATCTATCTATCTATCTATCTATCTATCTATCTATCCTTAAACAGCAGTGAAACAAAAATTAGGTGTAAATGAGGCAAAGCAAGAGATGATCATCTAGTTTTAGTTAGCTGGAGGGAGATCATTTTCACTATAGCCAATTTTTTAATTAGAATACAATCCTTGTTATTAATGAAATACATGCTAATGTATTTCTTGTTGGCTTGTTAATGCTCATTTTCTGCCATACCAGACATTTCCAAAACTATTGCTTTTCTTTTTTCTGAAAGCACTATCAGCATGATTTGTGGACCAATGCAGACTGATATTTCTCAGACTTTCACTTTTGTTCTGCCACATAAAAGAAAAGGCAAATTAAATAGAAAGAACCAGAAAATGAGTTGTAGTTGTTTGCCTGGCTGAGTCAGAAACCATAAATCAATCCTATCCAATCCCAAAGTCAAATAACAAAACAAAGATGTAGTCAGGAATTTGAAGTGCTGAAGCCACTGTTTAGAAACAGTCTTAGATAAATAGGAGGTATGATGCTGACCTTTATACCATTGCAGGTCTGACATCATGCACCTCTGGTCATCATGGCCTTGAAATGCTGAGGCAGCACCAAAAATACCATGGCACCAAGAACTTAAAATGTTGACCTGAAATAAAATATAAAATTAATGGAAGTTAATGGAAAATATTGTTTCTGTAAAGAATTAAACATCAGAAATGAAGTCTTCAGACTCACCCAAAGGGTCAGTGAAACACCAAAAATAACACCAAATAACTTAAGTAAAAAAATAAAAATAAAACAGAACTACAAAATAGTTCTCCCCTAGGCAAGGTCTCCAAATGTGCCCAAGGACAATTAAAATCCTCAAAATGCAACCCATATTGGTACTCACTCTTACAATGGATCAAATACTTAATCCTTCATCTCTGATGATGTGAGTCCTGACAAAAGGAGTTGGGGACGGCCTAATCCCGGAAAAGTGAAATTTGAAATTAATCTAATGATGGGCTGGGAGACTTAAAACTATAAGAAACTGGACCTACTTTCCTACAAATGAAATTATAACATGATGATAGAAACATCAGGTTGATGAAATGCATTGTTAGCCACATCTTTTTCCTGAACTAAACTTCCGGGGCCGGCTTACATTTATGGTCTCCACTATCCTTATGTTCTCTCCAACTAGTTGGTACACAGAACAAATAAATATAAGGTACTCTGCTCAGTGGCATAGCAGCCATGTGGAGTGGGCTGAAAGTTCCTCGGGACTCCTATGCCCTAAGCTCCTTTTTTCTTTTTACAAAAATTTCCACAATTTTTTTCCAATCCATGTAGCAAACAAATATGAACGGAATTGCAACTGAAATTTTGAAAGTGTACTATTTCAAACCATTAAACCAAAGAAAGCTCCTGCCACAAGTTCTAACAGCAGCTGTCACTAATCATGTAATCTGAAACAATATGCTTTCAAATTGTTGGTCACAATCCTGTCCTTGAAATGATGAAGGACAGCTGGGTAATGAGCCAAGCAATAAGTTTTTGTATATGTTTTGCTTCTAGTCACTGAAATTGTATATGCAAGGTGCAATAAATTTTGTTTGTGTATTTGCAGCAGCCAGTTCTTTCTTAAGCAGTGTTGGCGGTAACGCGTTACCATGCATTACATAGTCAGGTTACTTTTTAAAGTAATGAGTAACGTAATGCAATACTTTCTGTGCCTTCAGACCTTAGCTTCATTTTCTTAAAATAAGGTTGGGGTGAAGAGTACCTGAAAAACAGGCTCTGAATACTATTTGCCAATTGAAAAAGGCGCATTAGATTTTTCATATTTTAGGCTTTTTAATTAATACATTTCTACACATTTTTGGCTGTTTATTGTATCAAAGTGGAAGTTCGATAATTATGAAAGGTGATGCACATCCACAGGTGGAGTTTGAATGGTGCCAATGGATGCGCTAGTTGGGGTCAGCCAGACAAGAAATGGATTGATCTACTGCTTTATTATGTTCTTGATGTTTCATGCAGCTCACCTGCTTGTTAGATTGTTCAGAAATTGGAATATCATGTGTTGCTTTAAAATCGTCATAACAAAAGCATAATCAATGCGATTGTCTTATTTCATATTTTAGCACTGGGCCACAGTGGTGCTCACCAACACCAAGTGCCAATGGATTATTGATTTTTTACATTGCTCTTTTAGTTCACTACCCATTGCAGCACTAGTTGGAATCTAATACAATTTTGACAGGCTTGCTGTTGATATCAGTTCTTCTACATTTATCACTGGAGCTTCTTATTTGCTTGATGGAATTCCAACTCATACTATGGGTGACCTGGCAATTAAAAAAAAAACTGTAGCAGTGCAGTGAACATAATGAACAATACATACAGCACGTAATGCAAAGTAGGCTCAGCCCGCTATGACACATTCACTGTTAGGTAGTCGCTGTTTGACAAGAGAATATGGTGAACAAGGATTTTCTGTCTTTTTTTGTCTAATATTACAGTAAAATTTTTATAAATTGTAAACATACCATATAAAATATAGAAACTAATAAATTGAAAATGACTTGACACGATGTAATACATTTCAATGAATGCTATCTGTTATTAAAATTACCATACACATTAATGAAAATAGCACAATAAAGCGTACAGTTCTCCTGACGTGGCCTGTTCATATTTCTGAAATAACGTATTCCCGGTGTCATCATCTTACAGAAAAATCCATTATAAAAAAAAACTTGCCACAATACAAGACTTTTTTCCTACAACGAGACGTGATCTTTGGAAGATAGATCTTTTGAAGAGAGAAAGAGAGACACTTTCACGTCCCGCAAGATGGACAAGGCACATCATACTTACAGCCTTTGGAAGCAGGAGCAAGCAAGCAGCTGATCTAGCAAAGAGGAAGTTTAAAAAACACTGTATTTTTTTCCCATTGTATCACTGTTTGAGAGGGATTTCGGAGGGGCGTCCGCATCTCCTTTGGGTGTGTTCGGCCTCCCTCTTCACAACGGTGCATAGCACTGGCGAGGGGGGGAAGGGGCTGGCGAGTAAAGGGAGCAGGGGGCGAAACCCCCTAGTAAAAAATGTACATACAAAAACATATTCCAAAGAAACTGTATATTAAATTTACCTACAATTTGCATAACTTTTTTCCTTGAAGTCTTTTCCTTAATACAGTGTATTCCCCCTTAATATTTTTTACCATGGGCCCCAGATGTACTACCTTCTAGCACTGCCTCTGCCATATTACAAACTGACAGGGTAACAGAAGAAAAGTACATTTTTTCAAAAAAGGTAGGTTTACAGTTCTGAAGGACTCTGTTTTACCACAATTTTTACCACAACTTAACCTGAATGTCTTTATCCATACTGAAAGCTGTAAACCTACTTTTGCCCAACCCTGTATTTATAGATATATATAGGTAGATATTGATTAGGAAAAAGCAGTCAGAAAAATCATTAAAGAGTAATGTATGCTTCAAAGAGAGAGGGATGATGTGACAGCAACCATTTTTGCACCAGTACACTGGTAGAAAAGACAAAGCTGAAATGGGCAATTTAGCCAGGACGTTGGGAAGCCAAAGATAACCAGAGATCTTTAATAACAAACCAACATACTTAACTGGAAAGCTACAGGCAGCTTTGACCACAGGCCTTGCAGTTTGAGAAAACAGCATATTGTTTTTTCATAATCATAAAGCTTACATAAATCTAAAAAGGACAATGGAAAAAATCCCTGCAGTAGTCCCAAGATACTGATTATATTTTCAGTGTCATACTCTTCTGACTGATTATTGATGATCCAATTTGATAACAGGTCTGTTATGCAAGTACACCTATAGAAATAGATTGTAAATCAAAAAGTATAAAAAGAAAACACTTCTTAACTTTCTCTTTAGTTTCAATGTTGCAGATCAAATAAGAATATGCAGTTTTATCAATTGAACAGCAAAGGGCTTTAAATAATTTTCGCTCTTTTCATTGTTACCCATGCACATGGCAATTTAGAATAGACTAATTAATGTAGCAGGTAAAAACTGTAAGATGAATTAGTTACTCCTGTTATTAAACATGATTTGCTTTTTTCTTAGTTTAACTTACAACAACAATGCCTGACACATCAAGCTGTAGATGAACACAGCAAAAATAAATTAGAATGTATAATAAGAAACAATCATAAATGGCAAAACTGTATTAAAGTCTTTTAAGATAGGAATTATGACTTACCAAAGTGGTTATCATTCATTAATGTGGAATATTACTTTTGTTTTATCATCAGTCTGTAAGCAAAGCCCTGAAAAATGTTTTCACTGTAGCAGTTCTGGTATCAAAAATAGCAACACTTAGGTTGTAAGAAGTATAAATGTATTTTATTTTAATCTGCATTTTACTTGATTATTTGATTCTTGTCAAAAGCTCAGGGACATGTACAATTCAACATTATCTTAAAGGAAGATTTGATATTCTAAAGTCAACAGCTCAGAAAGAGACACTGAAATCTCTTGCTTCCAGTTCTAAATTTCAAATCCTATGAAATCTGTGATAGGCTTCATAGGTAATTCCAAACTGTTTTTCAAGGATTTGTAACAATGTTTTAATATCTTCTTTCTATGTAGTGAAGTGCAAATCAGAGAAGTTAGCCAGCTTTTCCATCCAGAATAGAAAAAGAAACACATGACTATGAAAGTATTGAAAATGTTTATTTGTTAATGAAAGAGTTATTATTAAATTCATGGTAAAAAATTTAATAAATATAAACACTGTTATTGTGCAGACTTCATAGATCTAACTCCTGTGTATGTAGGTTTATAGGAGTATACAGTGTATAAATTATCTACTGTATGTTCAAAAATATACATAAATCAAAGGGTGACATTTCATTCTTTTGTACCTTTGAACTATCTGTTAATTAGATAATTAATTAAGCATATTAATAACAGGTCTCGGAACATAGAGGAACTATATAAGAAAGGGCAGAGCAGACTCGTTTTCCTTAGGAGACTGCATTCCTTTAATATGAGAAGTGACATCCTTTACATCTTCTTTAACTCTGTGATGGCCAGCGCAATTGTCTACTCTTTGGTGCACTGGGCAGGTAATATCATTTCAAGAGGGGCCCACCGAATCAACAGGCTAGTTTAAAGGGCAAGCTCAGTTATAGGACACACTGTGGACCCTCTGGAGGTTGTAACAAAGGACAGAGTTAAAACAAAACTGAGTGCAGTTATGAGCAATGCTGCTCATCCTCTCTCTGACACACTAACGCTGAGGACTTTCAGTAAGATCTATCTATAGTTAAGAATAATAAAGAACATGGATAATAATAAATTAATAATAATTCTTTGCATTTATATAGCACTTTTCTCACTACTCAAAGCGCTCAGCAATTGCAGGTTAAGGGCCTTGCTTAAGGGCCCAACAGAGCAGAGTCCCTTTTGGAATTTACGGGATTT
Organism: Polypterus bichir lapradei; assembly: GCA_026402145.1. Classification (NCBI taxonomy): domain Eukaryota; kingdom Metazoa; phylum Chordata; class Cladistia; order Polypteriformes; family Polypteridae; genus Polypterus; species Polypterus bichir. The sequence continues at coordinate 52,768,505 of JANRMT010062861.1, read as the reverse complement.
GAACTGGCAACCTTTCGATTGCCAGTGCAGATCTCTGGCCTCAGAGCCACCACTCCGATGGAATGGCATTCCTTTGAAGGAGGATAAAAAGTACCCTGTACATGGCATGGCTCAAGAGGATAGATATGCGTCCAGGCCGATATACTGTTGGTGAATTTTTCTTTCCTGGTGAGGAGGCTGCTGTAATAGAAGAACAAAAGAATTTCTGGGGCCAGTTGTTCCCACAGTATGCTGGGTTGTATGATTGCAAGTTCTATTTGTATAATCCCACAGGGCAGCCTGGAAACTGTAGCGGTGGTTGGTGTCACTTTTGAGGTATTTGGATGACACCAGGGGAAGCTGCCTGTCCTAGTGAAGTTCCACTTGATTCAGAAGTGCTACTTGAGGGCAGTGTTGTTGCACTGGATGTAATCCCAAGTCTAGGTCGAAAAAGAAGTTCTTCACATCACTCAGGCTAGTTGGAGTTGTGAGAAGAGGAAAACATTATTTGTCTTGGGGAGGATTGGAGGAGAAAAAGGAAAATAAGAAGAATTAGGCTTCTGTGGAAGAAACCTGGCATTTATAAGGTATTTTCTTAAAATAAAAGGTCTTTTAAACCCAGGAGTTGTGGTCAGTTTTGTCTGGGGTTGGGGTTGAGACACTCCCCTACAGGCCACAATCTATATATACACACATGTATCTATATTGTGCTGCTGCCAGGGTTAGGACAACATCTAAATAAATCGAATTTCATTAAAGTGTGAAGTTTCTGGACAAAGAAGCTCACCTGACACGATAAGTTTTGGGGAAAAAAAACCCAACACCTTAAATTACTGGTTTCTAACTTTAACAAGACAGTCCCATCTTCCCAATTCAGTTTTGCATTTAATTTACATCTTTGAAGGTTTCATATATCACAGATCAACTAATATTTAACAAACAAAGACTGTTGTATTTCACGGTGGCACAGTGGTAGCGCTGTTGCCTCGCAGTAAGAAGACCTGGGTTTGCTTCCCGGGTCCTCCATGCGTGGAGTTTGCATGTTCTTCCCGTGTCTGCTTGGGTTTCCTCCCACAGTCCAAAAACATGCTGGTTAGGTGCATTGGTGATCCTAAATTGTGCTTGGTGTGTGTGTGCCCTGTGGTGGGCTGGTGCCCTGCCCTGGGATTTTTTTCCTGCCTTGCGCCCTATGCTGGCTGGGATTGGCTCCAACAGACCCCCGTGACCATATAGTTAGTATATAGCAGGTTGGAAGATGACTGATTGACTGACTGTTGCATTTCTTGATATTGATTTTTTTTGTGGGGAATTTGCCGTTTAGTTTACAGAAAATAATTTATGATATATCTTCTTTTTAGTGTTGGTAAATATCATTCCTTGTAAATGATATATCCACTTTTACTTTTTTTAAATTAATATTTTGTGATTGTGATACTGATATGTGAAGCTTAATAAACACTAAATATTGATGTGTATAGTATTTTCAATTATGCCCTTGGGTACTTTAAGCTGTTATTATACGAGAGGTCTGGTAAAAAAAATCAGTTTAGAAAATAATAAAAAGGCTTTTAGTATAATCATTAAGTGATCCAGTGTCTCTCCTGCTTTAACATGATGCCTTGACTAGTGAACATCAATACAGGAATGGCTCATGCATAGCTTTCACCATAGGTGCTACTGTCATTGTGATGGCATACTTAACTTTTCTAGCCAGAAGATCATTAACATGGGTGTGATTCTAAATATTCATCTTTCCTTGCATAAGGAATGATGTATTACTGCATCCTAATGCAGGGAGTGGTGACCCCTGTAAATGTTTTACCAGTAAAATTGTTGTTATCAAAGTCACATATGCCACAGGGAGGTGGTTTGTCTATGCATTACCTCACAGAAGATGCACCCTATGCAAATGTCCATGTCACATATGCAACACACCAACCATGCACCAGTGGACTCTCCAGCTTTCACCACTATTCCACGACTTTTTGCAACTTTCTTATTTGCTGATTTATTAAATATCACCTGCTTACTTAGAATCTATTTCCTCCAACTCTAATGGTTATACATGAACCTGGTGCATACGAAGATGTCTGTAAAGTGGTACAATGGCAACATCACTGCCCATTTAGGTATTCTACATCTGTTTAGCTCATGTCGTAGAACTCAGATGTAGTTTAACACAAAGAAGTGATAAGTTGAGGGTTTATAAGAGTTTTTTTCTCAGGTAACCAGAATACACTGATTCAGATTATCTGAGGTGCCTACAAAGTTACTTATTAACATTGGACTCATGGTGCTGTAGTGCAAGTTATAGGCATTATTAAACACAGAAAGCTATTTGATCACCATTTGAGTGTTCATCTACAGGCATTAATTCTTTCTGAAAGAATTTTGACTTATTTGCATTATGATTCTGGATTCTGGATTAACCTGGCTCACAGATTTGTCATTTTACTATACAGTACATATTTTCACATATGGACAACATTAAGATCCTCAGCACGTGAGTTGGGTTACCTTTTTTAATTGGTTCTTAAAAATAAAGCAAAATATTACCCGGACACAACAGAAAAGACTTTTAATAGCCAATGTCTTCTTCAATCAGAAGATAACGCTTCTCAGGAGCTCTGTCCATGGCAGTGGAGGGTCCAATACTGCCTTCTTCCTCCATGTCTCATCTGTCTTTATGGTGGCTACTGTGAAAGGAGTATGGCCAATCTGGGTGGAGGATAGGGAGCATTAGGTGTGACCTCCTTGGACTTTGGATTTGGACTGAGGTAAAAGAGAAGACAGCATTAACAATAGCACCCCCTCTTGCCTCTCTTGAGGTATGGCTGTTATAATATGTTTGGTATAATATTAAGTTTAATGTCACTGTCTTTGTGCATACTGTTATGGATTCATTCATACAGGCAGACCAAGTATGGTACACAGGGGCTCAGCATTTAGAATTGCCAGCCAAGCATAGGACTAGATAGCCAAAGACAACTGGAGGATTGTATAGTCAGCCTAAAAGACAAAATAGTATACTTCTGTTCTCTGTCATCACAAAATCTTTCCTTGTTGGGAGAATAAGAACTGCAAGTAGGCATTGTGTTATTCCTGTATTTTTTGGAGGTTGAGTTGCGTCCTTTCCTGTCCTTGTTTGGAGACCAGAGAAAGAGCCTGCACATGGAGCAACCAGTATATAAGGATGGACCTACTGCCAATACATTTTGAAGCCTATGGATGGATGATGTCATCTGTTTGGAAAAACCTTTCAGCCCAGTGACGAAAATGGCAGGCTCTATAGATCAAGATCATACCTTGATATTGTCTTGCTATGGCTTCCTTTCATCTGTTATACCACGTAACATCGTCATTAAAGAAAGCTAAGTATAATTCTCTCATGTGATTCGTTGTTTCTACACAGATGTATGTGTGACTGTATTGTGTGCCTTTAATTTTCTCTCTCAGTAACACTGGTTTGTATTTCCGTGAAATGGCTGTAATTTTGTCTGACAGTAATACAGTGGAACCAAAGTAATTTCCCCCTTAGGATTGTATGTAAATACAATTAATCCGTTCCAGACCGTATGAACTGTATGTAAATATATATTTTTTTAAGTTTTTAAGCACAAATATAGTTAACTATACCATAGAAAGCAGAGCGTAATATTAAACTAAATGTAAAAACATTGAATAACACTAAGAAAACCTTGAACAACAGAGAAAACTAACACTGCAAGAATGTGCGCTATAGCCTTATGACCCGCTCACTAAAAACTCTTTTTTTAATGAGGTTTAAGCACAGGGAAAAAAATGAACATATGAAAAATCTGTAATTTAATAAACAACCAAGAAAAGTAACATTGCAACAATGCACGTGCGCGCCTGTGTGTGTGTCTCTCTCTTGCGCACCTTTGTGTGTGTCTCTCGCGTGTGTGTCTCTTAAGCGCACGCCTCTGTGTCTGTGTGTATGTCTGTCTGTCTCTCGCCTGTGTGTGTGTGTGTCTGTCTGTCTGTCGCGCGTGCCTGTGTGTGTGTGTTTCACGTGTGCGTGTGTGTGTGTGACTCGTGTGTGTGACTCGTGTGTGTGTGTGTGGGTGTGTGTGTGTGTGACGCGCGCGCGTCTGTGTGTGTGTGACTCGCGCACGCCTGTGTGTGTGTCTGTCTCTCTCTCTGCACAGGGAATGCACAGGAAGAGACTGAACACGTGCTGTGTGGCCCCGTGCATGCGCACTTCTCCAGAAGACACACACACACGGACACCGCGCGCCTGTGTGTGTGTGTGACTCGCGCACGCCTGTGTGTGTGCGTGACTCGTGCGCGCCTGTGTGTGTGCGTGTGACTCGCGCGTGCCTGTGTGTGTTTCTGTTTCTCTCTCTGCACAGGGAATGCACAGGAAGAGACTGAACATGTGCCGTGTGGCCCCGCGCATGCGCACTTCACCAGAAGACACACACACACGGATACTGGACGCACACAAGGGTTTTATTAAAGAGGATATATATATATATATATATATATATTTTTTTTTTTTACACAACTCAGTTTTATATAAAACTAAATGTCTTACCTGTCAAAGACCTATCTCGGCTACCTGCATAAAAAATAGGGTCTGGAAATGTATGAGCCAATCTTAGAAAGTTAATAGTAGTTTTAAAATTCATATAAGTGTTTGTTTAATTTGATTAGAATATTAGTTTCACATTACCAGACTGAGGTGAATCAAATCTGATTTTTTGCCTTAATGTGACACAAGTAAATCTGATGTTTTCTGGGCTGTGTTCGACACAGAAATACAATGATTTCAAATCAGATTTGAGTCACTTTTATATGTGGTTCCAGATCAGATACGTACTATATCTGATTTGTGGCCATGAAACATGAATTAGAGCAGTCATTACATTTTTTTTTTTTGTCTATATATATGGGCTGAGAGCTGTCGTCATCAGCCAGCCCTGGCAGCATGACAAAACAACAACGGAGGAGAGCTACAGCTGTGAAAACTGTGATAGTCCCACCATTGATGGCTTCTTTCTTGTACCCACACATGTCTTGGTGTGGCACAGCCCAAAATAGCTACAAAAACAGCAAAAGCTAACCATCAGGCTTTTTTTTTGCCTTCTCATTTACAGCTGACTAACTGCTATCCTCCAGAGCAAAATATGATGCATGCACTAGCTACTATCACATCACATAAAGCAGAAAAGCAGAACCAATCAATGCCTAACACAGACAAAGATGCAAAGAGTTAAAGAAACAATCTGCGTCAGCTCATGCAAGAGAAGGCAGAAGGTCAGAATGAAACTGTGGAATTGCTAGGTTCTCCAAAAAAAAAAAAAAAAAAAAAACAAGCCCCACATACAGCATACAGTAGTGCCAATATCTGATAATAACCCTCTGACATACTGTATATATCGTTATGGGTATTTCATTAAACTGTGGACAATGCGTTTGAACCAGGTTGAGATAAATTTCACTTTCTTGAATAGCAGTAGAGTGTTGTACCGTGTTAGCCATAGATTGATACAGGTGAATGTAGGGTGAATTGACACCTTACTTTTCATTTCACCCTACTTTCTCCTGTATCAATCTATGGCTAACACAGTACAACACTCTACTGCTAAGAATATAGCAGGCACCACAATGTACCAGATTTACATAGAGGTTACACCTTGCCTGATGAAGGGGCCTTAGCTGCCTCGAAAGCTTGCATTTGTAATCTATTTAGTTAGCCAATAAAATGTATAATTTCACCCTACTTTCTCCTGTAACTTTCTTGAATAGTATACTAGAGGGCAGCCAAAAGAACTTGCTTAAAGTTGTGATCTCCGATCTCCAGATGAGGGTAACAAAAAGGCAAGGAAGTTACTTTTAAGGTATTATGGTAATGAGCTGAAAGTAATAAACGCATATTTTAAAAAAGTACTGTGGTGGCCTTAAGTAAAATCAGAAGATGGAGAAGCACTGAATAATTACACATGTTTTTATGCCAGCTTAGATCCTACAGTGTCTGACATTGTATAGGAATGAGTATGACAACATTGCAAACAAACGTGGGATTTTATCAAAGCTCCTATTTCAAATGCAGATTAAATTGAGAGATACAGCCCAAAAAACTGAAAAAAATAACATAATTTGCTTTTTTGATTGATTTTTAATAAGGATAGAGATGCCATGCAAGAGGTAAAGTGGAAGGCCTAAGAAAAGGTTTATGAATGTGGATTAGAAGATATGACGGTGGTGTGTGTAACGGAGCAAGATGCAAAGAACAAGAAGATAAGGAAAACGATGATCCACTGTGGCGACCCCTGACAGGAGCAGCCAAAAGAGGAAGACACAGAAATTATTCTGGATCCTTTACTTATAAGTTGCACCTACACAAAGAGGAAACAGAAGACTGAAAAGGTAAAAATATCTATCCTCAAGAGTGCCCTGAGAGGAAGTAATTTTGCTACTAGCATTACCTACACTGCTAAAATGGGGACTCAAGACATCTTGATCAGAAGACTGTGACAGGTGTTTATGTATCTAAAAAAACCTTGTGTCTTTTCCAGGGACAAGAACATTTTTGCCAAGTGTAATACAATCAAAGAATTGTCACACAAAGGCAGAAGTGACTTTATCAAGTCTAAAGGTTTACGATTTTGATGTCTCAAACGGAAGCACCTTGGTAAAAATTGTAAAGAAAAAAATGAAATGTCAGATATGTCCTCTTCAACATCCAGAAATCTTGCATTTCAACAAGGGGTATGGAGTTACAGTATATCTACTAATGAGGAAACAGAGATGGAAATCTGTGCATCTGTATGAAGAGTATGCACTATATGTGGTCCCCATTAAGGTAAAATCTAAGAAGAGAGAAGGTTATGTGTATGCCTTCAAAGATCCTGGCAGTACAGTAACAATTTGCACTAAACAATCTTCAATGACAGTTAAACCTTCAAGGAAGAAGAACTCGAGTATTCCTCTGATTCAAGAATGCTACCTAAATATTCTGTTTTATCAGATTTGCACATTTGATAACATATACGTTGATGTACCATTTATAGATTTAGAAGTTGGCCTATTAATAGGTATCAACAACCTTAAATTCTGTGAGGTGTGCTCTTGCATAGAGGGTCTGTTTGCCTGTTGGCCATACAAGGAAGAAGATAAGTTGAAATAAGAATACAATACAGATTTTCCAGAGTGCACCTGTCAAGGTCATCCACATACATTCAGAGTCCTCAAGACTGGTAAGTGACCACTACTGCTTAAATTTGTCTATGAAAGAGAAGACACTTAAAATAACAAACAATTGATGTTTTGCAGAATAGCGTGCTATTGGACTCAAAAGAAAACTAAACAAAAAATCAGGTTTCCACAAAGACTACAGAGCTTTCATGAGAGACATAACAGAGTACTGTATATTTATGCTATCAAAATACCTGAAGAAAGGGTGAATCACAGTGAATGCCGGGTGTTGTACATTTGTACATTATGGTGTGTATCATCCAGAAAATTAAGATTTGAAAAGTTTTTGATTTTACAGCCACCCATCAAGGAACTTTTCTTGATGAACAATTACTGTAAGGTCCTGACCTAACTAACACACTCATTAGCATCCTTACAAGATTTAGGGAGAAGCCAGTGGCATTAATGATAGGCATTAAGACAGTGCTCTACCAAGTAAAAGTCCTTGATAAAGATCTTCATTTTTTGTGGCGGCCTGACGGTAATTTAAATAAAGACATGGAAGAATTTAAAATGACATTACATCATTTTGGTGGAACTTTTATGCTTTGCGAAGAACAACTGAAGATACAAGAGAAACAGTTCACAGGGAAGTAGTTAATACTGGGCTTCATCATTAAAGTCAGCTGCAAAAGAGGAACAAGCAATAAAATAGCAATTGATTAATGGCCTAGTGCTGGCCTGTGCTTACCCCTTTCATTTTGCCCACATACTGCCATGGAATGACGCAATGAACTCACCCATAACACAGTCACAAATCTTTTTAAACCATATCTCAGGTATGCTATGAGCCAGAATAGGGCCACAGCCCGGCTACAGTTAAGCCTTCATAAGACACTATGTAGCACAACTAGGCCAGAGAACAGCTAAACAGCTATAGCTCAACCATAATAAGACAATATCTGAAGCATGATTTGGGCTGGAGCACAGACAAAACAATACTTCCAGGAAAAACACTATGCTAAATATTCAAAATGAAGAGCAAAAATTAGATGTAGCCATCCGTTAAACAATTCTATTTAATTTACAGATTCAAATGACATTGAAAAACTCAGAAAACAAAAGACATGCAAAAGTATCTCAAAATAGTAGAATCCTTTAACAGTAAATTTAAAGATGACATGAAAACAAAAGTATACTTGACTGTGACTTGACCTTTTAAAGACCTTTAGATAGATAGATACTTTATTAATCCTAAGGGGAAATTCACATACTCCAGCAGCAGCATACTGATACAAAAAACAATATTAAATTAAACAGCAATAAAAATGCAGGTAAAAACAGACAATAACTTTGAATAATGTTAACGTTTACCCCCCCTGGGGGGAACTGAAGAGTCGCATAGTGTGGGGGAGGACCAATCTCCTCAGTCTGTCAGTGGAGCAGGACAACGACAGCAGTCTGTTGCTGAAGCTGCTCCTCTGTCTGGTGATGATCCTGTTCAGTAGATGCAGTGGATTTTCCATTATTGACAGGAGCCTGCTCAGTGCCCGTTGTTCTGCCACGGATGTCAAACTGTCCATCTCCATGTCTATAATAGAGCCTGCTTTCCTCACCAGTTTGTCTAGGCGTGAGGCATCCCTCTTCTTTATGCTGCCTCCCCAGCACACCACCGCATAGAATTTTTAAAAATTCTAAATAAAATATTTTGTCAAAGTCTGACAGGTGCTGTTTCTGAAATGATGTCCTGAAGTCTAGTTATTAACACAGCTTTTCAGTTTACTTCAAAAAAGCTACATAATCCAAAACTAAGTATTTTAAAGAAAACAAATTATATAAAAAATGAAAAGGACACATTCAACAACAGTTTTTAATATGGGTTAAATGTCAGCCATAATCCACTGGTGCCACTGTTTCACCCAGTGCTCTCTTTCTATATCAGCGTTGCTTGAAGTCAGCCGGTTTCAACAGATAGCACCTTAAGACACAAATCAGAAGATTTTTGGCAGTTTTTACTTCATGTATTGCATAGATACATATACAGAGAGCTATTTTATCACTAAAAGAGTAGCTTAAAGTTCCATCTTTCAGGCCACAACTCTTCGGAGCAGTAGTGAGCGGAAGCACAGAGCAGTGGGATCTCCCACAGGCATGTAGCCCTTTGCAAACCCCACATAACTTCAGCTGGAGTAAAGCCGACAGCCAACCAGGAGAAACAACCAGCAGTGAGAAAACAAAGTTGATCGCCAAGCAGGTGGTTAAAAGTTAAAGATGATGGTCTCTTAGTGATTCAGCTGAACGCGGAAAGCGCCAAAATAACCAAAGTTACTGCAGAAACAGAGATGATATCAGCACTAAAAGTAAGTTCCATCTGTTCTCTGCCTGTCAAGGGCACGTTTATATGTTGTGTGTCCTGCGGAATGTACAGTTCAGGTTTTCTTTCCGAGAGTATAGACAGCTTCACCTGTGTTTAGTTCATTTAGAGTTGGTAGAGATTATATGTGAATTGGAGGACCGCGTTAGGAATCTGATAGCAATTAGGCAAACCAAAAATTGGATTGACACAGTTTGTTTGGCTACTGATTCGGCTCCTGTCTCTCCAGGTCCCACTGTAGTCAGTGTATGGCCGAAATCAGCAGCACCAATTCAGCCAAAGTCGAGTGGGCAACAGTATAAGAAGCCAACATTTAGTCCCTCGGCATCCAGGTCACCATTTTGGATCCAGAATAGATTCTTAGCACTCTGTAGCACGCCTGTGGATACAGAGAACAACAAAGTGCTCATAATTGGCGATTCTATAATGTAGAATGTTAGAATCCCAAACTATGCTAAACCAGCAGTTAATATTAAATGCCTCATGGGGGTGAAGATTTCTGACATAGAGGTCGCATTGTATCGTGTCACTGACAATGAAGTATCTACCTTATTGCTGCATATCAGCACTAATGATATTTATTTACAGCAATCTGAGGTATTATAGAGGAACTTCATATCTCTATGCTCCAAAGCTAAAATAAAATGTCAGAATTGAGTTGAATCTGGCCCCTTACCAAGATTATTTAGAGGGGATGTGATTTATAGCAGATTGTGTTCCCTTCACTGCTGGGTAGAAACCTGGTGCGCAAATAAAAGCATAACCTTTGTGAACAATTAGGATGATTTTTGGTAAAGGCCTGGATTTTTCAAAAGAGATAGTCTTCATCCTAACTAGAGGGGATTTTTTTGTATTATCCCAAAATATGGTATCAAAACTGCCTGGCTGACTGATTAGAGCACCATCTAGGCAGCAATCATGTGATATTAAATCACAGGGTGTTGTTTATCCCACCTATTACGTTCCTGAAGCTGTTACCCATAATCCCTGTTAAGGGGCATCCAGTAAATTTAGTCATAATGCAGACCTTAAATTACTTGACCACCAAAAAATAAGGTGTATAATTAGACCAAGAGATAAAATCAGACCCTCCACTAGGGGCACCTATAATAGAAACTTAGCTTAAATTAAAACAAAAAATATATCACCAATTCAGAAAGAAGTATGCAGTTTCAAATGCTACTTATTGAACATTAGCTCTCTTGGAAGTAAAGCTGTTTTGGTAAATGGTATTATATTAAGTAAAAAATCTGATCTGTGTCTTCTCACTGAAACTTGGCTTAGTAAATCTCATACTGTTTCCCTAGCTGAAGCTTCATCAGATGGATACTTGTTCCTTCATAAGTCTATAGATTCTGGTCGAGGAGAAGGCCTTGGAATAATTCATTGTAACAAAATGCAAATCACTTCTAAAAATATAGGCATTCATTTTAAATATTAAACAGATTCCAACACAATTGTAGTGCTAGTCTACAGACCACCAGAGCCATATTAATTGTTCATTACTGAATCTGGCAACCTTTTATGTGATTTGGCTATAAATTATGATCACGTAGTATTGTTGGGTGATTTTAATGTACACATCGATGTGGAATCCGACACTTTTAGCAAATGTTTTATTTAATTGTTAAATGCAGTAGAATTTTGTCAGATTGTCAAAGGTCCAACTCATAATCATATCCACACATTAGATTTAATTATAACTTACAAAGTTGAAATTCAGAATTTAAATATTACTCAATTAAATTAAATTATTTCCGATCACTACTTAATTACGTTTGATTTGGTTCTGCCCTTACCAATACACTCACAGATTAAAACAAAGACAGTGCAACATCTAGATTGTAATTCTGCTTCAAAATTATTTATAGATACTTTGACTAAGTCAAGTGTAATTGTGGAAAACCATTTAGATCAGTTAACGTTGAATGTAAACATGGAAAACAATTTAGATCAGCTAACATCACATTATAATATGACCTTGAGAGATGCTCTGGACCCAGTGGCTCCTCTTAAAACAAAAGTGATCAAAGCACATAGAAACTCTTCCTGGTTTAATGAGTACACTTGAATTCTTAAATTAGAGTGTTGAAAACTGGAGCACAGATGGAGAACAACAAAGCTGCATGTCTTCAAAATTGCATGGACAGAGAGTGTTATAAAATATAAAAAAGATCTCTTTAAAGCTCGCTCAGATTATTATTCTAAAATAATAGATAGCAATAATAAAAATCCTTGTGTACTGTTTAGAACAGTGGCTAAATTAATAAATGGGAATTCAGATTACAGAGCAAAATACCAACAGCCTGCGTAAGGTAAAGTCATCTCTGATGGAGGATCACAGGAATCGTCAGGTAGAGGGGTCCTTTCATCGGATTGGATGGCCCAGCACTGACTCAGCTGTGGAATGGCCAATTTGGGGAGGCACCTTGATGTCTGAAGTCTCCAGGACTCTAAATAAATCCAAATCGTATTATGTAATATCATGTACTGTTGAATTCTGCTCTGTACTTGTAATATTTCTATTGCACTATTGTATTGTATTAAGGATTACTTGTGTTCTGTTCTGTGTATTGTATCGTATTTACAACCCTTTTTTGACACCCACTGAATGTCCAACCTACCTGGAAAGGTGTCTCTCTTTGAACCTGCCTCTCCCAAGGTTTCTTACATTTTTTTTTCCCTACAAGGGTTTTTTTTGGAGTTTTTCCTTGTCTTCTTAGATAGTCAATGCCGGGGGTGTTGTCAAAAGGCAGGGCCTGTTAAAGCCCATAGTGGCTCTTCTTGTATGTTTTTGGACTATACAAAAATAAATTGTATTGTATTGTATAGTGTATAATGATAAACCTCAAATAAAAAAAAGTTGTTATTTTTGCAGTGTAGTTAATTGCCCAGTGTAGTATAGCAGATGTTCAATACTGCGCTTTGAGATTAGAAGATACCCAGTACTGCTATTAGCTCAGGACTTGCAGAACATATATGACCTTGTTAAATCCTCTGGAGGAGTCATGTCAAAAGTAACTTAACTGAAAGAGCTGTGACCAAAAAGTATTCTTCCAAGCTGGAAACAAAGGGAAGTGATTCACCCTCCACACATAAGGAGTACTCACACACATAAGTACTCAAGAGAACTGGAGCTTTGTGTTACAGCAGATATAGATTGAATATAGTTTTTTTGTTTACTACCTGTTTTGTCTTGGTAGAGTAATGTATTTTACCCTACTTTCCCTTATTGTATTGTTAATATGTAGCTTTTGTCAGAATGCCTCAAATCTCACAGACTTAACACTGTTTATAAGGTATTATAGTATATAACTTCTCCCCACCTTCCCTCCTACATTTATAACGTCAGGCAATTAGGTGTAGTAAAAGACAAGCAGGAGTTAAGTTACAATTTAAACAATGTATTATTAATAATATTCATAAATAATAGCAATATGCAAAGTACATTTGAATATTGGCAACCATACAACCTGATTAAATGGTGATGTGTTGTTCAGGTGGCACACAGACGTGTTAGTTACTTAAAATGTCTCTAGTTAAGACATCATTTGTGGTCTGCTTTCTTCAGAACAGGTCGCATGCCTGTTTCAATATGGCTGCCAAGCTGTGCTCTTCATTGTAATGTCCTTTCAGTTCATGGATCAGTTTGGTAAGAGAGGGAGATACTCCTTCATAAGATGTTAGTAAGAGAGAGAGAGTGAGGTTAAGCAAGCAGATTTATAGATGTTCTGTCCAACCTCTAGAGCCAATAGGACATCATGGTACTTAAAGGCGTCTGATACAAGCCAGTTCCAAACAGCCATACTTCAGACCAATAGGGGAACAGAAAACATCTTAACACCTGCCATCCCCCAAAACTGTATGTTAAGGTAAAGCTTGGCAGTTAGGCAGCCTGGCTTTCCTATGGGGGTTGAAAGACTTTAGCAGAGAAACACTTGCCAAACTGGTTTAAGGCACATCCTCCAAATCCTGGCATAAAATTATAAAGAGACTCAGTCGTAAAAGGCAGGGGCAAACATGAATGCTTCTCACCTAATGTAAGATCAATATCACGTTGCTTTGTCTAAATTACAAATAAAGACATATTGATCAACTTGTATGCAGAATCTCACATCACAACACTACCCATTTCAGAACGTTTATTTATTAATAAAAACTATCCTTGCCATAATATTTGAGACCATCCTTCCTTAGCAGCATTTAATCACAAGTTCCTAACACTTCTATGCAGTGCAGTTAGACATTGACATTATAACAAGGGTCCCTTCCAAATAGTCATTTTACAGATTCATGTAGTTAGTTATAGCTGGGCCATAGTTGGTCCAAAATGTAAATGGCACACACTTTATAGTGTATTGCATTTGAGCCAAATTAGTTCCAGACTACAAATGCCATGAAAACCTCTGAATGCTACTGGTTACTATTAGGCCCAAAACTACAACACCAGGCATATTGTACATGTGGCTAATTGCATTTGGGCACTATTTGACACAGAATGTTTCAGAAGGGTATTCCTCTTGACCAAATTGATGAGTAACAGCAGAACAGTTTTATTGTCTATTCCTGAAGAAATGTTGTTGAACAAAAACATTTAGAGTTAAGCCATATGTTGCTCCCAAAAGACTGCACCCTGTACATCCAGCAGTGTACTGAAAGTGATAATTTCAAATTTCAGATAAAATTACAAGATAAGCCACCTGCAAGAGGTGGTATTTTGTCTGTTGTCAGCTCAGTATATGACCCCCTTGGAGTTTTAGTACCAGTTTTACTGTCTGAAAGGCTTATCTTAAGAGACATGTGCAAAAAGGTATGTGGGTGGGAACAAGAGGAGGAAGTGAAGCATGCTCAGAAAGGACAAAAATGGATGGATGAATTACAGTTGCTAGTAAACTAAAATGTAAGTAGATGCATCAAACCTGCCTGCTTTGGAACCATAAAGTTAGCCCAAATGTACTATTTTGCAGATGCCAGTGACTATGGTTATGGCACCATCACTTAGCTTCTCTTGACTAACAAAGAAGGCAAAAAACATGAGGAACTCAAGAGTGGCACTGTTGAAGCATATCACAGTTTCAAGACTGGAGCTTACAGCAGCTGTTGTGGCAGTCAAAATGGACAAGATACTAAAAATTGAACTTCAAATAACCCTGCAATTATCTACATTTTGCAAGGACAGCTTCACTTGGCTAAAATACATTTCAAATGAAACACTCAGTCACAGTGATAAAATATCATTAATTACCTTTACAATGGAAGTTTGCTGCATGTGTCCTAATTAAAGCAGATCAAGCAATAAGAGGACTGAGCACAAAAATCAAATCAAATTTAATTTGTCAAATATAAATTATACATACTGTACAATAAATATGCAGTGAAATTCTTAATTACTTGATTTCATTGAATGTGCCTTTAAGAAGACTATAAAGGGACAATAACAATAAATACCCCTGCGGTGGGCTGGCACCCTGCCTGGGGTATGTTTCCTGCCTTGTGCCCTGTGTTGGCTGGGATTGGCTCCGGCAGACCCCAGTGACTCTGTAGTTAGGATATTGTGGGTTGGATAATGGATGGATGGATGGATGAAATAACAATATATTACTTTATAAATATTCAAAAATCATGAATAGAATTAAAAATATGTGGCAAATAATAACTTACATAACTTAATGTTAGAGGGTTTACAATATGGCATCTTGTAATTCTAGACACTGTCCTTATTCAACATGTGGATGGACCTTGGGAAAACACTTCTCCTTAGTCTCTCTGAACAGGACTTTAGGCACTGATAGTGTTTATCTGACCACAACTCAGAATAATTTCTTTGCCCTGGTACAATATCAAAAGAAACAGTGCCCTAGTTTTTTAATAAATTCCCAAGCCTGAATGGCCAAAAAGACCAGATCAAATTAATTCAATTACTGAACATGAACCATATGTTAAAATCTCCGTAGATAAGATGACATTTCCAAAAGAGATTGCTGAACCTGTAAATGAACTCATAACCTACTACTTAAATGGCTACTCTTAAGAAAAGTGGTGGCATGGTTTCCCAAGTTTAAAGAATTTCTATCGCACTTAAAATATAAAAGATAGACCATTCAAATTGAAGTCATTCAATATGAAAGTTGCCCATGAAGCAAAAAAAGCTTATTGCAGAAAATGTGAAGTAGTGCAAACTGACAATAAAACCCAGTTTCTTCAGAAGTCTTCACTATATCTGAAACAGAGCTTGTCTGCTTTAGTCAGCTACAAGAATAACCAGAAAACATAACGGCTTTGAGGAAAAATACATTTGTAAAAATGAACAGTCAAATCGTTAAACTGAATCCAGTCTTACAAGATGGAAAAATGAGAGATGGAGCAAAGCTGATATTCCAGAAGAAGCTAAACATCCTGCAATTCTCCTCAAATTTTCACATATGACTTCTCTTATATTAAAGCACATCCACCAAAAAAAAAACAGATACTGTATTGTTGGCCCTATTATATGCTTGCACATGTACACCAGAAATATTGGATACCTCAAACTAACTTAATTATCAAGAAACTCATTTAAAATGACACAACATGCAGGTGAGCAAAAAATGGCAGATTTGCCAGAAGATCGTTTGTTACCTGACCAACCACCTTTCACCAGTGTAGGAGATGATTATTTCTGACATTTTCAAGTTAAAAGAGGGTGCAGTCTAGTCAAAAGGTATGGAGTAATTTCCACTTGTTTAACAGTAAGAGATGTACATATTGAGGTTGCTGACCACTTGCACATTGAGTCTTGCATCAATGCCATTCGTTGATTTATTTGCAGAAGAGAGTAGGTTAAAATTGTGGGCTCAGATAATGGCACAAACTTTTTTGGACCAGAAAGAGATGATTTAAAGTCTCCAAAATGTAGTGTCTGAAGGTGAATCAATCATTAATCCCAGACCCCTTACAAAGGTATTAAATGACTCAAATCATTTCAAAACAATGACACAGCACTGCCTACCTCCTGGATGTTTTTCTAAAAGTGACCAGTATACTTGTAGATGCTGAAAGCAAGTTCGATACAGTGGAACCTCAGTTCACGAACGTCTCGAAACACATACAAATTGGTTTACGACCAAAAAGTTCGCCAAACTTTTGCATCTTTTCACGACCACAGACTCGGTATACGAACAAGCCAGTTTCCCTTTCGGTTTGTGCGCACCGATGATTTCCGCAAGTGTTCAGTCTCTCCCTATGCATTCCCTGTGCAGAGAAAGAGAGAGAGAGACACACACACACAATGGCACGCGAGAGAGACACACACACACGCGCGAGAGACAGACAAACACACACACACGCGTGCGCGCAAGAGAGAGATGGCTGGACACATAAGGCTTGCTTTTAAAGAGACAGATCCGAGCATTGTTTTAACCTTATATTTAATGAAGACTTTTTTCTATTGGATTTTAACCTCCACTTCACTTCTGTTTACAATGATCGGTCGTAGCGTGCATTGTTGCAATGTTACTTTTCTTGGTTGTTTATTAAATTATGGATTTTTGAAATGTTCATTTTTTTCCGTGCTTAAAACTCATTAAAAAAAGTGTTTTTAACAAGCGGTTCGTATCGCTACAGCGCAAACTCTTGCAATGTTAGTTTTCTCTGTTGTTCAAGGTTTTCAAGGTTCAGTATTATTCAGTGCTTTTACATTTAGTTTAGTATTACACTGTGCATTCTATGGTATAATTAACTATATGTGTACTTAACAATCTTTAAAAAAATATATTTACATATAGTTTGTACGGTCTGGAACAGATTAATTGTATTTACATACAATCTTATGAGGGAAATTACTTTGGTTCACGACCAAATCGATTTATGACCAGAGTTTTGGAACAAATTATGGTCGTGAACTGAGGTTTGACTGTACGTGGCTGATTTGTTTTGGAAAAGATGTTTTGTTTTTTTTTTTTGTCGTTGATGTTTTTTTTTTCTTCACTATTATTTTGGAGCCACTGTAAATATTATAAGTAACACCTGCACTGATTTTCTTTGGTTTTGAAAGGGTCTTTTCATTCGACTTTTGGATATTTTTGCAAGAGATTTGTTTGTGAAATAGTTTGGATACTGCTGGAATAAAACAGATTCCTGTTTTTGAATAGTCTCTTTCTGTCTGAGTCACTCTTACTCCATCAACTGGTTGCTTGGTTTTGTCTACTGACACCCCAAGTTGGGAATTGTGCAACAGTGTCCTTACCCGGGGTGTAACACCCCTCTCTATATCTATTCCCATAATAACATACACAGAGCTTTTCCTGTTACTGTCTTTCTGTCTTTCTCTGTTCTGGAGTTCCACATTAAGAGTTAGCATTGCCCTGTGACATCCTGGTCACAGGATGCCTTTGGCCATTGCAACCTCTTGCTTATCAGTCATCTATTCAAAAAAATATATATATAAATCATATAGATGTGTGTGTTACTGCCAGGAAAAAATATGCTGTATGTCTGCATAACCTACATACATATTTTATACATGTTATACAATGATTTACATAATTTTTATTCTGATAGTCAAACTTTCACCTTTGCATTGTCAACGTTCATTTAAAGTTAGACTTTGTTATGCATTTCTTATACTGTTTTATACAAATACTACTGTATTATACGCCTGCAAGCTCATGTTCAAAAGCACACAATTTTGTGCACTAGTTTACTTTAATTACAAAACAGGAAGAAAATCCTAACAGTCTAGCTATTTTTCAGTTCATAATGTATACATTTACTTCATTTTAAATTAAATGCTGCTGGAGGGTATAAAACCTGCAGTGTGTTGGTTATAATTAGTGGATCATACACCTAAGTGCAAAGAAAGCGTAAATGCTTGGTTTATTTTCTTTATTTCATCTACTATTATTTCTGTCCTTTTTGTTTAACTGTTTGGAGACTTCTATTTTTCAGATTAATAAAAGCTGATGACAATCTGCGCAGATAACTGTCCATTTACATCACTGGCCAAGCCCATTGATTTTTCGCATCCAAACTAAATAGCTAAAATACAAACTACACTCTTATGACGATGCTCATTATATAAGTCTTTTGGCCATTTTGTAGCGTTCACAGGGTTTATTAATCTGGTGTCTACTTTTTTATGTGTCTTTTCCCATTGTAGTCCTTTTAGACGCACACTTGATTTATAGTTGCAGTCTCTGAACTTTTTCCAAACATGTCCATAACTTGCTTTAGACAGTTGGTATGTCTGCTGATATTTTATAAGTGCTATGAAGACCTAAAGAAGCCTTTGTTAAAGTCTTGTTACACAAGTGTAAAAGAAGAATAGATGCATTTCTGCAGTACTTAAACAAAGTGTTACTCTTTTTCTTCTTCCCCTTGATTTCATTTTTCAATTTTTTCATTGAAATAATGTTGCATTAGGGAAACAAAACACAAACAATTCCACACAGTGTAGTCAAAGATAAAATTGTTCAAATGACACATATTTAAATATTGTGTTGCAAAATTATAATCAGATTTAACTACATATCCTCCTTCCTCTTCTCAGTTCAAGAGACCTTTCCTGCATGTTTAATGTGGTTCTTCATATATTTGAAAACAACAGATAAGACTAGAGATCTAGCATTATTATTTTTAAAAAGCATTAATGAATTAGCAGCCATCTAATTTAAAAGAAGGGTATGCTTATCTCATAATGCCCAATGATGCCCTGTACAGTGAGAGTCTAATGGGCCTTGTGTCAGCTGCCTTTTAAGTATAAGCTCCTTCACTGTTACATGTTCTAATATTATTGCCATTTTCAGCTGTGCATCTTGGGAAATGTTTCTGAGAAAATGAAAAGATCTGTATGCCAATGTACATTTATAGCTGTTAGACACTGCAATGAAAAGTACAAAGACATAAAAAACAGTATTTGATAAAGTGTAGCTTTTGAATTATTATGTTTTCACCTGCAGTTTAAGCAAACCTAGCATTTATATCATTAATTCCCAACCCCAAAGCCTAACAGTGGGTCGCGAGGACCTCTCCATTTTAAGGGGTGCAAAATTTATTTATTTAAATATTTGTTTATTTAACGTGTCTAGGCATTTAATTAATGTTTGTGTAACATAAACAACTAAATTTGTAGAAGCTTGTATAATTTCTTTATAAAAAAATAAACATTGCGATATCTGCAATGACAAGATAGATAGATAGATAGATAGATAGATAGATAGATAGATAGATAGA
>JANRMT010062861.1:52733329-52748772 GCA_026402145.1 Polypterus bichir lapradei | reverse complement strand
AGATAGATAGATAGATAGATAGATAGATAGATAGATAGATAGATAGATAGATAGATAGATAGATAGATACTTTATTAATCCCAAGGGGAAATTCACAATTAGTATTCACAAAGCGGAGCTAGCATGCAAGCTAATCTAACCACAGAATTATGAGGTAAAACAGTTAAAGGGCTTTTTGAAAAATGGCCAAGTTTCAGGGAGAAGAGAGTATTGATTGTCTCAGAAAGAAAAAAAAGGACTTATCAGGACAGTTATTTGGAGTTTGGTTTCATTAAGTCAATGGAGAAAGTCAAAATTGAGTGTGTCATTTGCAGTGAGAAACTGGCGAATGAAAGTATGAAACCCTGCAAACTGAAGCAACACCAGACTACCAAGCACCTGGACACGGTGGGTAAACCCAGGCAGTTTTTTCTCCGAAAAAAAGAAACTGTGATATCTAACAGGCTCCAGAATATTAGGGAAAGTTTTGCCAGGGCTGGAAGTGACCAAAAGCAAGCAACTATTGCATCGTTTGAGTGCTCTCTCCTTAATGCACAAGCCAAAAAGCCACATAACATAGCAGAGACATTTATTAAACCGGCTTGCATTAAAATGGCAGAAATAATGTGTGGACCTCAGGTCGCTAGCAAATTCAAGACTGTACCACTTTCTAACAACACGGTGAAAGACAGAATTGATAGAATGGCTGGAAACATTGAGAACACACTGATAGACAGTTTGATGAAACTACCACTGTGGGAGAGGAAGCGATACTGATTGTATATGTGCAGTACATCGACAAAACTGAACTGAAACAAGACATTCTTATGTCTGTCAATCTAACAACCACCACACGAGGAGAAGATATTTTCTGTGTTGTTGACACATACTTCAAAAAACACAATCTTTCCTATAATAATTTAGTTGCATGCTGCACAGATGGAGCTGCCTCTATGATATGAAAGAATAAAGGCTTCGACAGCCGTTTGAAAGAGAAAGCGCCCCACTGCCTGGTGTTTCATTGCATGATACACAGACAGGCTCTGGCCAGCAAACACCTCTGTGAGGAACTAAATGAAACCTTAAAGACTATTGTAAAAATTGTGAACTTTATTAAAGCTTGTCCAGTCAACAAACAAATCTTTGCACAGCTGTGTGAGGACGAGACCCACCAGACACTCCTCCTCCATACTGAGGTGCGCTGGTTGTCCCAGGGCAAAGTTTTGGAACGTTTCATTGAACTTCAAAATCCGATAAGAGACTTCCTGACCCTCCATAACCAGAAACTACTGGAGGAACTGACAGCCGAGTTTCTAATTAAGACATCATACCTGGCGGAGATATTCGGTCTCTATAATGAAACAAACAAACGCACGCAGGGCACAGAGACCAGTATAATGGTGTGCAAAGAAGCAGTGGATGCATTTTTGCATAAAGTGGAGTACAGAAAGAACAAACTGGTGAAGAGGGATATACAGCCCTTTCTCTCTTTAAATAAACAAGCGAGGGGAAATTATCCGATGCTTTGATCCGCCAGTTCATCCACCACATGGAGCAGCTTCAGGAGGAGATGAAATCCCGGTTTTCAGACATAAATGAACACGTCGCAAAAGACGCATGGGTGACGGACCCATTTCTTGCGAAAGAGGAGGATGTGCAATATCTTCAGGCTGAGGACGAGCTCATCAATATTAAGTCAAATTCTCTCTTGAAGAAATTCTATGATGAATATGGATACATGCGGTTTTGGCTTGTGAAAGGACCTGGCATCGGCTCCAAGACTTGTGCTTCATAAAACCACCAGATTCACCCTGCTGTTCACAATGAAATACCTATCAGAGACAGTTTCAGTGCTCTTGTCACCATCAAGTCAAAGGCACGCAACAAGCTTGACGGGCACAGTGGCTTTCGTTTGGCTGTCACCAGAATCACACCTGACATCCCATCACTGGCCCAAGAGTTACAAGCCCAAAGCTCACATTAAATGCCATCGTGTTTGTAGCCTTGAAAGGGAACAAGTTCATGTGGCACAAGTTCATTTAAACATAGGAAAGACTGGCTGATATATTGCAGTATTCACAGGAAATAATCTGTTCAGAAAAGTAATACACACTGTTAAGCACATTATTGCACATTATGCTCACTTTTTGGCTTCAATTTATATGTAGCCTATTATTTTTGTTCTGTATTGTGTTTGTATTCTGTTATGCATTGAATATAAAAGATCAAAACAATTCAAAAGTAGTAGGGCTATTTTATTTTTTCTTAGTAATAGTGTTTGTCCGGGATGGGAGAAGGTGGGGGTCGTCAAAATATTCACTGGTAAAATAGGGGTCCCTTGGGAAAAAGGTTGGGAACCACTGATCTATACCATCGGTTCATCATATGGTACACTAACATTTACCCAAATGGGGTCTATTAGCCAATTTATTACTTAATATGCATTAAGGGTATGGCACCATTAGTGACTTGAAAATACCGTTTTGGGAGAAGTCACATGATATGCTGTAGTTTTGGCTGGCTAGAGTTTGTGCTTTGCCTCAAAACCCCAGGCAATTTTACCAAATTGTTTTCGTTAATACACTTTTTACTACTTAATGTTAGAAGGAATCATTTACTTGCTTCTCTTACGATGTCTTTGTTAAGATAGAGTTCTCATTCCACTGTGTTAACTCATCAAAGAAATCTCAGAGTGTAGCCCATGAACACAACAATGGCACTGAGTCCTACTGGGATTCAATGAGGAATCTATTTCTTCAGCATATGAACACTTTAAATACTACAACCCAGACTACCTTTACTGAAATTCATACTGCACTGACAGCTATTAAATAACAGAATTCTAAAATGACTACAGAATTTCAAGCAGTTCATAGTGTCCAGTCATGAAGCAAATAGTAAGTCGTTCTTTAGCAAAGTCACATCCCTGAAAAACAGCTGGTTGATCAAGAAGATAGATCCATTAGAGACAATTTCAGACTGGTGGGACTAAAGAAAAGGAAATCAAGAAAGACGACCCAATTATTTTTCTTTCTCAGATGTGGTCCACATATATTTCAAACTTTCCTAACTTCAATTTGGAAATAATGCATGCCAATCATGGCTTCACAAAGCGCTTGGATGCTGCTGGTCCTTGTCCTCTTATTATTAAGTTTTTGAGGTTTTCTGACAACCAGCTGGTGCGCCAAGAGTCACCGAATCTCTAACATTAATGTCGATTGTGCAAGGATTTGGTTTTATCAATACTTCAGCTCCATCACTATGCAGCAAAGGAAGGCTATCGCTATTATATTTTGGAAAGCACAACAAGCTGGGCTTCAATTGTTCCTGCTTTTCCTGCTACACTGAAACTGACCCTCCAAAGTGCTCACGCTATGTTTGATTCTCCTTTGGAACCTTTGGATGCTGTGGATAATTTTATCACAACAGATACTTTCTTGTTGTTACTTTCCCGGTCTCCTTGGCTCTTTAGCTTCTATGCTGTTTGATGTACTGAACTAACAGCATGTTGTGTCTGCACTGTTTATTTTGAAGTGGTTCAGTAATCTTCAGACTTTAATAATCCAATTTCTTTCTTTTCTTTCTCTTAAGGTTAAGTGTTTAACATATAGACATATATAAAAGCATTGCACTCCTTTAATTAATTATAATTTCAGGGATTTTTCCCATTTTGTTTATCAGTCTCTGTTTCTTGTGGGGTTGGATGCCTCTTGGTGTTACTAGCCTTACTTTGGACTGTCAGGTACCATTTATCAATTACCTTCCTCTGCTCTTTACTTTGTATTATTTCCTCCTTGCCTTGGTTTGCAATTTTGTGGGTGCTTTATTTGGTAGTGGTAAGCTGTGTTGGGTGTGAGTAGGGTTTCTGAGCCTAGCAGTTTATCATTTTATGGGTTAACTGAATTGCTTTCTCTCACACAAACCATTTATATGTTAATTTCTGTACTCTTCTGTTTATCACTGTTATTTTCTTTTTCTTTGACCATGGCTAAGCTTAATATAACTTCTTGGACTATCAGGGACTTGAACTCAGGTCACTGGCAACTATGTATGCTAGGCCTGCTCCGTTGTCACCAAGTAGATGGGGAATTAATACAGGAGTCTCATTTATTGACTTCAAATGTGTATCACTGTAATAATAAAGACTATCATGTTGCAGTCTTCTCTGACCCCACAAAAAGATGCAGTGTTCTTGTTCTTGTTACACACTGTCTCCAGATTGTAGATCTACAAGTGGGTGTTGATGGTGCAGGCCGATTTTCTTTTCTGCAGGTTGAGACTGGTGGATGCAATTTATTGTTAGTTTCTGTATATGGACACACTCCATTCTGCCCTTCTTTATCCCAAGTACTGCTTGAACACTCTGATTTTGAACTTATTCTTGGTATTAATGCTAATACTGTAATGAGCCTGGTGGAATACAAGTCATGTTTCAACACAGACACTTGTCTTCCACTTTCCACACTTTGTTTATATAAGCTACTTTCAGATATGAGCTTGCTGGACTATGTCAGATGGTTAAATCCCTCAGCTCATGAGTTCTCATATTTTTCTTCACAGCATAAATCACAGTCTCATATTCAATCATTTTCTCTTTCTCACTCTGGCCAGGTAGTGGATAATTAATGCTATCCACTGTTATATGTGAATAATGACATTTAAATTCTAGTCCTTAAATGTAAGACAGTCCCAGTTTTGTTAGAAGTCATTTTTGGAATATAACATCATCTTATATATTTATATAATAATAAATCTATTTATTTTTAATATTTTCTACAGTGCTTAATGTAATCTCATTGACTATTAATGTTATTAAGCTGCATTCAAGCTATTTCTTCTTTCAGGCTCATAATTACTTATATGTATTCTATGTGAATATAGTTATGGTCTCTATAATGTGAGCTTACTTACATGGTAGTTTTGAAGTGTTAGTAAGTATTGTTATATTTTATGGATGTAATGGATAAGTACTCCTTTTTGAACATGATTATTTCATACTTGATTGCAGTGCCATTACAGGACTTGGGTAAGTGAAAGTATTAAGCATATTCTAACACTGGTCCATTCTCCTGTAGTTACACAGTAGGAGTTGAACAGTTACTTTGCAAGTACACTGTCATTATAGATTTGAAATACAAAATGTGACTACTTCTTCTCATTTTCTCAGTATGTCTATCTCTCCTGTAAGTCTCCTTATCCATCTCAGTGTCTAATTGACCCATTCAAAATCCATTCAAAATATTATAAAGTCATTTGTGGTATAAGTTCATAACCTTATGTCATTTATTTGCAGTCTCTTGGTACTGCAGTGGCAGCTGGTGAATTTTATATAGGGAGATTCCATCATTGCATTTTCTAGCATCTACAATGACCTAAGCACAATAACAAACCCAGGGTCTTATTTATTCTGCTTTAAACAACTTTGCCTAGCCATATCAATTCTATTAGTTGCTAATTTTTTTAAAGAGTAATGTCATCATTTTTTATATATATTATTTTTATTATGCATGTCAAAGTACATAGTTCTCTGATATTATAAATATGAAGTACATTCTATAAAAATAGTTTGAATTGAATAATGCAAGACAAACCCATAAATTCTTATTTTTTTCTGGTACATCTACTCTTTCCTTCTTCTTTTCAGCAACATGTTGACAAAATATCGTAATAATAACAGACATATAATTGGTACCGTTTACCTTGAAGCCAGTGTGGTTTATTGGTTAAAGATCTGTGTAACCTTGAGCATGACTGGGCACAGTTGTATTAAGTATTTGTACTCATGTTAGAGTGAAAAAGTAAATTTGCAATTAGGTCTTTATTTTTTTATATTTTAGGTATTCCTGTTTCTGTTACAAGTTTTATTATCTATTATGTTCATAGTTGTAAGGTAAGATACTGTTAATTAATTTGTCTGTTCTGATCACAGTTCTTTTTATTGATTTTGAGTTTTGATTGGTAAAAATGAGAAAGGGGGAAGGAATAAGAAGACAGCAGAGAGTGATAAAAGGGGGGTCTAACACGTAAACAAAGCTCATAAGGAAGAACTCATGTTTTGCACTTGAAGTTTTATTTACCGACACCACACTATTTAATGATAAACTGTTGTGAACACACGGGGTGCCACTGAGCCCCAGACCCTAAACACAATAGTGCAAACACAATCCCAAATTCAAATCACAGTCTTTCATTCATGGAAATACCTTTAATAGGTTCTGTTCTTCTTATATGATACAGCACAGCAAATAATCTTCTTTTCTTCTCTTGCACCTCCATTCCTCCCATTTAAGTCTTGCCTTACTCCACTCTTGACTCAGACTGCACATGTAAATCAGAGGGCCTCCTTCTCAGCCCAATCCAGTAGTACTTCCTATATCAAAATCTTGTTTCCAGGAAGCATTTCCAGGTTGGGCAGAATCCTGAACCCTCACCATCTCTCCCTGGCAGCCTCCAAGTAACCCAACAGGACAGCTCTATGGGATACACAACTCCTAAGCTGTCTTGTTGGCAGCCATACTGGGGTTTGCCATGAGGGATGCTGTCACCCAACGTATAGAGGAACAACTTGTATATGGGAGGCAGTCTCCCATTGCCCCATTTGCATGCCCAGGAAGGGACTATTATTTATTCTAGTTGAGATAGTCCATCAATTTTGTGCATTCTGTAAGTTGGCATCTCAACTGCGTCTGCAAGTGCCATCCGCTGCTGCTGGGATGTCTAACTTGGTGTACCACTCTTCTGCATGTCTCATGCTAGAGCAAAGACCAAAACTGACCAGAGATAAAGCTATCTGGTAAGTAAGCACATGGGCACAAGAAGAATTGGTCATAATGGTACTTTGTCACACTCATTGGAGCTCTACTTATTATTTTTAGCATATTATCTACAATACACAAATAAATAGTTAACTTTCTTCCAGCCTGTTCTAGTAGCCTAATTGTCTGCATATACAGCTATAAAAGGAAGGGGGAAGAGCTGAACTGCAGTACCTGACAGTGCTGTTAAAGTATTGAACTTAAGGCAGTCTGTTAAGGTCTACAAAACAAAGAGTATAAAGGGAAGAAAACCCTAACATAAAAAAACACTGATATAAATTTATTAATTTAAACTCAAATAAAGACCAGACCTGAGCAATGCAAGTGATTCAAAATGTAAAAAAAAGAAAAAAGCATTCCCAACTAATATACCGTGTTTCCCTGAAAATAAGATCTACTCCGAAAATAAGCCCTAGCATGATTTTCAGGCCACTCTATAATATAAGCCCTACCCCAAAAATAAGCCCTAGTCAAGATTGTCAGCTGAAAAATAAGGCGTCTAAGACTAGGTTTATACTTCATGCGACGCGTGTGCCCGAAACATCCATTATATTCCGAGGACATCTTGCCACAGTATCTCTGAAAAGGATGTTTAATGATCACATCCATCAGTTCGGGGATGTGCCCATTCCTGCAGCATTGGAGTAAGATAGAAACAAAATCCCTGGATGGGACATCAGCTCATCGCAAGGTGAACACAAGCACACATGTGCACTGGCGTCATTGCAGCTTTATCAAATCCCCAAACCTTCATGTCTTTAGATGGAAAACTGAGCCCACTGTGGAAACCCGCCAGGAAAACATACAAATTCCAGGCAGGGATCACAAGGGATGTGACTCCCTGCAATACAGCAGCGCTACTCTGCCACCATGCCTCCCCATATGTGTAACTATTAACAGTATTCATTATTTAAACAAAGGTAACGATTTATCTGTAAAATGTCACATAAATATTTTAATGCATTTCATCATGAAAGTGATATCAAGTATAAATCTAAGATTTCTAAATGTGCAGAGAGCTGGAATATTATAAATTTAATGTGTTCTGTGTGGTGATCTATCGCTGCTTTCCGCTGCTGTCAGGTCAGGAGGAAACTCCAAAAGCAGGTAGCGATTAACAACTGGGTTGGTTTTAAGATGACGTTTATGACAGTCTGCTTTAATAATAAAGTCAACTACGAGGTTAAAGTGGACATTTCGAGGTTAAAGCCAAAATTTTGACTAAAAAAAAAATACAAAAAAATAAAAGAAAGAAGATGGTATGTGAGACTTTTAAAATGTATTGTATCATTACTTTGGGGAATATGCGACACTTGAATATAAAAGCAACATAAATACATTTGTATGTCCACATTTTGCTTCACCGTATTGAACTATTCATCATACATCAAAGTACGCACATCAATCCTGGAGGATGCTAAAAGCGGCAGGAGTAGCAAGAAATCAGGTTTGAATGTGGAGAGTTATGACAATATTCCAGAAGAAGATGACATGACACTATTTGGATAAATGTATATTGTTGTACATCAATAAATATTAGATATCCCCTGAAAATAAGCCCTAGTGCATCTTTTGGAGCAAAAGTTAATATAAGATCAGGTCTTATTTTTGGGGAAACAAGGTAGTAAGAAATTGCAACATATGAAATGCACTATATGAAATAAACAACACAATATTACAATGTAAATAAAAGGTTGGATTGGTTGAATATCCAAACAATTAGCCAAATCCAACCATCACACTGCATCAGAGGACTGAAAGGCTCTACATGAAAAAAAAGACTGTTTAAAATCTGTTACATTGGGTTCTTCTCTGCTGTATTTGTATTTGATTTGTAAATGGCCTCGTGATCTTGCCCTCTGAGAAATGTTCATCTACATTTTAAATAGTTCATTCTAATTCAGGATCTACAGAGACAGCAGGCACTTCTCATAGTCTGTGAAAATACCATATGTAATATCTGGATGATTGAAATAACATTCTCCCCCATATTAAATATGGCTGTGTTATTTGTATTGTTTATTATTGTCTCTAAATTGGCTTGGTTTAAGTGTGATGGTGCCCTATGGTGGACTCTTTCCCAACTGAAATCCAATTACTTACATTGTGCCCAATGCTGCCAACATAAGCTCTGGCTCTCCTATGATACTAAATTGGAATGTATGGGTTCAGAAAATAGTTGGCTGCATTGAAACAAGGGCTGGTTTCAGCCATATAAAATAAATATGTATTGAATGGCCATTAATTTAATTGTTATTTAGAGTACAACTGGCAGAATCTGAAGCTAAGCATACATTTTACCTTACCTGCCATACTCTCTGTGTTTAGTTCATTTAATTGTCCCCTCATCTTTGGAAATCTTCACAGTCTGTATTTCATTCTCCTCTGGACTGTCAATTTCCTAACTTGCTTTTTTGTCAGTGTTGAAAGCGATAGAACAGTGGCACTGTAGGCAGAATGTCAGTCTATTATAAATTACTGGAAGTTTCACTGATTTAAATAATAAGAAAGCATTATATTCTCCTTATCTAAGTACCGCTGAGCCTTGTGGGATAGAATGTATAGTCAAAGCCCATCCCATCTTCAGCCATCACACAAACATACACCTGGGATGAAACATAGCAACAAGTCTTTGATTGACATGGCTGACCTACCATATTGCATAGCTGCAGAGCTTGTTCTTGTCAAACTTGTGAAAACACCTGATAGGATTTAGAAAGTTCAGAGGATGTGGACAGCAGCTTAGTGAGGCACAATCTCGAGTCATGTCAAATGACCTTTTCTTTGAAGATAAGCTCCCATTGTGCTTTCTGAGAAGAGTGCAGCCTTTCATATGCTGCTGTAACCTGCACTTTACTTTTTCTTCCGGTTTCACCAATATCCATGTTCAAATTCTAAAAATCAAAAGGACACTGCAATATAAAAAACAGAAAAGTGAATTGAGATTTCAAAGTTTGTCTCTGTCCAAAAATAATGATCTAAAACAGTTTGGCAATTACAATTCAAACTGAGAGGGAAAAGAACAAAGAAATCACATTTTCAAATTCTAAATAATATTTAAAAACTCTATATGTGTTTGTATATTTTTATATATAGAACGTATACAGTGCACATGTATACACTATTCCCACACATACACACTGCATGTAGTGAACAGATCAAGACGGACAAGGTGGAAATCTGGGCATCCAGGTTGAACTCCTTATGTAACTGTCCAGTGGCAAAGTTGAACTCTTTGACATGTTTTTTTTTTTTTCAAAGCTTCTGTTAAGGTCATACTGGTTTTACTGTTCCAATCACTGGTAAATCTTGATTACTTGTTGAGGTTTCTGCAGCACTGAAGCTTGCAGACTGGAAGAGGTCAAACTGGCAGGGAGTCACAGACAGGTACAATCAAACCAATAAGTTGTGGCACAATAGCAAAATCCTTAGACTAGTGTTACTTTCAAAATGATATATATTTCAAATATATAACAGCAGGTATAGGGCAGCTTTATTACTCTGTGATAACTTCTCAGTCATTTTGGAGGTCTTCAGCACTGAAGCCTATTTATTCAATTTATCAGGCTTTATTTTGTATTGTGCCTTTGTTAGACATGTAGCAGTGCTACTTCACTGGCCTACAAATCACAGCAGCCCTGATAGTATTACACTATTGGGCAGCTTCACAATGGAGGTGGGGTTGCTGGGAAGAAGGACAATTAGGCGCTGTTTTTAAGAAGGAACCAAAAGATTGTGAAAGGGGTCACTATCATCTGTGTCTATTTGTTTCTGTGCTTCAAGCTCTTTTTAATTATAAATACAACCACCAAAGAGTACAGCTCTTTCTGAATTTATGTGCTTGTCCTGTGCCTACTTGTTTGTGTGATTTTGTTTTGGCTGGATATGACTTCATCTGGGGAGCACTCCCAATCTTCAGGCAACAACTGGAAACTGGCAGGACAAAACTATACATTTTATTCTGAGGGCTGTTCACAGGGGTTTTCCATTCTGCTCACCAAAGTCACCCACACCTGCTATACTGGACTGTTTTTGGACTGTGTTATGTTAATTGATTATCAGGTAGTGTCTAGTGTTTCATTTGGTTTTATTTGTTCAGTGTTTGTTAAACAATTATTACCATCGGGAGAATTTGGGTGGAATTTTACATATGTGTTATTTGTTCATTGATTGTTTTTTGCTTTCTTCATTTAGTTAATATATTCTTTATCTATTAGTTTTGAGCCACTCGTTCCAGTTTAAGAGTATGTGAGCTGGGTCAAGCCTGGGTGCGTTCATGATATCCCCAAAATAAAATAAATAAATCACCATTTTAAAAACAGTGAGAATCTGAGCAGCTCATCCTGACTGCTACAGACATTAAACTACTACAATGACTAAGGCAACACATGTAACATACCATTGGTGACAGAAAGGCAGGACTGAGGATCTGTTTTTGTATCTTTGTAAATTTAAACATTTAATAAGTTTCGCCATGCTGAAGATGTAACAACCGACCCCTTACCCGGCCAGCAGCTACACCTCCAAGACCTGTGGCCTAGATTAATTACTGAGGTTGCATCTAATCAAGCCGTACCTTTAACAAATTAAACTTTTCCCCACAAACAACGGCGTAAATAAGCACAAAAGAAAAGCAGATATGTAAACTTAAACTGATAAATTGTATTAAATGAAACAGAATAGCTAAACAAATTATAAATATCCCTCCACCAAAGCAACACCGTGACAAACACCTATATGAATATAACAAAACCCTCCCTTGCCCTTGTAACATATAACAAACAACACAAAAACCAAAAAAATGAATGAGACACAGAAATGAACGGTCGTGAACTTGAGTCCGAGTAACAATTGTCCTAAATGCAGATGACTGGTTAACCGATATATGGAGTGTTTGTAATTCCCGGAACAAAATGGAACAGCCTCACCGTGTATCCTCGGCGTGTGGTGGATGATGATCCGACCCCGGGGTCTCTCGTGATAAGGGTATTGGAGTAAGTCCGGCGGAATGAAAAACAAACTGGATGGAAATGCGCGATGTGGAATACAGCAGGTACAGGTGGTTCATGGTCGTGAAATGAAAGTTTCCTTCTCTCTCTCCTCTCCCTTCTTCTCCTTCATTCCCTCTTGATTGTTTTTATAGTCCTGTGACGAATGTAATTGATTGATTGAAAACCGGTGTTTTCCAGGTTTGGGGCTGCGTGATGGAGAAGCTGGGGAATTATGAGACCGAACTTGAAGACAAGCTGCGATCCATGGTGCAACTTCCAAAACATTCCATCCGGGACTTTGCCTATGAATATAGGGCTTTGTGTTTAAAGTGGCGGCCGGCCATGTCCGAAGAAGAGGTGGTCCGCCGCGTCCTTAATGCCTGTAACCTGCAGCTAGCTGGGTGTCTCAGGGGGGTTGTGGGGTCAGTTGAAGATCTGGTTAGGGTTGGCTCACAGATGGAACGGGACTGGGGTAACTCCAAGTCGTACTGGAGTAAAATAAAGTCCAGTGTAAAAGAAACCCAGTCCTTAAGACCCCAGCGAGTCAAGCCTGGCCGGTCGGAGGCCGATCTCACGATTATGCAGGTCAGTGCGTCCCTCCTGGTCGTCCCAGTGTCGCTGCAGGGGTGGCTGGTGGATGCGGTGGTGGACACCAGAAACCATTATACCCTCATCAGACATAGTATTTGGAGGAAGATTCCGACCGTCAGATAAAATGACACCTGCCCCATCTGTCCGATTTTTGTTGGCGGATGGGACTGAACACAAGGCTTTGGGCAGAGTCCCCCTGAGGTACAGCGTACTGTCCACCACCTGGGAAATGGAGACCTACGTCCTGGATGACCGGCACCTCTCCGTCCCGCTACTCCTTAGGCTGGATTCTTTAACAGCAATGAAGATGACTATCCATCTCTGTCCCAGGGGGTATACGGTGCCAGGGGAAGGGGTATGCGATTTTGTACATAAACCTAGGGAAGACTTAAGTCTGAAGCCAATCAACTTTTACGCAGCAGTGAGGAGGGAAAATCAATCCTCGGCGGCCTCCCCAGTGGAGGAACAACCCGAAGAGGTCAGGCCGGTCCTGAAGAAGTTGTCGGGGGTATGGACAGAGAAATTAGGAGTCGCATGTGGGTTTCCCACGTGATTCATACTTCCGATGAAGTCCCTGTGAGACACCGGGCGTATTGGGTTTCTCCACTAAAGAGGGATATTATTAAACAACATCTAGACAAAATGCTCGCCGAGGGAATAATTGAACCATCATTCTCCTCCTGGGCGTCCCCTGTAGTCCTAGTGAAGAAAACAGATGACACCTTTCGTTTCTGCGTGGACTACAGGGGTGTGAACGCGAAGACAAACCTGGACGCATATCCCATGCCCCTGGTTCACGAAATACTCGAGTCACTGCATGGAGCGGCTGTTTTTAGTACATTGGACCTCCGCAGTGGCTATTGGCAGGTGCCGATGGATGAGGGGAGTAAAAAGAAGACGGCCGTAATCACCCCTGAGGGCTTGTTCCAATTTAAAACCATGCCATTTCGCCTAAAGAATGCTGGTGCCACTTTCCAACAGCTCATGGAACAAGTGCTGAGGGGGTTAATCGGGAAAATCTGCTTTGTGTACATATATGATGTTATTATTTACTCCCATTCAATTGAACAGCATCTCCAGGACTTGGATACCATCTTTTATCGTCTCCAGCAAGCACACCTCACCCTGAACACAAAAAAGTGTACCTTCATTCAGCCCCAAATCCATTTCCTCGGGCATATCGTGTCTGCAGAGGGGGTCGCTGTAGACTCAGAAAAGATTTCGGCCATCCGAGACTACCCCACGCCCACAGACTTAAAATCTTTACAGCGTTTCTTGGGATTGGTGGGGTGGTACCATAAATACATCCCTCGGTTGTCCCGTGGGAATGGACTAAAGAATGCCAGGACGCCGTCAAGCAACTGAAAGAACATCTACAAAAGCCACCCGTCCTGGTCCAGCGTGATCCACGGCTCCCTTTTCAAGTACCTACGGATGCCAGCAACCTGGGGCTCGGGGCCGTGCTCATCCAAAAAAAGAATAAGGAAGAGTGTGTCATTGCATATGCTTCGCAGGCGCTGTGCCTGGCGGTAGTGTGGGCCGTGGAAAAATGGAAAAATTTTCTAGAAGGGGTTGATTTTGAAGTGTATACAGACCATCATGCTCTGACCTGGGTGTTTAATCACCCGAAGACATCTTCCCGACTGACCAGGTGGGTGTTGCGCCTCCAGAATTTCACCTTCAAGGTGACGTACCGGAAGGGCTGTAGCAACATCGTGCCTGACGCTCTGTCTAGGGCATCAGAGTCCTCGGGGATGGTGTGCTTGGCAGAAGCAAAGAAGGTATTTCCATCACTACCTAGTACTCTCCATGATCTGGCCCAAGCACAAGCTTCTAGCCCTTTTTGCCAAAATATTTGGAAGGAGCTGGATAACCAGCGCACTGACCGGGTACACTTTGTGGACCTCCAGGGAGTTCTTTATAGATCTGTTCCATCATCCTTGGGGGGCCTGCAACAACAACTTGTGGTCCCAGAGGCGCTCATCCCCGAGTTTTTAAACTTTTTTCACGACAGCCCTTAAGGTGGTCATCTTGGCCGGACGAAAACCCTCCTGAAGATTCTGGGGGTGGCGTGGTGGCCATCGGTCCGGACAGATGTTTGCCGCCACGTGAAGAACTGCCACACGTGTCAACAGCTGAAGAACCCACCTGGGAAACTATCAGGGATGTTGCAATCGACTATCGCATTTGGACCAGGAGAGACTTTGGGGGTCGATCTGATGGGGCCATTCCCGATGATCAGCTCATGAAAGACTGTCCTGATGGTGGTAGTGGATTATTTCTCTAAGTGGGTGGAGCTATTTGCACTGACAGATGCCCGTGCCAGCAAGGTGAGCTCCACCCTGAAGAATGAGATATTCACCCGCTGGGGGGTCCCGAAGAACATCATCTCAGATAGGGGTCCCCAGTTCATGAGTTCAGTCCTTGATGATCTCTATACAGCCTGGGGAGTGAAGAAAAATCTTACTACAGCATACCATCCCCAGGCCAACATGACTGAATGAGTGAACCGGACCCTGAAGCACATGATTGCCTCCTATGTGGGTGAATGCCATCAGGACTGAGACAAATGGCTCCCCGAGCTCCGGTTTGCCCTGAACACCGCGGTGCACGAGGCCACAGGTGAAACGCCTGCTTTGGTAGCACTAGGCAGACGGCTGAAGGGCCCGTTCGACCGACTCTTACCCGGAACCCCTAGTTCACAAATCACCCTCCACAATAACACTTTAAAATTAGAAGAATTTTGGCAGAGAATCCAACAGAGGATGGTGGAATCGACGTCCAGACATGCCCGGTTATATAATGCCCGGCGGAAGGAAGCGCATTTCAAGCCAGTAGACTTGGTCTGGACTAGAGCCCACCACCTCTCGGATGCCAGCAAGCGGTTCTCCGCCAAGCTTGCACCTAAATGGTTAGGTCCAGCAGTAATCGTGAAACAAACCAGCCCAGCTAATTTCCAAATTCAAAGGGGTATCGGCACTAACTCCAAGATTGACACTATTCATGTGGCCAATATCAAGCTGTACTTCGGCCCTCCCTTGTCCAAGGTTGGGGGGGGGGGGGGGGG
>JANRMT010062861.1:52715155-52733229 GCA_026402145.1 Polypterus bichir lapradei | reverse complement strand
AGCGGGGCTACATAGTAGTGATAGTGTTGTCTGTGTTCGTACCACGTGCATCTTGTTTCCATCGTCCCGTTTACTGTTTGTGTGTGTCAGTGAATGCCGGATGATGGAAGGAGACCGCAGCCCCAAACCTGGAAAACACCGGTTTTCAATCAATCAATTTCATTCGTCACAGGACTATAAAAACAATCAAGAGGGAACGAAGCAGAAGAAGGGAGAGGAGAGAGAGAAGGAGACTTTCATTTCACGACCACAAACCACCTGTACCTGCTGTATTCCACATCGCGCATTTCCATCCATCCATTTCATTCCACCGGACTTACTCCAATACCCTCATCACGAGAGAACCCGGGGACGGATCATCATCCACCACACGCCGAGGATACACGTTGAGGCTGTTCCAATTTGTTCCGGGAATTACAAACACTCCATATATCAGTTAACCAGTCATCTGCATTTAGGACAATTGTTACTCGGACTCAAGTTCACGACCGTTCATTTCCGTGTCTCATTCATTTTTTTGGTATTTGTGTTGTTTGTTATATGTTACAAGGGCAAGGGAGGGTTTTGTTATATTCATATAGGTGCTTGTCACGGTGTTGCTTTGGTGGAGGGATATTTATAATTTGTTTAGCTATTCTGTTTCATTTAATACAATTTATCAGTTTAAGTTTACATATCTGCTTTTCTTTTGTGCTTATTTACGCCGTCGATTGTGGGGAAAAGTTTAATTTGTTAAAGGTACGGCTTGATTAGATGCAACCTCAGTAATTAATCCAGGCCACAGGTCTTGGAGGTGTAGCTGCCGGCTGGGTAAGGGGTCGGCCGTTACAAAGAGAGGGTATGCACGTTGGAGAAAAACTCTATTTTAGAGGGCTGGCCACAAGTGGCACTAACCTAAAGGGGTCCTTTAAAATCCAAATAGCTTTTATTCTTTTATAAATCTCTTTTATTAATACAAGGTCACATCAGGGCTGCTTAACGCATGGGCACGTAGGGCAGTTGCCTAGGGCCACCATGAACATAGGGGCCCATTGCTAATCTATGTATGTTGCGACTTGCTGAGTGCTTATGTAGGTAGGGGCCCCACTGCACTGCTTTGCCTGGGGGGGGGGGCTATAACACTGTTAAGATGGCCTTGGGTCTTGAACATGCAGACTAGATAAGATAGGATATCTGAGACAGAATCACACACCCCTGCCTTGCTTTTACCACTTCTCCGGGCTTTTCTTTGTGATTACACTTCTTTGCTGTAATTCTTACACTGAATTACAGTTACTTCCTCTACCCCTTTACCTTCCCCTCGTTCTTCCAACAAGCAGTAAACAAAGTTTTATATTTTCATTTATGCAGGATGTGGCTTTCATGATTCTTTTGATCTGCGACTCTCCACAAAAGACCAGAAAATCATTACTTGCATTGCACTTAAAATGAACTTAAAAATCTCTGTATAATAAAGGTAACACATTTTTGAACACCTTTTTCTTCTTTCTTTTAAACCAAGATGACTCATTTAAACCCATTTACAACAGTTGTTATTCTCACTCATTTTCTGTGACATTTTTCTTTTACACATTATCTTTGTCTTTATCTGACCTTTCCCAGTCAAGGCTGACAACTGATTTGAATTTAATTTTTTGTCTCTGGTTATTGTGCTATGTGATGTCTTCTGAGTGATTATTTTGTGATTTGCTTGGGGAAAATTATTTTGCATTTGTAAAAAACACAATTTCTGTGTAAAAATATATATTTGCTTTGGCTTTCACTTAGTCTCACTTAAGTTAGAGATAACTATTTTATCTTGATCAAGAAAAAAACATATTTCCTTTTGAACTGTAATTTTGATTACTGTTATAATTATTGCCTTATAGTTACATGGATGTTGCTTTGTCCTGTTGAGCACTGTGGCCCTGTCTCTGCTCAGTTTTAAGGACTTTAAGAACTATGAAGCCAAAATTTCCCACCTCAATCTCCACCACCCTCTAACATTTCATTCTTAAAGAAGTCACTTTACCTTCCAGTTTTCCAAGAAAATAAATATTTCCAGAGGTATATAGTGCCTGTAAAGCTATGTAGAATATGTCCTGAACCTAAACTACATCACTTGTCAGTGATTGTCAGAACAGTGAAAATATCTAGTAGTTACAGTCAAAAGAAAACTTAAAGATCTTTTCAAATTTAATTTATGGAATATGAAGAACAGCATCAACCATGATGGTAATGTCTGTCATATCTTCATATCCTTTGATCTGGGAAAATCAATATTGTTAACACTAGAATTACCAGAGCCTACGAAAAAACTTGTAGATCCGTCCCACCTTAAATGCTTCTTAAATCCGTTCGCACCTCTCCACCAGCGTCTTTTGTCTTCTAAATGTGCCGATAAAGACAAGCTGCAAGCAGCTGGCTATTCCATTCCCCACCGACTTAGAAGGTGCATGAACTTCTCTCAGCTCATGCCTTGATTGATTATCTGGGAGTGAAGTGAAGTTTTAGAGTGGAAATAATAGATCGTTATTTGGAACACATACATTTCATGTGTATTCCGTTTCTACAGTAATCTGTGTAAACACAATTTTAAAACAGAAACTTTTTCATATTCTAGTAGTAAATGACAAAATGTAGGTATAAACTATATAATGTGTGAAGCCTGAATTCCAAATATCAAAGAAACACTTTCACAAAAGGTACAAATATAACAGAACAAATGCACTTTTATTCAAAAATATAACTGCAGAAAAA
Source organism: Polypterus bichir lapradei (assembly GCA_026402145.1). Taxonomy (NCBI): domain Eukaryota; kingdom Metazoa; phylum Chordata; class Cladistia; order Polypteriformes; family Polypteridae; genus Polypterus; species Polypterus bichir. The sequence continues at coordinate 52,730,490 of JANRMT010062861.1, read as the reverse complement.
CAACCCGTGTTTACCTGCGACATTGACATGCATTCATTATCACAGCTTAGGTGGCACAATGGTATCAGCCATTGACTGGTAATCAAAGCTTCACGGGTTCAATCCTGGGCGAGTCTGTTTTGAGAACTGAGCTGCTTGTATTCTTACTATTTTAGAATAAAAACCTACATTTGATTCCAGTCTGTAACAGCTGGTGTAATTTATGATACTTGTAAAGTTTAGCTTTTTTTTATTATTCTGTTACTTTCTCAGCCACGTTCACGATCCCAACTCCCCATCCATCCCCCCGCATTTGACACTGCTGTTTTCACATAGACGTGCAATAACAGAGGTAAGCTCAAATCATGACGATGGTTCTACATTGGATCATAAATGCAATTTTGCCATCACTGTGCTTTGTATATGTACATGGGGAGCTCTGCACTCGTGACTTTACGCTGTAAATCTTGTTCTTACATATAAATGATGTGCTTAAAACATTAACATTTATATGTTACTTACATAAAAGCCAGTGTGAAATGACAGAATATAAAAAAACAAAGCTAACCTTTACAAGTATAATAAATTACACCAGCTGTTACAAACTGCAATCAAATGTAAGTTTTTATTCTAAAATAGTAAGAATACGAGCAGTTCAATTCTCAAAATAGACTCGCCCAGGATCAAACCCGTGAAGCTTTGATTACCAGTCAATGGCTGATACCGTTGGGCCACCTAAGCTGTGATAATGAATGCATGTCAATGTTGCAGGTAAACGCGGGTTGTTTTTCTGCAGTTATATTTTTGAATAAAAGTGCATTTTTACTGTTATATTTGTACCTTTTGTGAAAGTGTTTCTTTGATATTTGGAATTCAGGCTTCACACATTATATAGTTTATACCTACATTTTGTCATTTACTACTAGAATATGAAAAAGTTTCCGTTTTAAAAATGTATTTACACAGATTGTAGAAACGGAACACACATGAAATGCGTGTGTTCCAAATAACGACCTATTATTTCCACTCTAAAACTCCACTTCACTCCCAGATAATCAATCAAAGCATGAGCTGGGAGAAGTTCGTGCATGTTCTAAGTTGGTGGGGAGATGGAATAGCTGGCTGCTTGCAGCTTGTCTTTATCGGCACATTTAGAAGACAAAAGACGCTGGTGGAGAGGTGCAAATGGATTTAAGAAGTGATTTAAGGTGGGATGGATCTACAAGTTTTTTCGTAGGCTCTGGTAATTCTAGTGTTAAATGAATATCCTTCATATCACGACTTTATCTTTCTACCTTTTTCTCTATTTTTCTCTATTTCACTGATCACTCCTATCACTTTCTTTTATGTGGACTCGTTCCCTAGACACTTTTTACTACTTTTTACTACTTGGACATGGATTTTTACATGCCGAGACTCATCTATTCAAGTAGTCAACTTCAAGCCCTGAGAACAAATGCCTGCGCCGGTGTGGTTCCCTATTTACCTGACGAGGTAAGAAGGTGGTATCATGGCATCAGATAGATTTAGAGACGTAAGCTAAAAGCGAAGCGACTTGCGAGAAAGTGGTGTTTCAAACCTTCACTGCCTTCTGTGATCCTGGGAAATGTGAACTCACTACCAAATAAGATCGACGAACTGGCCGCGTTGGTGAAAAATGTCAGGACCTACAGAGAATGCGGTTTGTTGTGTTTTTGTGAAACATGGGTAACAACTAACATCCTAGATGCTAATGTAGAGCTCCCTGGGTTTAGCACAGTTAGAGTGGACAGAGACGCAAATATCTGCGGACTGCAGAAAGAAGGAGGACTCAATGTCTATGTAAATACAAAGTGGTGTAACTCTGGACAAAACAAAACATTACCTCCCTTCTCCCAGTATGTGGATTGTAACACCCGGGGAAATAGAACTATTGACCTACTGTATGAAAACGATAAAAGACGCATACAGCGCCACCCCGCTGCCTGCGCTTTGGAAAGCAGATCATAACCTGGTTCTGATTCGGCCTCACTACAAACCAAGAGTGAGGGAGCTGCCTACAACCACGCGCTTATTCAGGAAGTGGTACCCTGAGTCACAGCAGGCTCTGAGAGACTGCTTTGGAACTACAGACTGGGATATCCTGCAGGGGTCACATAGTGAGAACATTGAGGAGGTTGTTGACTGCACTACTGACTACATCAACTTCTGTATAGACATTGTAGTTCCAGTAAGAACAGTATGCTGCTATGCTAACAACAAGCCATGGATTACAAATGACATCAAGGGCCTTTTGAACCACAAGAAAAGGGCTTTTAAAGGCAGTGATCAGCATGAGCTCAAGGGTGTGCAGAAGGAACTCTGAGTCCAGCTCAGGGCGGCGAAGGAGCAGTACAGAATAAAGCTGAAGGAGAAGTTACAGAATAACAGCATGAAGGAAGTGTGAGATGGGATGAAGATCATCAATGGCTGCAGCTCGAAGTGGGGTGCCACCATCGAGAGAGACGTGGAGAGAGCAAACCAAATGAACAACTTCTTTAACAGGTTTGAACACCCTAACACACTCTCACCTTGGTTTACTGCATCCTCCATCCATCCTTCTGCTGATACCAGCATAGGAGAGACATCCCCGCCCACAATAACAGCAGCCCAGGTGAGCAGAGAGCGGAGGAGACTTCGTGCCAGCAAAGCAGTGGGTCCAGATGGAGTATCACCACGACTGCTGAAGGCCTGTGTGCTGCAGCTGGGGAGTCCTCTACAGTGCATCTTCAACCTGAGCCAGCCTGGAACAGGGGAGAGTCCCGAGGCTTTGGAAAACATCTTGCATCACCCCAGTCCCAAAGGTATCACATCTTAGTGAGCTGAATGACTTCCGGCCTGTCGCCCTGATGTCACATGGGATGAAGACCATGGAGTGGCTGCTGCTTCACCACCTGAGGCCACAGGTCTGCCATGCCCTTGAGCCTCTGCAGTTCGCATACCAGGAGAAGGTGGGAGCGAAGGATGCCATCATCTATATGCTACACTGATCCCTCTCCCACTTGGACAGAGACAGTGGTGCTGTAAGAATTATGTTTCTGGACTTCTCTAGCGCCTTCAACACTATTCAACCTCTGCTCCTTAGGGAGAAGCTGACAGAGATGGGAGTAGATTCATACCTGGTGGCATGGATCGTGGACTATCTTACAGACAGACCTCAGTATGTGCGTCTCGGGAACTGCAGGTCTGACATTGTGGTCAGCAACACAGGAGCGCCGCAGGGGACTGTACTTTCTCCGGTCCTGTTCATCCTATATACATCGGACTTCCAATACAACTCAGAGTCCTGCCATGTGCAAAAGTTCACTGACGACACTGCTATCGTGGGATGCATCAGGAGTGGGCAGGAGTGAGGAGTATAGGAACCTAATCAAGGACTTTGTTAAATGGTGCGACTCAAACCACTTACACCTGAACACCAGCAAAACCAAGGAGCTGGTGGTGGATTTTAGGAGACCCAGGCCCCTCCTGGACCCCGTGATCATCAGAGGTGACTGTGTGCAGAGGGTACAGACCTATAAATACCTGGGAGTGCAGCTGGATGATAAATTGGACTGGACTGCCAATACTGATGCTCTCTGCAAGAGAGGACAGAACCGACTTGTGGAAAAATAAAAATACAGGTCAATAACTTGTGCTTGACAAATCTGGTGTACGTGACAGAAAGCATGTTCTACGGGGTGTGTGGTAGGAGTCATGCAGGCCCTGCATGCTTACAATATACAAGACAAGTGCTACTTCTTGGGCGTCTAATGGGTGTGAACTTATCGGGCCCCAAACTAAGGAAACTAACAGATGTACTCCACCTTTAGATTTTCGGTAATGCTGATTCAGGCTAATATTTTGAAATACTTGTGTAACTAAAGTCATAAGACAAGAAACCCTATAAAAAATCTGGAACACCGACCCTCAGTGCAGATGAAGGGCGGTGTCCTAGGACTGTGCTTCTCTGTCATTTAACCTTTGCCTGGTATGTATGAATAAAAGAATATTTTCTAACTTTAATTCTGTTCCTCTGTCTTCAGTCACAAGAAACGACACCATAGAAATGTGTCCACAGACTATACTTCCTTAGAAGACTGGCGTCCTTCAACATCTGCAATATGATGCTGCAGATGTTCTATCGGACGGTTGTGGCGAGTGCCCTCTTCTACGCAGTGGTGTGCTGGGGAGGCAGCATAAAGAAGAAGGACGCCTCACGCCTTGGCAAACTGGTGAGGAAGGCAGGCTCTATTGTAGGCATGGAGCTGGACATTTTGACATCCGTGGCGGAGCAACGGGCGCTGAGCAGGCTCTTGTCAATCATGGAGAATCCACTACATCCACTGAACAGTATCATATCCAGACAGAGGAGCAGCCTCAGCAACAGACTGCTGTCACTGTCCTGCTCCACTGACAGGCTGAGGAGATCGTTCCTCCCCTACATTATGCGACTCCAATTCCATCCGGGGGGGTAAATGTTAACATTATACAAAATTATTGTCTGTTTTACCTGTATTTTTATCACTCTTTAATTTAGTATTGTTTTTTATCAGTATGCTGCTGCTGGAGTATGTGAATTTCCCCTTGGGATTAATAAAGTATCTATCTATCTATCTATCTATCTATCTATCTATCTATCTATCTATCTATCTATCTATCTATCTTCCTTATAGCTTTTTTAAAATTTCCCAATATATACAGTAACCAAATCTTGTTTAATGTTATTTTTATAAATCTTCATAAAATTTTATCACAATTCATCTTGAACATAAAAAAGCCACATTTTAAAATTATGAGGGTGGCAGGGCACTGCTTAATTTCCGTTTTTATTGCTGGGTTGTGAATATACAATATGTACTTTGAGACTATAAAAGGAAGGAGAGAATATTGAAAGCACACCTTCTTTGTTGGCCATGAAAGGGAAATTTTGTTCAAACTTGTCTCTGCATGCTTTTCTTTCCTCTCCAGTCACTATTAACTGATTTATTTGGAAGCTAGTGATATTATATTTCTTCAAAATATGGTTAAAAATGCAGAAGATATTTTACAGTGTGGACGCGGGTTCAAAGAGAGAAGACAGCAGAGGATAGACACAGTTTGTTGAATCAATACACACCTTTATTCTTTATGATTCTTGGTGAGTAGACAGACACTTGCAACGCCTGTCAGCTCAATTGCTCAGGGCCAGCAGAATCTCTCTTTCCTCTTTTTCTTACAGACTTTTATAAGTCAGCTATCACGTACACATCATGCCAACATCCTGAGTAGCAGACATATAGCTTATATAAAGCATCACTTTTAGCTTAAAATTAAGCAAGCATTTTTGATAATTAATGAGTCATAAGACTCTTCCTTAAAGCATGCATTTTAAAAGATTACTTCTTCACATATAAAGTTTGCCCAAAATGCAGTTATTTGTCATCTTTGTGGTTACTTCCCTTTACCTTTTGAGACATGCTGTTCTTGTTTTCTGAGTACTGGCTTATTTGCACGTTCAAGGATGCAACTGGCATTGAAGGAATGTTACACCCAAGAATTTAGGGAACAGAATAAGAGACAGAAATTATACTTTCTTTTAAACTAAATCTTTGTTCATAATAATTTCTTTTTTCCACAACGGCCAAGATGCATCTATCAGCTGCTCCTGTGCAATTGTGTTCATATACAGTATTCCAGTCCTCTATTAATCTACACAGTGTTTAATTAGTGGAAATCGCTAGAGATCTAAATATTAGAGACCTGTATATAGACAATTGTATGCATTCCATGACCAAATACGCTTCAGATATAACTTTGAACTAACACTTTTACTTTTCCATGTAAAAGTTAGAACCATATTCAAAAGACTTTCCCATACTTGAAACCAACCTAGCTTGCAATAATGAAGATATAGGCAGAATTTCTTAGCTCTGCTCATTGCAAGGAATACACCCCTAGATGATATCCAGCTTTCTCCAATGGTGTGACTTCTATAACGAACTGGTTACACTAGTGATGGTGCCTCATATTAAAGGGCCGTTGAATACAAGTACGAAAACTGTCCAACTGATTAGAATGTCACATACAAATTTAAATTTACACATTAATAACATATTCATCTTCAGTCTGTATAAAGTATGATGTTAGCCATCTTAAAACTGAGCAATCCACAGACTTTTCTTGACTCAGATTATTTCTATTTCTGACCAATATGCTGTATATTCCCATTCTCCAGCACCATGATAAAAAGAATGTATTAAAATTTACCTAAAGAAAAAAAAATCTTACCTGTGGTATTTCCCTTAGAGTCCAAATTTATACAGGCAAGACACAACAGCACAATATGCCACATGACTAGCAAATGGAAAATCCATGTAAAGACTGCACTAAAATGGTGGAGACCATCCCTAAACACACAAAACAGTGTTAACAAATTAGAAAGTACAAAATTGGAATACATGTAGACATGTACAAAGGAAACAAAAATGAAAGCTACAGGTTAGGAAAAAATTACTGTACTTTACGCCAACAGGCCATTTATCTGGAACCTATAAGGCTCAAGATTCGAAGAAAAACTGGTGCTGAATTTGCTATAAAAACAACTCCAGAGATTAGGAAACTCATTATTCATCCAGGAAGTACTTATTTGGATGTCTCTGGAAAGCATTTTTGGCTGAAACTTAAATGCTATGTATGTTTAGTTCATTACTGAGTGCTACAGACAAACACTTAAATGGACTTGAGTGAAAGAATGAAGAAACATGCAAGCAAGAAGAGAACAGAAGAAAGGTGCAATAGGCAACCAAATGTTCCATGGCACCTCTTTAAGTTAATGTGAAGTCATCATGTTTCCAAGTGTTCTGTATATTTATTTCTTTTCTTGGAACAAAGGTGAAAAAATAAACTCTTGTTATACATTTAACATTAAGGTACTCTTCACTTAAAAATGCAGCATCATGCCATCACATTTTGGATTCAAGAAAGAAACTTTTCTCTAAGGTTGTCAATAATATTTGCACTTTATTGATGGTTGGCATACTACCATGGTGGCACAAGCTGTGAAAAAGAAAGTAATGCTGACTTAAGAAAAATATTTTTCACAGCACACTTACATGCCTGCTTGTTATGCCTTATTGTAGGGAATAGTTGATGAATTCTGAAATATTTAAAGGAAGATGTATGTGGGCCAATGGGACACACATCACTACAGCTACAAGATTTATCAGTAACTTCTGAAACAATTACAATGTTCCCCAAATAAAAGCATACAATACTTTGGGGCCAGAAGAACAAATGGACAAACTAAAATTTCATAGCACAACCTAGTGAATCACTGGAAGCTCACACTTTTCCACTTTGTTCTGCTTATACATATAATGCACCATGTTATTTATAAGTAAAAGATGTTAAATGAATATGTTGGAAGTAACAATTTTGTTCAACATTTAGTCACAATTCATATCCAGAGCTGATTAGTGCTCATGGCGTCCTTCACCATGACTTTAACAAGGCATCAACTGTAAAAAGGAAATCAATTCTTATTGCAATAGGGAATTATGCTTAAAAGATAATTATGCTGTGAGGGATTTTGAGACTGAATGAAATTGGGGGAAAAGCAATTACTGGATCCATATATGAATTGCCAATGTCAAATATTATCCATTGGAGAAGATGGTATTAGATTTCATTTCAAAAGACACAACACACAGTCTCCAAGGGCACTGAACCCATATAAGCAGACAACGATGGTAATAAAACCATTATCCAACTAAACACATAGGATAAGGCAATTTACATTTTTTAATCTAAAGGTTAATGAATTTGTATTTCTGTTAGATGACCACATTTAGTCCTACTTAATGCCACAATACTAAATCACATGACATCTCATCGAGGGCCTACCTGTGTATGAACTTACACATGTGGAATTAGGAGTTTATGGAAAATTTGGTTAAGGACTGAATACTATTTTATATTTATAAAACAGCAAGTCTTAATGATAAATTTAATTTGATATTTTAGGTTCTAGAGGTTACAAATCTGATTATGTTTACTCAAAATTACACTTTAATTGTTTAAGCTCAACAGCTTTGAATTTCATTGCTTAGAAAAGTCCAATTCAATTCAACACTAATTTGCCTAAAACCAAAGCACCTACTAATTTCAGGTAACATATTTCTCTGAATAATGCTCATATTTTATATAGAAAATTAAATCTCTATATACAGTAAAAAAAATCTTTTCATGCACAATTTTGTTTGTTCAAACCACAGACTTGAAATTGGCATACACAGGTACATCACTTCTTACAATAAATCAGTGTTTTGTTTAATAATTTCAGTTTTCACCCCTCACCTCCCACAGGATGAGGGCTGTGAGTCAGAGCACATGGCCTGAATTTCTACACTGTGATCTATCAACAGAGAAATAGCATCTCAGTGGATGTGAAGGTAGTCTGATGACTAGCATGGATCTTTCCTACCAAAAAAATGTTAGAGGTGGTGGTTCCTGGTATAGACAGTATAGGCAAATGCTTTCAACACGGTCAAAAGGATTTGTTCATAGCTGTACCCAGGCACCATTTGTTGTTGTTCTGCTGTTCCATCATTGCTGCTGTCTGCTAAGCAAGAAGGAGTTAGTTTAATCTCTCACTTTAAATGTCTGTATAATGACATCCAACATGCATGCATGGACCCCATTTTTTTTAAACCCACACAAGCACGCGGAAGTGTACTGTAGTAAATAATATACAGCACAAAACCTGTCAGCTGTCCTGGTTTAGAAACAAATAGGTAAATCAATAAATAAAAAGAATAATGAAAACTACATTTGTAGCAGGCTGCATGGTAGTGTAGTGGAAGAGCTGCTGCCTTGCAGTAAGGAGACCAGGGTTTGTGTCCCAGGCCTGTGTTTGTGTCCTGTGTTAGCTGGGATAGGCTCCAGCAGTCCCTGCGACACTGTTCAGGACTCAGTGAGTTAGAAAATGATTGACTGACATTTGTAGCATGTAAAGCTTGTTTAGGCCTTAGCCATATATAAGCTTTGATTGAAAGGGGCAGGTAAATGGGAATTCATGTGATGACAAAGCCAAGGCGATATGTCCATTATAGGAGACTACAAAAAATTACTGAGCAGCCAGTGTGGCCATAATTAATTATGAAATGTTCAAAGCCATGTGAGGCTTTTCTGGTAGAAAAAGAAAGGAAGAGAGTTAAAGGTAGAAGAATGTATTGTTGTGATACATATTCAGCACTCAACGAAGAGTGCTATACAAGAATAAACTAAATTGAATTGAATAAAGTAATTATGAACATTTTTATGTGAGGTTCTAGGATTAGAAACAATAGTGCTAAATAAGGATAGAATATTATAGATCCAATTATGTAAAATACAGATGAACTTTCTCTTTTAGTACTTTTGTCAGGCTGCAGCAGAAAGGCTCAGCTATAAAGTTAGTGGATTTGTTCTTGTGAGAAATGACTTCTCCGTTTCCCACAGGCACAACACAATCCAAATAGCACAAGCAAAATACTTTTCTTTTTCTCTCTCTCTTTCTGTTCTTCTCCACTTCTCCTTGGCAAGCTTTGTCCACCTTCCACCCAACTTTGGCTCCTGAGTAGTATCTGCTGGATCCTTTCATAAGGCACCTGGAAGAACTGCCCTCTAAAGATCAACAGCCGCTGCAGCACCCCCTGGCAGCACGCACAGACCCGAACAAGGTTATATCAAACTTCAACTCCCATGGAGCCCTACGGGAGTCCTAGGCACCGCTGCAACCCAGGGAGACTGCCATCTAGTACTCCAGGGGAGGTAACGCACTTGCTCCCCCGGTCCTTCTAGCCATGGCCATCCGCTGCACTGGAATACAATAAATTTACCCACTTTAAATTTACAGCGGACTGTCCAAACTTTCCACACCCAGTAAAAGCCAAACAAAATAGCTATGTCTATGTACAGTAAATAAATCTAACTTATTTATGTGTAAGCATGTTTGTTCTGGCATCACTTCAAAACAGCTACGCAGATTTTCATGAAAATTAAAGGATAACTGAGGTATAACCCATCTTAGGATATAGACTATATGGCGACTTGATGCAGTGATGGAGAGGACTCCCTGAATCAAATATTGTTGGATTTCTGTTGTAAACCAAGAACAAGTGAAAACATTCTTACCAGGATGTGATAAATGATAATCCCAATTTATATTACTCATTATTCTCTTCCGCTTCAAATGGATGCTGTTATATGTGAATCTATGTTTTTTAGGCAGACATCTTAGGTCAAAAGACTTCTGTCATAGACTTCGTGTATGTTGCTTGCTCAGTTGAGAGTAAAGTGAAGTTTACTGGCAGTTCATCTGATAGGCTCTACCCCTGATAGATGAAACAGTAAAATCTGACCACCAAATTGGGCAGGAGTTTGTTTCTGATTAAAGGATTAGACATAATGGACATCTGCAGATGAGATTTGCATGGCAAGCATTCATGTCAAAGGGTTATCAATCAATATTGTCTCCTGTACAGAGAACAGTGAAATTCTTACTTGCATATGCTAATCACCATTCTCCAGTACCATGATCAGTGAGTATTACTACCATACCTCAAAATGTTGGTCTTTTTTTACCTTGAATATGGTATATATTTTAAAGATACCATACTCAGTTTCAACATAAAGCTCTAATGACTGTGTACTTTCAATAAAGATGACAGATGGCCACATGGTGCTTCCAAATTTGACTCTGAGCATTGGCAGACAAGGGATACACACAATACGACACTTTGCTATACGTTGTTTCACATACAAGGTGCTGATGTTTTCTAACATTGTCTTGCTTTACAATTTTTTTTTCCATTAAAATTATACCATAACAGGATGGAAATATCTTTCATGAGGGTACATTTAAGTACACATTTTTTCATAAATGTTAATAAAAAAATGTGTATTTGAAAATTAAATGCTAAAAAAGTAAATAATGTGAATGGAATTGTATAGTACTGAAAAGAAAAATAAACACATTTTTAAAGTGAATTTGAATTGTGCAGTTTTCCCTGTTAAATTGGCTTTGTCACCTATATACTAAATACAATTTTGTTGAAGCTCTGCAATGAGTGTTTGAAGTTATTTTATTCAGGAGTTGAAAATCCTGTTTATCGCTCCTTCACCAATTAAGCTACTAAATATGACAGATTTAGTAATAAATAATGAAATTTAGTAATTTATAATTATTTCACCTTTCCACCTTTACTTTTTCTGACAAAGTAACTAGGTTTTGAAAAAGAAACAACAATGGAACTTTTCTCACTTTAAAAAGCCCTTTACATAAACAGAGGAAAACCACTGCAGCCACCACCAATTTGAAGCACACACCTGAATAATACAACAGTAGCCATTATTGTGCCAGTACGCTCAACACATGTTAGCTATTAGGTGGTGAAGGGGTGAGACAGTTAGCCAATTAGCGAGAGGGAATCACTCAGAAATATATTTTCATGAAAACTGAAGTCTAACTGGGGGATAACACATCTTAGGATATAGAATATACGGCAACTTCATGAAGTGATCGGGAGAACTCTCTTAATCAGATATCATTGGATTTACAATACAATACAATACAATTTATTTTGTATAGCTTGTCACACACATGTGAGTAGAAGAACATTGTATGGACCAAGCGAAGGTAATTCAACGCCAGGCCAGGGGGTGGCGGGGTACACTAAACCTTCTCCTGTTATCTCTGCAGACCAGCTGCAGGAAAACCTGTCCGACGCAGCATTGAAGGCATCACATTCAGTTCTGGTGCCTAAGATGACATCATTTTCCAGTTCTGGCGCCTAGGACGACATCACTTCCGATTCTGGAACCTAGATCAATGTCACTTCTGGTTCCAGTGCCTAGACTGATGTCAGAAGATGGTCACTTCCGGTTCCCCAACGTCACTTCCAGTCTGATCATTTAAAACCGCAATCTTTCCAACCCTTCATCAGTTCATGTCTGGACTCCAACAGAGACACATCTCTCTAAAAAAACAAACCCATTGCCGCCAGGAATAATATATAGGTGGCTGCTCCAAACCTTTTTAAGTGTGTCAAGTCTGATCATTTCACAAGCCCAAAAAATTACACGAGGAGTGTGGCAATGGGCTTTAAGAGGCCCTATTTTTTGGCTCTGCCCCAGCCGTGACTCTCTAAGAAGACAAGAAAAAACTCCCAAAAGAAACTCTTGTGAGGAAAAAAATGAAAGAAATCTTGGGAAATGCAATTCATAGAGAGACCCCTTTCCAGGTAGGTTGGGCATGAAGAGGGTGTCAAATGGGGTATCTATACTAATAAAGGGCAAAGCCCTCACTGACTGACTCACTCACTCACTCACTGACTCACTCATCACTAATTCTCCAACTTCCCGTGTAGGTAGAAGGCTGAAATTTGGCAGGCTCATTCCTTACAGCTTACTTACAAAAGTTGGGCAGGTTTAATTTTGAAATTCTATGCGTAACGGTCATAACTGGAACCTATTTTCGTCCATGTACTGTAATAGACTGCAGCTCGGTGGCTGTGTGAGGCAGAGTTGCGTCTCACATCATCACGCCTCCCATGTAATTGAGTGCCTGCCCATATAAGGTAAATATTCGCGGGTGAACGACTGTGCCTAGCATATTCATAAGTGCAGCTACTGCGGAAACCCTCCCTCAGCGAAAGTGCAAGAGAAACTTTTAAGTGCTGGGTCTGAGCTAAAATTAAATAAAGCCGTGGACATCACAAGATCGCACAAGATATTTGCGAGATACAACTTTAATGAGAAGACACAGGGTATAAAGCCTCGATGCTAAAGACCTGGCGAAGTCATGCCTTCTCTGCTGGCCTAAAAAAATATCTGAATCACAAACTGATGTTAATTATATTTTGTCCATGAATACTTATTAAATAATTCCAAATAGTCTGTCCGCTTCCTTTCATAGCTTTTCCGATGGTTGTGCTGCTTCCAGGCATGTATTTTCGTATTAAAGCATTTAACCAATCACATTTCAGCCATCATTTGTTGCCAGGCAGAGAGGCCTTCACAATCCGTTGTGCAGGCACTCTAACACAGAATAAATGTTGATTAACCTGTTGCTTCAACCAATCAGATTTTGAGTTGGTGTCAGTGGGCCCTCTAGCAGGCGTACGGCAACGTCACCATATTCAGACCCATTGATTGGATAGAAGCCGATATGAGGAACTCTACGAGGCTACTGAACGCACCGCAAGCGCTCCGAGCGCAAGATCCTCGCGCGCACTACAGCCAACTCCATGGCAGGATTCTGGACAATATTATTTGCCAGACACAGACCAGATTTCAAGACCACGAAAACCTGATGTTTGTCACGCTCCTCGAGCTCCAGAAGTTTCGGGAATACAAGAAAAATTTCCCGCATGCAGCCTTCTCTAGTTTAACACAAGAGCCAAGGAGCGGTTTTTGATCTGTCTCGGCTAAAAACAGAACTGACTGTAATGTATGCCATAGATGATTTTCCAGGAAAATCTCCCACTGATCTCCTTGACTTCCTTCATCAGAAAATTCTGAATGAGAGCATGGGGCAGCTGTTCACATTGGTATATTTGGCGGTGACCATTTCCGTGTACACTGCTTCTGTCAAGCGGACATTTTCAGCCCTAAAACAAATTAAAACTTATACCAGAAATACGACAGGGCAGGTTCGACTTTCAGCATTAGCTTCGATGGCGATAGAAAGGGACTTTTTGATGGAACTGAACCGCACGGATAATCCATATGACAGAGTAATTGAACTGTTTTTGAGGAAAGAGAGGAGGATGGATTTTGTTTACAAATAATCCGAATTTTTGGTGAGTAAAATGTTGCGATTTTCCTAAATAATATTGCAAGTTTATGAGTTATTATTAATATTTTTTATGTGTGTCGCGGCCGAGGCTGCAGTAGAAAGGAACTTGTTCACCCCTGGTTTGTCTATTCAATAAAGGCATTTACTGTGGCCACAGGAGTTACCTTATATATATCCCGATCTACATACTGTCAAATAAATGATCCACACACTGTGGCGCAACACAACAGGCTTCGCCTCTACCGCTGACGTCTGAGGTTCAATTCCCGAGAGGGGGGGCAGTGAGTGTGTACTACTGATGAGCCCAGAATTAGGGTGAAACATGTGTTGTGTACTCTTTGCATTATTTGACAGTAAAAGTATTTCAATATATATACACACATACATATATATCAGCGCTTCCGGATTCATTTTACCCTCGCACCCCCTGTGACAGACGATGCCGATTTCGCATCCCCTTTGTTTGAGAAGAAGTATGAAAAAATATTTAAATATTATAAAAATATTTAAAATTTAACTAGAACTTGAACAGATACGATAGTTCATAATAAATAATAATAATAAACAATGTTTTTCATTTTTCTTCCTCGATGGATTCTGGCACCCCCATTAACAGCTGCTCGCACCCCAGAGGGTATATATATATATATATATATATATATATATATATATATGTGTGTGTGTATATATATATATATATATATATGTGGATGTATGTGTATATATATATATGTATATATGTATGTGTATATATATGTGTATATGTATATACGTAGATATGTATGTGTATGTATATATGTATATGTGTATATGTATATATATGTTTATATATGTGTGTATGTATATATATATATATCTATACTAATAAACGGCAAAGCCCTCACTCACTCACTCACTCACTCACTCACTCACTCACTGACTGACTGACTGACAGACTGACTCATCACTAATTCTCCAACTTCCCGTGTAGGTAGAAGGCTGAAATTTGGCAGGCTTATTCCTTACAGCTTCCTTACAAAAGTTGTGTAGGTTTCATTTCGAAATTCTACGCATAATGGTCATAACTAGAAGCTATTTTTCTCCATTTACTGTAATGGAGTTCAGCTGGAGGGGCGGAGTTTTGTATGACATCATCACACCTCTCACGTAATCACGCATTACGTAGAAAGCCAGGAAGAGCTACAAAACGCGCTTTAGAAAACATGCATTCTATAATTAAGAAGGCAGCGAAACAATTAGAAGCGAGCGAGTGACATATAAAACCATATTCAGCGGCTCACATGAACTGACGCAGTGCGCAGACAAAAAGTAACAGTTCCAAAGAGTGCTGAACAAAAACCGAATTACACTGCTACGCTCAAATAGATAAACCACACGCCGTTGCACGATAGTAAAGCATTTGCCTGTAGCGCCCACGTCCGAGGTTCGATTCCCGAGAGGGGATGCACTAAGTATGTACGCGCGCTTCTCGATTTATTTTAACCTCGCATCCCCTTAGTTTGAGACGTATGAAAACGCATGCGGTTAACGCAGAAAGACA
>JANRMT010062861.1:52628965-52714755 GCA_026402145.1 Polypterus bichir lapradei | reverse complement strand
TGTGTGTGTGTGAGTGTATATATATATATATATGCCAGCAACACTCATGACAATGACAAAACAATTATATTGTCAATCATGTTACGTTATTATTAAAATGTTTCCTTTTCTTTTTAGTTCTCTGCTGCCAAACGCGGGTATTTTGATATATATATATATATGAATGTGTGTGTATATATATATATGTGTGTGTGTATGTATGTATGTGTGTATATATCAAAGTCGCCGTGAAAAGACGAGTTGTAGCCCACCATCTGAGAGTCATATGGAAGCTTATTAGGGTACAGAGAAAAAACAAAAAATAGGCACACAGTGGCAAAAAAAGCTTGAAATGTCAACTTTAATCTTGAAATTTCCACTTTATTCACGTAATTTCACTAGTTTCTCAAATACCATTGTAACTAAAGTAGCATGTTAAATTCTTTGCATTGTATGTGCTCTTCTATGTGCTCTATGTGTGTGAAACACTACGTGCTTCTTAAACAAGCTTTCTCTTCCTTCAACAAGACACAGAATCCATTACATTCATGATATTACAGCTCTCTGAATAAATCAAATACTGAGATGTATACTTGATATCATTTTCATGATGATAAGATGTAAATCATGTTATTAAACATGGGAACACAGTGGCGCAGTGGTAGTGATGAGCTGGCATCCCGTCCAGAAATTGTTCCTGCCTCATGCAAGATACTTGCTGCGCTGTGTGCGACCTTCGATGAAATAATTTATTGCAGCAGTACTGCCTATTTCAAATGTACTAACCCCCAATTCCTGTCCTTCCTTTTCTTTCTCCAAATACGCTATCGTCACACAATCAGCTCTGTAATAGATGTCAAGCCATCTGTAAACTTAGAATGCAGATTCTTCAAAACTTTTAAGGAACATTGAAATATTTTCATAGTACATGTTTAGTTATGCTATCCATCTATTTATCCAGTGTCGAGCCAGTCCCAGCAAGAACAGCAGGAGGCAGGAACAATCCCTGAACGGGGTGCCAGATCGTCACTAGCGCTGCAACACCGTGTCCTCACATGTTTAATTATTTACAATATAGATTATTTAAACAATGCTAAAATTTTATCTGTACAATGTAAAAAACATATTTTGCTGCATTTCATCTTAAAAATGATATTGTCATCATATGTAAATACACACTTTATAAAGTATCTCAGGTTTTGCAATATTATAACTGTATCGTAAGTTTACAGTGAGGTAATTGTATTTATAGGTACAAACAGTTCTATAAGGAGTACTTGATGGACTGACTGAGTGTGCTTAGAGCTCTTGGGATGAAACTATTTCTGAGCTGCAAGGTCCCTACAGGAAAGGCTCTGAAGCATTTGCCGTATGGGAGCAGTACAAATAGCACATGGCTGAGGCAGCGTGTGCTTGATGCTGTATATCGATAATTCTCTTTCCGATCAGCTGCTTGAGAGCTGTGATTCCACACTCAGATACAGTGGGATAAATACTTGAGAGTAACAATGCTAAAGCAGCTATGGTATTTGGAATAGTTTGGCCATTCCATGGACCATTATATTGTTATGGTTTATTTACAATCAGATGCATTAAACTAATAAGGATTTAAGGTTAATTTCAGTGTATTTGATAATGCCATCAGGAATGTGCATCTAAAAAAGAAAGGGAAACCACACCGGAACAAAAGCACTGCTTTGACGCTGGGTGCTGCCAATTTGTAAAACTGAGTGGAGAACTTGTGTACGCCAGGGATTGAGTTGGTGTGAAAATGTACGTGGCTTTATGCCAAGTTTAGTTTTTATATATCGCAATGTGAGCGTGGAAACGGACGTACTCAACATTTGTACCGTTTATACATGAGGCCCCAGGTTTCTAGCCAGCAGTGAAGGGAATGCAATGTTATATAAATTACTCCCCTCTATATAATCTTGGTAAGGATACAAGTCAAATATTATCTTTAGGTTTGCTGCATAGAATGATGATTTTCTCCTTTAAATACCTCAGATTGCTGTATATAAATATCGTTAGTTCTGACATCCAGCAATAAGGTAGATACTTCATCATCAGCAACACAATCCAATTGAGCCTCTATATCAGAAATCTTCACCCCTAGGCTGGGAGGCATTTAACATTAACTGCTGGTTTAACATAGTTTGGATTTTCTAATATTCCACACTATGGAATCACTAATTATGAGCACTTTATTGTTCTCAGGATCCAAAGAGTTCTGAGAATGTGTTCTGGGTTCAACTTAGTGACCTTGGTGCTGAGAGACTAAATTTTGGCTTCTCACTGTTACTCACTTGCCCTGTGGCTGAATTGGTATTGCTGATTTTGGCTGCGCACTGATTATGATGGGACCTGGAGAGCCTGAAGCCAATTTAGAAATAGATGAATTGTCTAATAAATGGAGATGATCCAATTTTCAGTTTGCTATTGCTATAAGGTTCCTAACGCGGTCCCCCAATTTGCATATTTTCCTTACCAATTCTAAATTAACTAAGCACTTTTGACAGATGAAGCTGTCTGTATTGTTGGCCGGAAAACCTGAACTGTACATGCTGCAAGGCATATAAAATATAAATGTGTCCTTGACGGGCGGAGAACAGATGGAACATACGTTTAGCGCTGAGTTCATGTTTCTCCCTTTCTGCAGTATCTTCGGTGCTTTACGTGTTCAGCTAAATCATTGTAAACCATCAGCTTTGAGCTTTCACCACCTGCTAGGCGATCTACTTTGACTTCGCAATGTTAGTTTCTTCTCTTTGTTGGATGTCGGCTTTACTCTTTATCTGAGGATTTCATTAGTTTTCGGCTATTTTTTTTTTTTTGCTGGTATTTGTTAAAAGCTATGTGTGTATGTGAGATGCCGCCACTCTGTTTCTGTTGTCAACCAGTTGTGAAAGAATAAACAGTGAGATCATAAAGGCTTGGTGCACTAAAGTGATTCCCCATATATTGTGATAGAAAAATAATTTCAAAGAAAAAAAAGAATAAAACAAGTCTTTTTCAGAAGAGGTGAGCAATTTAACCAGTACATAAGGATAAACAATGCCCACAGATGTTTAATATTTGTAACATCAAGTTTATTGAAGCTTTTTTGATTTACATTTATTGCCCTGCAACATATAAGTATAATGTACTTCGGGCAATGCCAGCAGGAGGCAGCCAGACAAAATATGTGCTGTTTCTCAAACAAGAGCAGTAATGTAATTTATCTCATCCTGACATGAAGTCTAGAATGGAACAAGTGTCCTACCTTTTAGATGTTGCTTATACAATATAAAATATTTTTCTGTTTTCTCTAATTACTCATAAAGTTAAAAAACTGAATTGATCATGATTTAAATAATACTTTGAATTAAGCACATATTCCCTTCCCTAGTATTGATTAAACATCTTTTAATTACTGAAAACAAAATAATAATGAATAAACTTTTAAGTTTTAGAACATCTCAGTTTTTATGGAAATACATAAAGTTTAATGTCTTAATGTTTCATGAAATCAAGACATAGAACAAATAAACAAAGGCAAATAAAAAAAGAAGTCAAGGAATCATTACACGTACAAAATTTTATTCACATTTTTGATTCGTTAAAGTAGGCATCTTTTGCTAACATAATAGTGAAATTGTGGTAAGCCTTTTGATTTAGAATGCCAGTTACTCTGTGCAAGTAACCAACTCTGCCTCCAGGAAAAGAACCCCAGACTATTACACATCTTCCTCCATGTTTGATATTATTTATTATCCTCTAAGGGTAATAATGTTCTGTCTCATTTCATTTGGTAATTGCCATTTTCTTGACATTATCACTGGAATTTACAACTTTCTACAGTGTAATATTGCCCATGTAGTACTTCAGTGGGTGTAGTAACACAGTCTGTTCCAACTATGCTTTAAGACAGTGGATTTTTAAGTAATCAACAGAATTGGGGACACCTGTGCAAATTGTTTGCTTCAACTTGCATGGCTTAATTTACTTTAACTGCTGCAGAACATCTGGAAGTTGTAACATATGTTACATTTATAATATTCTGACATTTCCTTTTTTCAGTTTTTGCTAACATAAACTTTAAATGTAAACCACTGGCAGTTTACTGATTACCATTTCACCATTTTAGGTCATTCATTGCATTTCAACTGATAAAGTTTGAAGAAAAAGTGGAAAAACTGAGCTGTTCTAAAACTTTTGACCTATAGTGTATATGGGTATGTTAGCAGAATTAAGTAATCTATGTCATCATTTAATACTTTTCAAAACTGCTAAAACTCCTGTGATGTCTATTAAATTTCTTCCCCTACATTTGCTATTACATTGGACAAATCTCCATGCTGTAAATTCATTTATTAGTGCCCATGGAAAAAATGCTTCTGAGACACAAATACTTCTGAGTCAAACAGCTCTGTTACTAATACTGTAATTCTCCACAATGTGAGTACACAGTTCCTCTAAAAGCTCCCCGCCCACATTACTATTAGTGAGAGTATACTAAGTTCACCTTATATTACTTCCCTATTTCATACCCCCTTTATCCCTGGCTGTTACCTTGTCATAGATCCAGCATTGTGCCTGTGGGGTTTAGTTATTCTCTGTGTCTGCATCAGTTTCACTTGGTACTCTGATACATTTTCAAAGACCTTAGTGTTAGTTTAATAATTCTAAACTGACTCTATGTGAGTGTGGTTGTGTGAATAATTGGCTTGTGTAATGAGCTTGTGATCTGCTCAGCACTGTTTTCTACCATGCTCACAGTGCTGCCATTGTAAGCTCTGGCCATCACAACTATGAATCAGCCTAAGCAGCTTTGAGAATGTATGTACA
Source organism: Polypterus bichir lapradei (assembly GCA_026402145.1). Classification (NCBI taxonomy): domain Eukaryota; kingdom Metazoa; phylum Chordata; class Cladistia; order Polypteriformes; family Polypteridae; genus Polypterus; species Polypterus bichir. The sequence continues at coordinate 52,709,949 of JANRMT010062861.1, read as the reverse complement.
GTATATGCAGTATGTACTGTATGTATGCATGTATCTATGTATGTAAAAATAAATGTTTTGCATGTTATGGATATATTCGTATTATTTTAATTTAGATACTATTAGGTAAAGGTATATTTGCTTAAGCAACAAATATATCGAGAGAGAGTAGAGTTACATTTAAAAACAAACACTCTTTTATAACTCAAACTGAAAACCTTCATAAAAACAGGTGAAAGAAGACCGACTGTATTAGGTAGCATGGATTAGTGGCTGAGGCAAATGAGTCTGAAGCACAAGGCTGCAAGTTTAATTTTTGCCTTTAGCACATTCTGTGATCCTGAGCAAATCACTTCAATTGCCTTTGCTCCAAATGCCACAAAATATGTAGAAATAATTATATGATAGACTGATTTTGCAAGTCCTCTGGGTTACAGATGTCAGTAAAATGTTCAGTAATAAGAGTCATAAAAAATGGGGACTAAACAAACTTTGTCAGTTTATAACTAATTCAATGGCTGTTAAGCAACCTTATGACCTGCAGATAAAATGCTTCCTGACAACTGTTATGTCATTTCTCCTTTCTTTCCAGCCTTACATCAAGGATCCTTTTGGTTAGTGAAGGTTTCTGCCAGCATGGAGAGCTAGGTGGTGATTAAAGAAGTGAGAGTAACAAATTTTAAAATGAAAAGGTTAAAACTGAAAGGGTATACCTATACCTATATGTACTATGGTATTATAATCATGCAAGAAATGATGGCTGTAATTAGAAGAAAAAAAAACAGGCGAACATATTTTCATAAGCAAGATGTATCTTTTTATGCTGACCTAACAAGCAAGGAACAATAATTTATCTGGAAGTTCACATTCCTACTGAATAACTGAAACTCTAGGAACTCAGTGAAGACAGTTAACACTATAATTGCCAGAGCCTACGAGAAAACTTGTAAATCCGGCCCACCTTAAATCCTTTCTCACCTCTCCATCAGCGTCTTTTGTCCTGTAAATGTGTCAGTAAGCAGCAAGCAGTCTGCTATACCATCCCCCTGCCCACGACTGTAGTTCAGTTCGCAAAGAAGTTTCTCAGTGCTCAGTGTTTATCTTCGAGTGAAGTGCTGGAGCTTTATAGGGTAAAAAAGTACATTGGCATTTGGAATGCATACATTTCATGTGTGTTTCGTGTCAACAATAATCTATGTAAAAACGTCATTAACACAAAAACGTTTTTCATGTTTTAGTAATAATTGACAAAATGTAGACATGAAATGTATAATGTGTGAAGCCTGAAAAACAAATATGAAATAAACAGTTTCACAAAAGGTCCTAGAGTACATGAATCACCCTTAAGCTGAAAGAATTCTGCTGGATCTACTTTATCAATGCCTTTGAGGATTTTAAATACTGTTTCTTTTTCAGTGAATACACTGTCAGCATGGTACTGCCAGATCTAAACACTAGCGTGGCCGAATTGCTCTCGTACTAAAGTGATCTTTGGCTGCAGGTGGAAGTCCCATTTTATTAATGGTGCCAAGCAGAATTGTGTTTTGGTGCAGCAGTCTATTAGCCAGCGAAAGCGCAGTGAAGAAGCCGTCTGTTGTCATGGTTCTGCCTTTGTTCAGAAACAGCTCCATATGCTTTATGACCACAGATTTGGAAAGTCTTTGCCCTGGGTTGTAACTCAAAACACAGCTCTCAACAAAACATTGCCAGATGTCTGAAATTGCAGCAAACCTATCGTTTTTCATACGTTCTGCATGGGTGTCTTTTTTGTCAAAGCACAAATGCCACATGATAGTCTGATAGCGGTCATGGGACATTGTATCTTTGATTGCTGGTACAACAAATAGTTCTGAGCAGGCATAAACCACAGCACCAAATGTTGTCATCGCTGCTATTGTGAAAAGAATGGAGATAAATGCCATCAAATCAGAGAGGGAGAGGCAAGTTGTGCCATGTGAAGATCACTGAGAGAATAAAACTGAATAATAAAAAAAAGCGCTAACTCTTACAAGCAGCCCAAATTTACACCGGGTGTTACAGACTCAAATCAAATGTATGTTTTTATTATATTATAGTAATAATAATAGCAGCTCACTACTCAAAATGCAGAGTGCCCGGACTTGAACCCGGAACCTTTTGGTTATATGGCAGCAATTCTTACCTCTGCACCATCCAAGAATGCATATCATCTTTCTGTTAAATGATTTTGAGCTTGGTATTGTAACTCATTGACAGCAACGTGTAAATTGAATGATTTTTTTTTCTACTTTGGTCATATTCTTGAATAATAGTGCATGTGTTTATTTGATATTTGGACTAAAGTCTTCACACATACACTTCACATTATTATTAGTATAACATGGAAAAGTTTATGTTTTAGGTATGTGTTCAGCATTTCTTGCCTCACATTTCCTTTCACATGAAATGTATGTGTTTTGTATGTATTACAAATAAAGATATATTTTTTACCCTATACAACTCCAGCCACCTCACACCACGCTAAAGAGACTTCAGCTAGGAGTAGCTTGTGACTGACTTTAGCTCTGTTGGTGGGGGTTTGGGGGTATTGGGATAGCAGGCTGCTTGCGTTGAATGACACATTTACAAAACAAAAGACGCTGATGGAGAGGTTTTAAGGATTTAAGGTGGCCCGGGATTACAAGTTTTTTCCTAGGCTTTAGGGATTCTAGTGTTAAACATAGCAAAGATTACAAGGAATATTTGACAGAGTTTATAAAAACAAAGATGGTCTGTGGTGAATACCAACTGGTGAATACCATGTACCAGACCCTGAATTCCACTGAGGAATGAAAAAATTCATTTTTACTTTTTCTCACCTAATTCAACAAAATCTCACCTAATTTTAACTATTTTTTATTTCAATTTCCTCATCTTACAGTACTAATGTTTTTTCTTCTTGGTTCTAATAATAATTCAGCTTACATTGCTTTATCTATTTTGGTAAGTTAGCTGTGTGAAAATGTGAATTACAAAATCATTTTCACTTGGTTGCATTGCTCATTAAAGCTATTATTATAAAATATTTAGATCCAAGAATCCTGTATCTTGTACCAAACCATGATCTACACACCAAAGTATACAGCTTCAGAAGAACTCTTTCTTTAGAGGAAGAAGAAGAAGACATTGCATTTATGTATCATTTTTCAAGACACTTAAAGCACTGTACACTGAAATGGCAGAGCCACTTCAACCACTACCAATGTGTATTATCCATCTAGGTGATGCAACGGCAGCCATTTTTGCACTAGTACGCTCACTACACATTAGTTATTAGCTGGTGAAGATGTGAGTGAGATAGTTAGCCAGTTAGAGGCATGAGATGATTAGAAGGCCAGAATGGACAATGCCATGATGGGCAATTTAGCCAGGACATCTGAAAATACCCATGTCTTTACAAAAGATGCCCAGGAATTTTTTATGACAATGCAGGGTCAGGACCTTGGCTTTACATCTCATGTAAAGGACAGCACCACTTTTGAAGCACAGTGTCCCTGTTACTGTGCTGGGGCATTAGGATCCATACTTAGACCACAGGGTAAGCACCCCCTGCTGGCCTCGCCAATACCTTTCCAGCAGCAGCCCAAGCTTTTCCTAGATGGTCTTCCATTCAAGTATACTGGTCAGGCCCAAATACACTTAGCTTCAGATGGATAACTTGTTCTGAAGTCAATCAGTCAGTCATTTTCCAACCCGCTATATCCTAATAGGGACACGGGGGTCTGCTGGAGCCAATCCCAGCCAGCGCAAGTGCATAAGGCAGGAACAAACCCTGGGCAGGGTGCTAGCCCACCCTAGGGCACACACACACCCACACACCAAGCACACACTAGGGACAATTTAGGATCGCCAATGCACCTAACCTGCATGTCTTTGGACTATGGGAGGTAACTGGAGCACCCGGAGGAAACCCACACAGACACGAGGAGATCATGCAAACTCCATGCAGGGAGGACCTGGGAAGCGAACCCAGATCTCCTTACTGTGAGGCAGCAGCACTACCGTGCTGCCCTTGTTCTGAAGTACATGTGATATATGTGCTGGCATAAGGTGCTTAGGTGTACCCAGAGAACTCTTATGGAAGTTGGTCAGTAACCACTGAATGGAGCTCTGGAAGGGATGCAGGGTTGAATTAGACTCCATCTTTTTTCCTCAAAGGTACAGGAAGTTGAGGAATTCTCCAACAGTCAAACTTATAAAAGTACTAAATATTTGTTATAATGATTACTATCAAAAGCCATTTCTATTGGAGCTGGTCAGCCTGGTAATAAGTAGCTAGGTGAAAGAGAGAAACTATATGACAACAAAAAGTACATAAAGAGAGAAGTTACTGTTGTACTGAACTGATGGACAAATTGTAGTTTAGACACCACCATAAACACTAAACATGAAATTATGAATAGAACACCTTAACTCAATACTTAATAGAGTCCCTCCAAAATATTTTAGAAGAAACTTACAGAATGATGCAAAAACTAAATAATTATTACTATTTATAACAAATGGTGTAATCAAAGCAAAATGAATTAATCAGAAAGAGACGAAATTTGGTAGTGATTTGCTTAATCTTCCTGTTTGACAAATCTGGACTCCCAATTTCACATTACACAGATGTAAGAAATGCTATCAAATGGATGGTTTATTCAAGCATAAAAGAGGTAAAAGTCCCTAATATTTAAAACATGGAATCATTGACACAAAATAACATAAAAGGGGTATTAACAAAAAATGGTAAAGTTTTTGTTAGGCCCAGATGAAGTCTTATCTTATTAGCTTATACACAAAGAAAGAGTTTTAGATGGATTGTTAAAGGACAAGCAGCAAGCTTCGGACCAATTAAAGGACAAGCTGACAAAATCTCCATTATCCATATAATAACTGGGAAAGCATGAACAGCATAGTCATCAAATTCATTGATTTTAGAAAAGCATTTCCTCTGGTCTATTGTGACTCATTATGGAAAATACTAAACGTGTATGGATTGCAAGTAAAAGTCATCAGTAATGAACAGATTGATTCAAGGTCAAGATGGTTTTAAGACAAGTTTTTATCACAATACACTGGATTCTAAGGGAAAAAACATTCTAGCACTAATTATATACAGTGAATAAAATAATAGCAATTATATGATTTTGGCTTTTCCAAAAAGATTGAATCTTTTACATTCAATCAAGATGAAATGCTGCAGTAAAATGACTTGTTACTTGTTGACTAATAACAGGTTTCACTGTGATTAAAGCCTACTAGGAAAAATGCTATAGTGTCAAGAAAGAAAAAGAATGTCAGCAAATCAAGGTTTGCCTATAATGGTACAAAATCAACTTCAGTAGTAGTCAAAATAATAAAACATACGAGATCATTATGAGAAGGTTGAGTGGTGCATAGAGAAATATGATTCTTATCAATAATAACAAGATGAAGCTCTAAAGAGCAAACTAAATACTTCATTTCAAAATATGGATGATAAAACACTACTGCCACTCTACAATACTTTGAGAAGTAAAAACAACAAAAAGTTCTGTACCTTCAACAATGAGTGTTTTAGAAACATTTTCAAAATAAAATAAATTTAAGTGAAAGTATTTAAAATGGCTTAAACAGTTAGCAGTAAATGTTAATGAAGAATAATTTCATTGGGAGCCTCAAATAGGACAAACAATCTAATACACATAAATATGTTTAAGCTTAAAATTCCTATATATTTAAAAGTTATTAATAAAAGGTAGGATGGCACATGTTCTAAAGACTATAATTAGACAATTGTGTTACTGTTCATTGTACATTTCAAGGGCAAATAGTAGTGAATTTTCCTTAATCATTTAGGTTTCAATATGAATATCTCCCTGTCTTCTGATATGGAGTTGGCATCAGGTACTGTGTCACATGTTAGATCTACTCAGTTACTTTCCTTTGTTAATGTTTTAAGATTTTTATCTGTCTTTGTCGATTTACTTAATTTGCCATACTGTTCAGAGCGAATATGTTAGAATAAAAATAATCATTGGTGAACTGATTCATAATTAATTAAACTCTTCGCGCTGATTGAACTGTTGGTGAATGGTTCAGTTTATTGAGTGATTAATATTAGTGATCGATCAGCTAAATGATTGGTGGCTTAATTAACAAAGAAGCAGAAGTTATAATTGAGATACAGTGATGACCAAAAATGCATTAGGGTGAATATCTGTCATTGTGTCACGCTACACCAATGAAGTAATGTAATTAGGGAATGTCTTCTAAAAATTGTTTTTACATATTTCACTTGTTGAAATGTTTACTTGAAAATGAATAAATATGTCTATTCTTAACTGGCAATGAGATGTGTTTTTTATACTGTTGCTTTTTAAAATTTGCTCAGTTTGTCTTATGTATGAAACTGTATTTATAGTAAATTATTGAAAAATAGCTTAGCTTTCCCATGTGGTGTTAATTCAGGAAGATTTTTTATTTGTTTGCAGTCATTTGAATGGGACTGGTTTTATTGTGCTTGTACAGTATTTTTGCTCTTTTGTGTAATTTGTATTGATATTAAATAAAATGCCCTTGCTTTCCTAAATTAATGTTCAAGTTTGAAGTTATGGTAGATAAAGTTATTAATCATTGTTTTAGTATTTGTTAAAAACCAGCCTGCATCTTTATCTGTGAATTTGTTATAGCGCTCTGAGCCTGAGCTCATTGAAGAACACAGTCCAAAAACAAACTGAATTAATTAGATATGCAGCACAGTGAACTTCTAGATTTGGGCCAGCTACAACCTACTGTAGTAAGCAAGAATTGCACCACTTAGTTCCTGTTAATTGTGCAATAAAGTGTATTGGACCTGCAATAATGTAACTGTGATGTTTTAGTAGAAAGTGACAATTGTATTAGGAAAAGCATTTAAAAGTATTTAAGACTGGTCAAAAATTATTCACTGATCATGTACTAAGTCGGTTCAGAAATTAAGACACAATGGCAGCACAATCCAGCTCAAAACAATTACACTGATTCAATAATGACATGCAATGTTATATCATTTACAGTTCTTTTATCACAACAACCTGTCATATGTAGCATTTTTAAATATTTTTGTCTTTTCTTTGGGAGAAAAGGTGCAGATTAACTAAATACACACTCACTGTTGCAGAGGATATTGCTTCATGTCTGTATATTTTTCCCTTCTTTTCTAAATTGGTCATTTTACATAGATTATACCAGTTGATTGCTTTGATTTGTGCTGGTACTCCTACACCATGTAGATTAAACCGTAAATTATCATTTTCTCTGTTCTTCCACTTCAAACGAGCTTTCAAGGTCTGACATTTTGTATACCTTGTTGTCTGACAGTCTCTATTAGCATAAATGCGAATGAACTGAATGGCATGGCTCTTTCCAGATATAACATTTTGTGGTGCTGACTCATCTTGAAGTCTTTAAATTAGTTTGTCATTCAGAAGTTCTGTACTAGAATAAAAAAAGCATAATCATAATAAGAATTAGCAATTGTTTTTATTATTTTGTTGACTTACTGTTTTTCTGTGCAACAACCTTTTCAAAAGAATACATCTTTTGCTCCAGACAAAAAAATCAAGACAGATTTTTTGAGGGTTAACTTCTTTAAATGAGTAAATAAAGAAAGACTTTTAAAACTGTCTGAAGTATAATGAATTCAACAGAACAAATATGCAAAACAATGTATAACATATTGCTTGTTCATATATAAAAAGTATACACATATATTACAACTCAGAATGTCATTTTGCCAACCATCTAAAACTTTACAAGGAACCAGTCATAATTGTGCCAGCAGTCTGTTATAGGGCATGTGCAGGTGTAAAAAGTCAAGCCCATGGTGTCTAATGGAAAGTGCTGTTGTGTATTTTCCCTGTGAGAAATATGTGCATACTACCTGTTCAGTTCCATGTTAGCATACGACTCAGTCAACAAGACCTGAGACATGATTTTTCAAGGACAAAATACTAAGGCACAACCATGGCTTGGGCAGAAAGCTATAAGTTGCATCTTTGGGGTTTGGTGGAAGATGTTTTCTACTTGGCTTCTTTGGACTATGACCTCTGATACCCAAATAAGAAGTGCAATGTAATAAGAATGAAAATGAAAATATCTAGATCTGATGAAAAAACAACGAATTAGTGGAGTGGTAGTACTTTTCAAGGCATTATACAACATTGTAGTGGTAAGACAGGCAGTAAGTTCTTGGAAAAAGATTGGTTAGACTACATCTCCACCTTCTCTTATTGCCCCACAGTCTGGATAGTGACTGAAAAAATTAGATGAGAACACAAGCAACCAAAAGGTTTTTCAAGGGCATGGTTATTGTGCTTGCTATTCATCATAGGGTAAGAAGGTGAACAATATTGGAAGCCTGTGGAACTGAAGCACTGCTTCTCTAGATTAGGAAGAGCCAATTCTGATGGTTTGGCCATATAGTTAGGATGTCCTACAGGCATCTTTTACAGACACTGTAGCATTGTACTGGTAAAGATCCATGATATTCTGTAGGGATCATTTTCTCATGTGACCTGAATGGGTAGTTACCCAGGGGGATCTGGTGCAAAGGCCCAGTTATTCCACCTTAGCATGCAACCACTGCAACTACCACCAGGAAAAGCAGATTGAAAGTGAAGAAATTTGATATACTTTAATAATCCCTGAGGGGAAACTGTCTTTTCACATGACCTTTGGAGGTCAGAGCACAGGGTCAGCCATTGCACAGCATCTCTTGAGTAATTTTCAAGATAACAGCATTGCTCAAAGGCCCAATGGGGTAGGATTTCCTTGTGGCAGCAATGGGATTTGAACCAGCAACCTTCCAGATACCAGCATACAGCTTTAACCTTAGAGCCACCACTTTGCTTTAAGAGATTGCATATATTATCTCTGAGAGAAGAGGGGTGTGGAGTGTTATAGTAAAGGCCGCAAAATTCTCTTGTTTTATTTAATATTAGTCATTTTCTTTTTCATAATAAATATATTTTTCCACGATTTTTCTTTAAAAAAAACACTGACTTATGATATTTTAATAAAATTAATGTGCATTTTTGATTTTTTAAATCAAGATGTTTATTGATTTTTTTTTTTTTTTTTTTTTTTAGTAAATCAGTCATCATAAATATTGAAGTCAGTTTTGGTTGCTTGCTTTGGCCATTTCATTAATTTCCTGTTTTGCTTTCATTATGATTTCAGACAATATAATCTGAAAACTACTGTTGGACCTTCTTTAGCAGCTAAAGTTATTATTCTGAATGAAACTTCCTAGAAAATAAATGAAGTTTAAAGTTCTTAATCTTCTCAGAAAACAATTCAATATAATGTGTAAAAATTAGCAATTAAATTAAAATCTTCCATGCTAGAACAATTCTAAGAGGAAGTGAACCACAACTTGTTGCTTTGGATTGTATTGTTTGCTTTTGTAAAGTGCTTGTGATGGTGTACTCCATTAATGGATAAAGGATAAAAGAAACATAGATTGATTGACTGAAAATCCTGGAGGGAATACTGAAGACAGTTCAAAGAAAAACTTTACAATATTAAACATGAGTGTGAAACCTTTCAATGGTAATACTCCACTGATAGAACATGAGTAATGCAGCCTACTGTTCTGCAGTGAAATGACTTAGAGGCTTGAAAATGATGCCCTAGGGTATGCATTTTTTAATTTAATTATTTCCTGCAAAATACCACTAATACAGTAAATAAGGAACACTTACAAATAGTCAACTGAATAAAATAAATACAAACCTAAATGCTATCAATAATTGATATTCTTGTTACCTGTCATAGAATGTTGAGATACAGTATTCTCTTGTCACGTAAGTGCATTTTGTCTCTAGGGAAAGGAAGGGTGCAGTTTTTTTGATAGGTTTGCTTTTTGCAGTAAACTTGTTCATTATCACAAAGTTTGAAAGAAGTGTGAAATCTCAAAAAGTAAACTGATGGATGTGTAACATTATTTTTACCCACCTGCAGTAAACATGGGATAACTTGATATTTTAAAGAACAGACTTCTAGTTCAGATTAAAGCTGTAACACCTGCATGTGTTATATTTTAATATTAAAACATTACCAAACAGAATTTTATGGTTAATCAATTAGAAGTGATTTTAAGTTAATGGTTTTGATTAAATTTTAAATTTGCTACATGTTAACCTGGAAAATCAGCCATGCTAGGTATTCAAAGGCAAGGACTGCAGTGCAGTGTATTACAAAAATTTACAAACAGCAAAAGCCATAAACTGAAACATCAAGAACATACAACACCTTAGTTTTAAATTGTGAAAAGTGTGTGAGATATTATTTTTAAAGCTTGGGTACATTTGCCAGTCTTTGTTCTAGCAGCAATATATCTGATGGGAAAAAGAGCTGGGAATTATCTTTATATAGGAAGTGTGTCATTCACATACTCAAAGAAATTAAGTATTTAAACAACATTTTAAAAAAGAGCAGGGAAAGGTTGGACACTTTAGATCCATTAGTGGCAAGTATATATATAGTACTGTATATATAAATATATATATAGTATATATTTTTTAATTTGACTCTTCTTGGAAACATTAATAAATGACAAAAATGATAAGGGTAGTTGAAAACACTGAGCTAGATAAGCACTGATCATAAGATAGCTTGTGAAAGTCAAATTTCTATCCTATCCAAGGATCTGATGTATGCCACATCAGTACCCTACACCACCATCAGCCTGCCCTTTTAACATCTGACAGGATGGATAGATAGGCTTATGTGGTTACTCGCATATCTGGGTTATCCTGTCAGAATGAGTCGGCACATCAGACTAGACAGTTTTTTTAAAATGTTTCTTAACCCACACTGCAACAACAATCACAAATGCTCATTTCTAATTGTGCTTTCTTCCAGGTCTTTTTCAGCACCCATTCTGCTTAGTTAATATTTTATTCATGGAGCCCTTTTCTTTCTTGCCATGAGAACAATCTGCTTCAGACTGCGTAGCCTTCATTGATAATTGGATTTTGGGGGTTATGACCCATGGTTAGTACATTGACTACAACTCCTGAACAAGTTTTCTGCTCCTGGTACAATCATGTAGGTGCACATGCTGTCCATTGCCATGTCCATACAAAGCCATTTCAGTTTTTAGCTTTGGAAATTTTGTCTCTAAGTGGTATATATGTGCTTAAGTCATTATAATCTACTTTAAATAGGTTTGGTATTAAACTTTATGTTTTCATTAATTTAGCTGAAATTTCTTTGGGAAGTGTAAGTAGACCTAGTAGCAGTTCAAGGGGAGAAGGGACATTTCTGTTTGAAAATAACTGAACAGCCATTCATGGTTGTCTTGACAGCACAAACAAGCCAATAGGACTCAGCAATATCCTGAAATGTATCATTTGAACGACATGCAGATTAATAAACACTGTATACTCTCAGGTTAAAGCCGTAGAACGGCACAGTCAGATGTGCAATCAGAAACACACAAAGGTAATCAATACTACAAATAATACAACTAATAAACAAATGATAAACTAAAAATAACAATAATTTACATTGGGTCTATGTTGCTGTTTAAGTCCCAAATTATACCAGACACAGTGATCCATCACACCCCAAATAACGTATCTACATTGCTGTTAAGATAAATTCCCACATGTTGAAGGCCAGAACTTAAAAAAAAACTCCCAAACTCATAAAAGGTCACTAATAATATTTAATAATTCTAATTAGCTAGAAATAAAAGCTAAAAGTATTCTACCTATAATATAATAGAAACCCCAGAAAGAACCTTTATGATTTATGAAAATTAACAGAAATGAGCTCTTAACAATAACTAGATAATTCAGGGAGAAGGGCAACCCATAACTGACCAATCTAGCAAAAGCAGAGTAAGAATGAACAAATAAGAACAAAGAAAACTAAGTGAAAGAAACTCTTAATTAACTAAACAGAAGACAAGATACAAAATACATCCATCCATCCATGTTCCAACCTGCTGAATCCGAACACAGGGGTCTGCTGGAGCCAATCCCAGCCAACACAGGGCACAAGGCAGGAACCAATCCCAGGCAGGGTGCCAACCCACCGCAGGACACACACAAAAACACACTAGGGCCAATTTACCTAACCAGCATGTCTTTGGACTGTGGGAGGAAACCAGAGCGCCCAGAGGAAACCCACGGAGAACATGCAAACTCCACGCAGGGAGAACCTGGGAAGCGAACCCAGGTCTCCTAACTGCGAGGCAGCAGCGCCACCGGGCCACCCACAAAATACAGGACACTTGATTAAAATTAGAAAACAGGCCAACCTCAAAGGCAAGACGAAAACCAGAGGAGTAATAATAACACTAACCAGTTAACAAGTAAAACATCAAACCAGACCAAACAAATTAAAATATTTAAAACAAAATCTAAAGTCAAAAATCCAACAGGGAGAAACCAAAACAATACCAAAAAATGAAAAATAGAAAATGATTCAAATAAGAAAAGAAAAACTTGTAAATTGAGGCCCTATGGAAGAACAGGGGACCACCAGCACAAGGCTATGGAAACAGTTCTCTTTTACAGCCCAAATTCAAATGGTATTCCCACCCCTGCAAAATCAAAACAATAAGTACCATGGAGGATGTTAAATTATAAACACAAAAGAAAAGGAAAACAACATAATAGTAAGGGAGCTGGGAGAAATGAAAAACACTAAGAAAATAAAAAATGGGATTAAGCACTTCTATTGTCCTAACGACTGGCTTGCTGCCAGATAAGAAATTTTGAATTAAACTCTGCTATTGAATTACAAATCTGTCAAAACACATACTTGAGAATACAGCTCTGCACCAAGTGTCCAACATAAATCTGTTGTCTACAATCAGAGGTCTCACTTTGCCAAACTCTTGTGTAAAACTCAATCAATACTTTTGTTTAAACTGAAGATAAAGACCTGTTTACAGCTTTTTGCTTTCAAGAACTATTCTTCTTTCTTTTACTCTCTGAAATACAGTATACTCTCTTAAGCTTTGTCATGGTATTTTTTCTCTGGTTTCAGTCCGTCTCTGTTTCCAAAGTGTGTTCTTGATTTCAGATTCTTTTGAAGCCACTTCAATATTGCATCATTGTTTCTTTTTTCACCATCAAAAGTTCTTTTTGAATTCTTGTGTTTTTTAGACTGATTTGATATTGTTGTTTACAGAATAAATCTTGGCAATTATGTACACTACTACTACTACTAATAATAATAAATATTATTATTATTATTTATATAGCATCCTTCACAAACAAAAGGTCACTACGCATAGCAATAATCAGAGGATAGAAGACACAGCTAACAATAAAGAATAATAACAGAAATGTAACATAAATAATTGTTAGATGAATTTCCATATTAGCTGAACAATACATATAGCTTTTATACTAATAAAATAAATGTATATGTATACTAATTAATATACTAATTTCTGTCAACTGTTCTTCTCTGTTGCTTATGAATATGGGAACACACAGGGCTTTGAAGAAATTACACAGAATTCAGATGGCCTGCAGAATTAGTATATTTACAGTTGTCAGTTACTTTTGAAGAATCATAAATAGAAAACTAGCAATGCTTAAAGCAGCACGCTGTGGAGAAGTGTTGGAATGTAAACAGCAGCAGGCAAACTATGCACATGCAGAGATTAGTTATTCATTTACAGTCTAAGTCCATTTGCCCACAGAGACAACACAAAGGACAAATTAGAACTACTTCTTGGAAGGCTAATGTTACATTTCCTGCAGTGGCTAAGTGAAGTTTGAACTGCTGCTTGAAGGGTTGATCAACTTTATTTTAATAGTATTTTCTAACATACATGCCCTAACATAGCTGGCAAAATGAATAGTGTAACTATAATTGCAAGAAACTTCTTAAGCAACAAATAAGTGTTGTAAACATTATGGGGAAAAAAGTAACATATTTGCAGGGGGTGATCAACAGCATGGTATCCTAGTTTAATCAACGTTTGCTAGGAATTCAATAGATGTGTTTATGAAAATACAATGTATTTCTAACAAATATCAACATAAATTATGATTTAATACATGCAGCATTTCACCAATGAGAATCTCATTGGTCATTTATTCCAGTCTACTGCCTCTCCAAATTCCAACAAATATTAAGGATTATTGAAAATTAAATTATTTTAGAGGTCTAATTCTCAATGGATATCATGTGTAAAGTGATCATATGTGCAAACTAGTTGTGTTACCTGTGATCACCCAGTAAAAGGGCCTCAGTTAAAATGCCATTGTACTATGTAACTGAGTTCATTTCTGGATACAATATTTGTATTTTTTTACCTGCAGCTAAAATGAATTATTCACTTGATCTTAATGTTAAACAAGCTACACCTAGTCCTTGGTGGTGTTAGTGTGAAAGAATATGCAGCAAAAATCTGAATTAAAGCAGTAATGTCACAAAGGTAATTTAATTTCGATTTTTTCAAAGCTAAAAATGCTAAAAAAAATCTTTGTAACAACCAGGCTTGCACTCGGATGGTGGCAAGTTACCTGCTGGAGCAAAGTCCAGAAAGCCACGCCAAACTGTACTGACTCTTTCGTTCCTTACCCGCCCTCCACTCAAGTTCACTGATGGAAAAAACAAGTGAATTAGTCAAATATAAAAGGTTCAGTATATGTAAAATAATTATTTTGGAAGAGGATGAAATATAACACACATATTCCCGTACTTACTGATTATGATGCATATACAGTGGAAAAAAAACCATGAAATGGCCCCAACCTCCCTTGTCTTAACTAGAAAACATATATAAATTACAAAAAACGAGAAACAAACATTCATAAACACACAAATATCAATGTGAAACCACGAAAACTGCAGAGATTGAGAAATGAATGAAAGCTGGCCAAATCCCAAATGATGAAATGACAGTGAAACACGATTCAGACAGGGTGGTTTCGAAGTATAAACCAAAGCAGTCTCACCAGTGAGTCTGGATAGCATTCTGACAGCTCTGGGAACTGGATGATGAAAAGTTTGAAACACCTTACTGCTGTGTGTAACTGAATGAACAGTGATGCTCTTTGGTTCCCTTCAATGAAATAATAGCAATGTTCTTCTGGATGCTTCTTTTTCTTCAAATGTGCAGTCCTGTCTTATAATGTATGCAACCCAGAAAAAACAGGAAGCTGCACCTTCTAAAGGGTCAAGTGCCATGAGTGGTGACATCATTGCAGGTGCAGCAGGGAAAGTCTTCTTCAGATATAGATTTTTTATACACAAAAAAGGGCAGACAAATACAACACTTAAAACAAGCACTATTGACATTTTATGTAACCTCACTAAATCTTGACTCTCCATTAACTTCAAAGTCTAAAATTTCAAACTGATTACACTACATTTTTTATCAGTGTCTAGCTATGTGTTTTTTAAACAGCCAACACCTGAATATCCTCATTAAGTTAGCAATACCAATCAACTATCAGTGCTTTTTGAATTAAAAAAGCAAAAAAGAAAATTAAAAAATAAAACACAAAAAACCCACACACATCTCAGATTAACCAATGGAGCCTAGTCATGATTGAGCAGAATGAAGCTTGATTTTTTCTATACCTGACAGAGTTGTTTTCAGAATTTGAAAAGAAGAGGACAAGATGGTGCCTTTAAGTTATTTAAAGTAACTTTGTAACTTTTGTTTTTTTTGTTTTTAGATACTGTATACTGAGGCAGTACTACAACATTGTATGTCAAATATAACATCACAATAAGTAATGATAAGTAAAATAGTGGAGTTTCTTTTTGAATACATTCAAATGCATATGGAGGTTTCTCAGAAAAGGGTCCAGATTGAAATAAATGGGGGAAAGGTGTCTTTTGTCTTTTGTAAATGAAACATGTCTAATAGATGTGACAAAAAGATGTACTATAATATAAATGCTTTAATGTAGGGAGTCAATGAAATTGTCATCCCAAAGTGGTTAAAAAAAGCAGTTTCTACCTTTGATGAAATGTCGCATTTGTCAAAGATGTTACTTAAATTTTGTAAGCACTGATAAAAACAGCGTAAGATCGGGTGCAAATTTATGCTGATGCTGTTAGTTAGGGTCAGATTGGGGAGGGGGGGGGGGGGGGGTTAGAGTGTGAATGTGATTGAGAGAAAATAAGCTAACTTTTAGAAGTACTGTATGGACCGTAAGGTGCATGCTAATTCAGCGTGAGCAGAAACACTCAAGAATAAAACTGAGTTCAAAAAAATACAAGTGACAATGAGATACGAAGACGGCAGATTCATCAGCATTTGTGTGTCAGCTTTTATCCCTCCAGATTAGAGAATTTCCAGTTCCATTGTCTCAAAACACCACTCACATCTATAGTTATTCCCAGTTTCAAATAAAAACTAACAGCATCAGATCTGTGGTGGTGGGTGTTGTATCGTGATCGTGACTGAGAGAAAAAAAGAGAAAAAAAAACGCTAACTTCTGTTTTAACGATGTGTTTACTTAGATTGTTGTATACACGGAACACACATGAAATGCATGTGCTCCAAATAACAATTTTTAACAATTTCCCCTCTAAAACTTCAGCACTTCTTTTCAAGATAATCAAGGATTGAGCTGGGAGAACTTCTTGCCCTTTCTGTGGTGGTTTGGGGTGGTATAGCAGGCTGCTTGCTGCTTGAGCTTATTGACACATTCACTAGCATCACTTTATGCTGAGGAGAAGAAGATATTGATTCTTTTAATTAAATGTAATTCTATTTGCTTTTTAAAGGCAGGTCCCTAATCACTAATTTTGTGTACCACTGCACTGAGTTTTTGGGAAGAGGATGACAGCTCCACAAGAATATCTTGTTAATGGTGACACATTAATGGACTGTAGAGTCCTAGTGGAGCTCTGGGTGGTCTTTTGGTCTTGGATCCCCACTGGTTTATTTTCTCCAACATCAGGCCAACAGGAGTTTTTATTTTCCTCTACTTCCTGGCCAGCTGACCACAGTTCATAATTAAACTGGACATTAATGTTTCCTACAGCTATAAATAACCATTCCTTAGTTTTTACTTTCTTTTTCTAATTATTTTAGCTATTAATATTTTAAAGCACTTTGAGCTCCTTTCATGTATGAAAAAATGCTACATAAATAAATGTTTTCTCCATTTGCTAAGATGTTGAATGTATCAGCATAGGTATCAACAGCTTCAGCTTGCAGAAGTCATGTTTAGCTCCTTGTGGCAAGGCAAGGTTACTTCAAAGTGCACAAAATGCTTTAGAAAAAAACAGTGCATTAAGACTTAACATTTATGATGTGCATCTTGCTATATTCAAATCTAATATAGTTCTAATGTACAGCAGGGTGCCATCTTACTGATGCTGAAGAAATATGTTAATTTTAAAGTTTAAATACCCATACTGTGTAATGACAGTATCTGCTGCTCATGCCACGTTTAAAACATGTAATCTTATCAATAATATCTGGCTCCCTGCTGAGAAAACTGATAGCAATGGCAACAGTTTATGAGGGTTTATGAATGAGTAGTGCTGGG
The DNA here is from genome assembly GCA_026402145.1 of Polypterus bichir lapradei. Taxonomy (NCBI): domain Eukaryota; kingdom Metazoa; phylum Chordata; class Cladistia; order Polypteriformes; family Polypteridae; genus Polypterus; species Polypterus bichir. Next base: position 52,692,457 of record JANRMT010062861.1, on the reverse strand, counting down.
AAACAGCAATTTACTTTCATTAGGTCCATACTGTATGTCAATTGTTCAGGCTATGTTTTGGTTATGCAGTGTTTTGAATTTTTTGTGGTTTCTTCTGTAGTGTTTAAATAGTCCATCCATCAAGGTACTTCGAACTATCTTCAATTGAATTCTATACTTTTTATATAGCGTTCTTTAGTGAGTGAAGGTGCTGTAATACATTATGTTATAAGCTGCATAACACACACAAATAAAAACACACATTTGTTTAATTACATGGTAAAGCAAAGCAAAATCAAACATAAACTTAACATAAATGGATGCTTTCCTGCTTAGAAAGAACCAGGGGGCAGATGAGAATATTACAAGACCACAAGATGAAACACCAAAATTCTAAACCAGAACTCTTACTAACTTTCATCTAAGCACAAACACAAACCAAAATTCATTGCCAACAGCTGAAGCCCAAGATCAATCCACTAAAGTCAAACAAATAAACATACTCACAATCTTTCAGGTTTATATGAAATCTTTTAAGGCCGAAAAATGCATTGTGCTGATCTTTATACTGTTGCACTAGTAAGTAACAGGTCATAACCACCAATACCATACCCCCTAAAAATGGGTCACTAAGCCACCACTCAGCAGTATCCATGAGGGGGGAGGGTCCAAGGGTGAATATAATGTAAAATCAAAACCAAAAGCAGATATAGTCACAGTTCTAAAAATCTAGGCCAAATGGCCTTTCATCACCTCCTAGGCATTTTACAGTATTGCATAAATTTGTGCTGGGTAGTCTGATAAGACAACAAAATCCTTTAAACCTTTATTTGCTCTTTGAATTCCAAGACCCCATGATCTCTGGTGTCTTCCCAATGGACAGAAGAACAGCTTGGAAAACAGCAATGGCATCCAGTGCCTCAGCATGATATTGAGAACAGAAACAGAGTAAAGAAGCATTGGTGATAGTTCAAAATTATTGTAATATTTGTACAAATGTCTAACAAACAGAGATACAATAAAGACAGCTAAGCAGCAACTACCAATCATGGTAAGTAGTGACTGGAATGCTTCATTTTGGATTGAAAAACTGAGACTGAAGATAGTCTCTTATACAAGCAGGCAGATAATTTCACAGCTTTTTAGGCCTCTGGCTAAAAGCTTGACCACCCATGGTGTCATTAATCCTTGGATTAATGTAATATTCAGTAGAAACGGCATATTGACACTAGAATCTGCACTCTGGTTTGCATATTTGCACAAAACAAGAGATCTCATGAAAGATTGGGTCGCTGAAGTGATCACCATCTAATTGCAAGATCTTAAAACAAATAAAAAAATAAAAAATAAACATGAGTATTCTTCTTTAGATGTGAGCCAAAGTTAGACTACAAGATGGTGGAGTAGTTAGTTTTAAGGACTGGGAAGCAGAAGAGATGGGTTCAGAAGGCATCATCAATGGTAGGTCTATCAATCATCCTTTCTGTAGAGGGAGGAAGAGAAGAGGTAATCAGTGACAGTGCCAGTCCCTGGTTTGGAGTGCAATTACTATTAACCAAACCCTAAAGTTGTCCCCTAGTCACACATTTGTGAGAATATAATGATACTTTTTGAATAATGGTAACTTATATAACGGTAACTTATATGTAAGTGTGATTTTTAAACAGTAGTAGGAAGCTTAATATAATGAATGTTATGTTAGACTGCTTATTTGTGGATATTGCTGTGTACAGTAAAACAGAAGATGTTCCATATTTTGTAGAACTGGTCTGATATCTATTTGTTCCTTCAAACTGAAATGCCACAGTAGCCTGAAAGGCTGGGGCCATCCTACTAAAATACACTTTATTTTTTCATAATCAGTATAAGCTCTTGCTTAAAAACATTTTAAAACTAATATACACTAGTTTTGTCAAAAATCTATGGATGCATATTGATCCTGCCTAGTGAAGAGTGAAGTGCTAAGTTCGCTTCACAGTGAGTTCCCTGATATTCGCCGACCTTGACGAACTGTATTAAAGTCAATGGGGAAGGACTAACTGAACTAGATGTGACTGGATTATAATGGTGCAATTGTCTTTAAAGTGTCCCTGAGGGCTTGGGAAACGTCTGCCAGGTATACTGGACTGGTTAATGTGTCCACAAAGGAGACTGGAGCTATGCAGCAGCAGTGGCAACCACAACACCACTTTGCCTCTGTGAAAAGAAACAACGTAGTCAGAGATGCACAATCATATATTTCATCAAAACAAAGTGGAAATTCCAAAATTATAGTCAAAAGTCTTGAAAAATATGTAAGCCTTTTAAAGGCAGAAAATTCAAAGTAACATGTCATGATTGAAACTGCTGGCACTGCCGAAGTATGCAAATTTCTTCTTTTATTATTATCGTTGCACAATCAAGAAAATCAGATACAATTTTTTTTTTCTGTTATAGTAAAATCTTGGTTTAATTAGTGAGGATTCACTTTGTTAGATACACCAGCCCTACTAATTAATTAGTAATAACACACAGTATATAAAGTAAGAAGTGAGCTGTGTGTTCAATTTTAAACCATATGTGGGCTAAAGGTTTTGGTTGTTTTTAAACGTGGCATTGTAGTGGGTTTAACTCAACCTTCCATTAGTTTTTTAGACTAGCAGCCATATTAGGTTTATTACAAATGTTAAAGATATATTAAAAATTAGCCACTACTAAAAAAAATTACATTATGTTAATGGTGCTGTAGTGATCACTCTGATTAAATAGACAAATGGCATAATATGACTTTTGCAGATTAATGAAATGGATAAATGTTGTTAAGCTTACATCTGAAAACAACAGTGGTGCTTAAAGAAGTATATTATAATGTATATTTTAACATAACCTAGTATATAAAAACCAAGAATGAAACATTTTACACTGGAGTACTGGTAAAAAGAAACATCAAGAGTCAGCAGATTCAACTTGCTGATTGTCAGCAATGTAGTGGTAATAGTGATGGTATAATGGTATACTATTTCATGGTACCCTACAACATAAACATCGTTTATAATATTTCATCTTAAGCTTGAAGATGATACCAAGATAGGTGGATTGGCAGATCATTTAGAATCCATTAAATCATTACAGAAGGACTTGGACAAGATACAGGCTTGGGCAGATTTGTGGCAGATGAAATGTAATGTTACTAAGTGTAAAGTATTACATTATAGGGAATACAAATGTTAGGTTTGAATACACAATGGGAGGTTTGAAAATCAAGAGTACACCTTATGAGAAGGATTTAGGAGTCGTAGTAAACTCTATGCTGTCAACTTCCAGACAGTTGTAGCAGTGCTACAACTTAAAGGACTCAACTTCCTAGCTGCCTCGAGAATATTGCCCTGATTAGACATTTGAGGAGAATGCAGAGGCTACTGGGGACAAGGGGTCCGGCAGGAATCTTAAAGAGGAGCCGGCTAAGCAGCAAAGGAGGCCGTTGTCTGTGTTTCTGTTCACCTATTTGTCACATCTGCCATAACTCCTGTGGAATATCATTTATACCCTGGATCGTGAACCTGTAAGGATGTACTGTATGGTCTGTCTCGTGCCTGCCTGTTGTCTGAGTAGTGTTGGATTGGTCTTTGTGCTTCATTGGAGGGAGCGCTCCCCAAATCTCATGCCTCAACGCATTAGGACTACTGGAAGGACTTTTTATTACATTATTTACAGAAAGCTGTTCCCAGGATCATCATCTTTTACTCCATACCACTTCTTTAGTTACTACTCCATTGGGACTGATTCATGGACATTGTTGTGAGCGCTTGTTGTTAGGTGTTTATTGTTGTGTGTTGTATTTGTTATCTGTTAGCTGTAGGGGAAGGGGAGGTTAATCTGATTATTTGTTTTTTAGATTTACTTTCTATTTAATTTATTATTAATTCATTTTTTTGATTTATTGCATTGTGTCTCTGTCTGTGAGTAAGTACGGGTCAGACCAAGGTTGATTCCATTCCTGGAATTCTGACCAAAAAAATAAATAAATCACCATATTTTCAACGGCATGAATCTGAGTGGAACTGGACCGCTACACAGAATCCATTAAGAAGGTAAAAAGAATGTTAGACTATATAGCATGATGTGTGTAGTACAAGTCCAAGGAGGTTATGTTCAAGCTTTATAATGCACTGGTGAGGCCTCATCTGGAGTACTATATGCAGTTTTGGTCTCCAGGCTACGAAAAGGATATAGCAGTGTTAGAAAAGGTCCAGATAAGAGCGTATAGGCTGATTCCAGGACTACAAGGGATAAATTATGAAGAAAGATTAAAAGTGCTGAGCATTTTCAGCTTAAGCGAAAGAAGATTAAGAGGTGACATGATTGAAGTGTTTAAAATTATGAAGGGAATTAGTATAGTGGATCGAGACTGTTATATTAAAATGAGTTCATCAAGAACACGGGGACACTTTTGGAAAGTTATTAAGGGTAAATTTCGCATAAACATTAGGAAATTTTTCATTACACAGAGAACCATAGACACTTGAAATAAGCTACCAAGTAGAGTGGTAGACAGTAAGACTTTAGGGACTTTCAAAACTAGAGTTCATATTTTTTAGAAGAATTAATTGGATAGGACTGGTGAGCTTTGTTGAGCTGAATGGCCTGTTCTTGTCTAGATTGTTCTAATGTTGTGTTCTATTGCTGAAAGGCTTTTTAAAAATACCCACAGAGTTTAGAAGAGAAGAAAGGAAGAAATACAGATTGCAAGAAAAAACACAAACCATTACTCCAACTACTATTTAAAGTAAAGATTAAATATTTTAAATCTCTAACCATCAGTAAATAACAACATTAACCATTGTGCCATCCTGTTGCCTGCTTGTATATTACATATACAGCATGTTTTGACTCAAATAATGATATGGTCTCTCCAGAAATGGTTCCTGTCTTAAGACGGGCCCCAGTTTTCTGGTGGCTCTGAATTGGTTTAATTGGGCTAGAATAAGGATGGATGGGTGAAAGGTCAAACAATGATATTTCTACAAGAAGAAAACATTTGAAATTAAGCAGTGTATGCTGGATTTTATAACATCATGGTAGCATAATGTTTAGTCATGCTGCTTTACAGCTGTATGAGACTAGGTGTAAATTCTGCCCTGTTTCTGAAAGGTTCAGGAGCAAATGTAGGGCATTTGATCTTATTACTTTTATTGGACCTTGGAGCAGTTGACCTAAAAACTGTTTTTAGAAAAGCCAGGCATAACTAGCTGAGTATGTTGCAAATAAGACCCTCACTCTGAAAAGTGTTATAAAAATCTTAGATCAAATTAAAAATTCATTAGTATAGTGGAACCCCCCTATTTGGGGGTGATACATTTCAAGGCCTACTAAGAATGTCTGAAATAATAGCGAACCCTATATATGTGTCATTTTTCATTTACATAAATATCTAAGATAAAGTTTAGTTGATAAATGAAGCACAATAAGACATTACCAACATTAAGTCATAACAAAATACATTGTACCTTTGTATACTTGTGTGTTCGCTCTCTAATCAATGGGATTCTGATGTGTTTGCTCAACCCTCAAGGGGCGACTGTGGTGATGCGGGTTCCATTTCATGCTCCCATCTCCTTTTTAAGAGCTCTTGAATCCGACACCATCGGTAAAGTAAACGGATGAGCTGGACGGTGAAGACATGACAAAGCAAGGGGATGGTGCAAAAAGGTGCAAAGTGCTTTTATTAAAACAACAAAATCAACACAGTGTCCAAATAAATAGTGTATACAATCAAAACTGTATTAAATAAATAATCCAATAAAAAGGTAAAAATCCCAGACATTTAAAACAAGGCTAAAACAAGATTAAAATCCTGCTTCAGTACTGGGGTCACACCAGCCAAGCTCTACTCCTTCCCAATCTCTCCAACTCTTTCAAAGTATGCTCAGCATGAGAGACTTCAGTCACCGCAGTCCTCACATTACCGACCCCCAGCCTGACCGCCTGGGGTCGGTTGTCCTCCTGTTTTCCTTCTCGCACTTGAAGTTGTCCCTTGGATCCCTAGGGCAGACTTTTCCCTGATCATACCCACTCTTCTAACTCAGTGGGCACAATCCTTTCCCACGAGTGCCAATCACTCGCTCCATCTGGAACCCCTGACCATGTTGAACCTTTCTCTTCCTCAGCTGGCTGGCTGGCTGGCTCGTCCACTCTCTTTCCTCCAGTGCTGCTCCCTCACTCTCTGCCTCTTACTTTCTTTTCGTCTTCTGACTTCTTTTCGTTTTCCTTTCTTTTACTGTTCCCCCTTTCTGCCTCGCGCTTCTCCTATTTATCCTGGGGACGTGGCTCAGGTGTTGCGATTAGCAGTTCCTGGCTTCAATTATGGATGCAGATGATTCCTCACCTGTGCACATAAGTGAGGAAACGCCCGCCTCACGTAGCGTTCAGAAACCGCTACCACACCCCCCTTTTAAGCCGCAAGTGTGGCAATTATTTATTTAAAAACTGGACTTTTATTCTGAGCCGTGGAACCGCTATAACACAATGACGGAGTAATGAAAAATATTTTGCACACACACAAATATATTTTTACATTACATTTATTTTTGAAATCATATTTTAGCTTACTGTGGTTTCTCTGTTTTCCATTAAAATTGCAAGTTCAATATAGTAAATGAACAGGGTGGCTGAATGCACCCATAGAAGACATTGACGCTCCTCCAGAATCCCCTCATAAATGCTGATACAATGGTATTACATACAGTTTACCCCCTCTTTGCTCCCTTACTCACACGGCGCTTCACATACTTAAAAGCCTGAACAGCACCTGTCAATTCTGGCTCTTTGCTTTGTCTCCCTCTTCTGCTCCAGACATCCTCTGCTCCTGTTGGGGGTCCCACTCCTGATGCCCACCCCTATGATGAGGAAGATGTTTTTGCATTCTTTTAATTGAGAGACGGAACTGTCACCTCTGTCTTCACATAGAGTTCGTTTTACTTTTGAAAGAGACATATGTTCGTTTTGAAGTGTTTGAATAAAGTTCCTGTCTCTACAATCTCCTGTGTTTCTGTGCAAATCTGTGACCCAAGCATGACAATATATGTAATTTCTGAATTATTTTATAATTGTTTGGGCAACAAAACCTTTTTCTTTAATTTACATTTTTAAAAATGTAAAATTAGAACAATTCATTAAATTCTGTTAAAACAAAAAAATTAAAATGATAATACATGTCTTTGCAAACACATCTGAACAATGGATTCTATTACAAATAATTCTCTTTCGTGTTTGAAGCCTATATATTCAGTTCCTTTTCTGACACCCACACATCTCCAAGTACTGGTGGATAAAGAAAAATTTGCAGAGTGCAAAAAAATTATACAGATTTTAAGCAATGTTGATAATAGCTTAGTAAACTTTGCAAAAGCTTCTTGTGTACTGTATGAAAAATTCTGGCCAATTGTACCGCAGGAAGCAAGTTTATTTCTAAATGTATATCTATTGGATCACCTACTGCTTCCTAGACATGCAGCTTACCCACAGGCAGCCAATGAATTTTTGATTCCTGATCTGCACAGCAGCAGAGGTGACCTCTCTTGATGGCCCTATCTGACCTGCCAGGATAGTACCAAGCTATCAGTACTATTGACAGCTTCCTATCTGAGCAAGTTTAGCCAAGTGCAAAATGAAAACGAACTTTTGTCAATATAAAAGAAAATGCTCTGACATTTATTGTATTTCTTTTGCTTGGCTTTTCTTTAAAAATAAGAGAAAGTATAAGAGTTTACTTTGCTGTGATATGGAATTTGAATGAATGTAATTTCAGTTTCTTCCCATTATTTGACAACCAAGAGTAAAAATGAAAAAAAAATCCTAAAAGGTCATTCCAAGTCAATCATAAGAACCAAAGTATAAAAATTTCATTAAGTACCTTTCAAGAAAATAGTACTGAAAGTACTTGTGACAATTTAGAGGTCTGTGTCATGCCAGTTGAGTGAATTTCATGCTGTTTTTATACTTGTTTTTGTCATTGACTTTACTTTATGTTCCATCTTGTACTGCTTAGCTGGTCATTTTGCACTGTTTCTGTTATCCAAGATGGCTACCACTTAATGATGTCATAGAGATGTGATCCTGTGATGGGATGCATGTAGCAGACTTGTGATGTTACTTGTAATTGCCCATTTGGTCTCAATGCTTTTACCCACAGCTATAAAGTTATGTGCATAAAAGGCAGATTTTTTTTTGACTTTATGTACTTTATACTTTGGGATTCTTTAATATAACCGTGTGGTCCACCAGGCTGGCACCGCCAGCCGAACCCGACACAGACACACGTGGGACACAAGTTCAATGCACACTTTGTTTATTTTCTTTTTCCCTTGTAGGAAACGTCTTCCCCATTCCCCACAAGTATAACACAGTCCCGGCACAGCACAGCACAAACAATGAATCCCTTCCTTTACTCTTTTTACCTTCTCTCCTTCACTCCTCGGGTCAAGCTTCGTTGATCCTCCTCCCGACTCTGGCTCCTTTTATAACGCACCTGGAAGTGCTCTAGGTGCTTGATTACTCGCTTCCGGGTGTGGCGGAAGAATTGCCCATAAGGGCTCAGCAGCTCCTGCTGCAGCACCCCCTGGCGGCACCTGCAGATCACAACAGGGTTGCATCACACTCCAACTCTCATGAAGCCCTACGGGAGTCTTAGGCACCGCTGCAACCCAGGGGGGTTGCCATCTAGTGTACCAGGGGAGATAACGCTCTGGCCACGCTTGCTCCCCCGGTTCTCCCAGCATGGAGGTGTCCCAGCCGGGCAAGAGCCCCAGGCGCACACTACAATGCCTTCCCTCAGCTGAGTCTTGTGGAGCAAAGCGGCCCGTCCTGTGCGGGCTGTCTTTCTCCAGGACGGGGGTCAACGGTCTCGGGTCCATGGCTTCTCTCTGGAACAAAACAAGACAAATACGAGTAGGTGATTCCAACAGTTATAACAGCCTCACCCCCCATCTCGCTCCCGTGCCCTGTGGGTCTCTCTATGGTCACCATAGAAACAACAAGGATGGGACACACTTTGTGTTAGCTTCTTTGTGTTGGCCTCAGCAGGTTAGGTTAATTAGCACTGCACTGAGGGGCAGCAGAAACAGTGCTTACCAGCAAACACAGAGACAGCAGAGGAGAAGATAAAAATGACAAATAGAGCGCTTCGGTTCTGATACACCAAAGCCTGAAAAGTCATGCAGGAGGATTTGTTAGATTTCCTGCAGTCGAGAGACGTCCCAGAACAGGACATCGCGAACATGAAAAGAGACAAGGTGGGCTGAAATTCCTTTTATTATCTGAAGTGCTTGTATATATTTTGAACCAAATGTTAATGTCAAACAACAAGACTCAATTTGACAGTTCAGTAACCACATAGCTATTGTTGTTAACATCTTAAACTGTAGTTTGGAAACTTTTCATTTGCTTTATGTCAATTTATGTGATTTTGTAGTTTACTAAGTTAAGAAACATTAACTTAACACTACCTCATAGCTAACTAACAGTACGAGACATGCTATAGAGGCTGCTATACCCATCATTTACCTAATTCTGATCAAATTTACAAATATAATTTAACAAAAGGTCTCTCTTGGTCAGAATTTTAATGTTGCTCAGATCTAAATAAAATGCAATATATACAACTCGGGCAATTACAGCACTAAGCTGATTATTGAGAAGTACTGTCCTTGGTTGAAACATTAGCATGACCAGGATAAATTATTTCCTCCCTCCAAAGTACAATATTGAGGCAGCCATCCACATAATGGCTCATAAAGCCATTCTCCAAGAGCCAAAATATATAGTAGATTGCTTCTCCACACCTATGGCATCATTACAGCTGAAACTGGCAGGCAAGGAAAGTGTTTTGTGTATGTATGAGTCCAAGAAAGCCACAGGAAAAGGAGTGTCACAACTGTTAGAGACAACAAAGGTGATACTGACTCAAAGGGAATAGACAACCTTTAACCATCTCCAACGTTATGTGAAAAATGCTGACCCAAACAAAGCTGAAAAAATCCTGTTCCTGCACTAGTTCTTCTGTTATATGTGTTTGCAAGATTTTGGCCAGCTTTAATGCTGAAACTGGGCTCAACAGAAGGCCTGTTGCTCACACCTGTGGAGCTACACTGGAAGTGCCATGCACTTATAGTTCTTACCCAGAGTTTGATAACATCCTGTCCAGCAACTACTTTGAAAGGGACATTTTTTAAAGCAGATAGCAGTGCTGATCATTATTAGATAGTAACAAGCCTTGTTTTTGAATTTAGTTTTCTTTGTGACTGTTTTTTAATTGATTATCTAATGTATGGTTTCTTTCCAGCTAGCCCAAGAGTGTTGTGGTGAGAAGCCTGTATTTCTATTAGTGCACAAAGGCATCAACATAACTTTCACTATTATTATTTATTTCTGTTATATTTGATTAAATTTTTTATTCTAATATAATTTTAATAGTATACGTTTGAATTGTCTGGAACTTTATGGTATGTTAGTTCTTTCCTAATGCAGCTTTGCTCAAGATTTATATGGTGTTTGGGTAGAAGTTGGGTTTCTAAAAAGGAAGGTTACAAAGCTTTACAGCATTGTTGTAATTGTTCATTATAAAAAAAAATATTTCTACATTATTAAGGAGACTTTTTGATAGTTCAGGAAAAAGTATTGGTTGCAAATTAATGTTCAAAATACGTGCTTACGAAATCTACAAGCCAATGCAAACTGTTGCCTGAAAAAGTCAGCTTGTAGCTACTATATATGCATTGGCCTTTGTAATCAGTATGCAAAACTGGCAACAAAACTTAACATTATATTCAGTGCCAAACTGTAACTTTGCCATTACAGGTTATTCCTTCAAAAACAGAATGTTTGTACTTTGCCGTGAAATAACCTATACAATATGTAAGTAAACCTAACCCAATTGTTCTTAATTAGGGAACCTCACAAAGTTTAGTAGGTGAAATTCAAGTTTTATTTTGTAGAGCAGGATTTCACACTGGAGAGTGCCTTGCAATATTACATTTTATGCTTCTTAATACAAATGTCCCACAAAAAGATCAAGCACTTATGCACAAATATTCCTCCACTCAGTTGGATGTGACTTAATGTCTGTATTACCTGGTTAAAACAGTTCTATAATTTTCAGACATTAGTTTTGTATGTTTATCCTGTAATGCATACCAAGTGAACATTGCATGTGCTGTATGGCAATTGTCACAGCACTTTTTCTTTAATAATTAAAACAAAATGTGGCATTCTTTACAAAAGTGAAGAAAGAAGTAAATGGAATCATAAGAGTTCATAAAATTCTAACTCTACAAGAAGCTTGTATAATGTTGAACAGCTTAGATACATTTACATTTGGATTCTTGGTTTAAAATGAATTCTGAAGTCATTACTGCACGTGTGTTTATAACAACAATAAACAGTTTCCAGTATGGCTGCAACTAAGAATGTCTTTTTTTTTTCTTTCTGGCCTGTCCAACAGTCCAAAACAAAAGATATTCACATTTAGAAGCTGGACCAGCAAATTATGTCAATTCTTTTCTAAACTACAACTGATTATCAAAATTAAATCTGATTTTTTCAACTGATTGACCAATTGACTAAACAGACAAATGAACTTTTGACAAGCAGCAATATCTTAGGCTCACTGATGTCCTATTTGGAGCCATATATGAAGTGACCCCTCCAAGATACTCTGGACTTACAGAGATGCATTAATCACCTCTCTAAGGTACATGTACAAGTTCACGGCTTGATATGGATCATTTGGTAGATTGAGGTGGGTCTCTGCCATAATAATATTGCATAGTTCATATATATCTGGATCACAGGATTTGGCTGACTGAAAGACACATTCATTTTTGCACAGTTGAACATGGTCATCTTCAACTGGGTTTAGAAAATCTCTTGTCCTATCCAGTTCAGGTACAGCAAACATCACATTAGGCCAACCGCTGAGAACATTCATGTTTTTGGATGGCCTGATGGTGTGCGCATTCCAAACCTGCGCAGTGTCATCCCGCTCATCCTGATAAAGAGAATATGCACACAGATTTAGGCCGGCAACTAATAATCCTGCATCATATATGAAGCAGAGCAGTATAATATAATATCTACACACCATATTTTTAACTGTAATTCTCCCCTCTCTCTACATCATCCTTGAATCTGTAATTTCCCATCCTGTCCTCTTTTTTCTATTCTTTCTCCTTCTTCTCTCTTCTTGCTCTTCCCTTCGTTTCTCACAAACAAACACACGTATAACACTATATGAAAACATTATCATTCATCAACACACCTTGATAAGTCCCATGAAAGAAAACTAGAGAAGGTTTTTGTCCAGTAGCCCGCCGTCAAAGAAGCCATTGTTTCTGACGTCTGCAAACAAGCAAAACCAGAACTCTATGCACTGGCTACAAAGAAAGCCCCACGAATACTCAATTCTTTGATTGGCAGTGCTGGCTCCATCCAGGTAACTGTCAAGTTTATTGTCTTGTTGAGTGGGGAGGAGAAAATGCTGAAAGCCTCTGACATAACCATTCTCGGTTCCAAGATCATCCCTGACAACTCTAGGACAGCCACCTAAACCTTGCACTGCTTCCATGTAATATCCACCGATCACCTTTGGGTCACTATTTCTTGTGTATGCATTAACCCAGATGATTTTTCAGGAAAAGCTATCAATACATCTGTTTATACCAATACCGTGTGGCTTAAGTTTATCATACAAATCAAGATGCCAGATGAAGTTTGGCCCTTTTGAAAAGTAACTCCATCATCTGAGACGTCTTGCCTGCATTAACAACACTCCTCTGGGATCCAACTCCCTCAAAACCAAATGCACATCTTCATTGTTCATGTTCTTGGCATTTAGCATACATCCATCTGTACCCGTAAAGCTGCCCAGACTACTGCAGTTGGTTACGAATGAATTCCACCATGTCTGCTAGTTCGGAGTATGTTTTCCAAGGAGGGTAGACTTTTGCGCTAAGTATTCACTTTAAGTGTCTCTCACTTAAGTGTAAACCGTGTTTACTGCCAAGCACCGATTTAATATCTTTATATTTGAGGCCAAGTTTAAAATAAAACTCTATGAATGGTTCCAGTATATGCTCCATTGTTGTTCTGTCTATGGTAACCAACTGACCCAGAAGTACTTTTACAATATCTCGGAAAAGTATATCTTTTTTTTTCTCACCCATTAATTCTTTTTTCTCTCCCATGTCCCCTACCGGGCTCCGCAGGTTTAACTTATGTACTATGTGTTTTTTTCTTCCTATGTGTTTATGATCTTTATTAAATATCTTTTGTGAAAAAGGAGTGTGTGGTTTGCCTTGATTTAAAATACAATTGAGGGTGCTATATCTGTAAGTAGATACAGGAAGGTTAAAGATTTGAGCTCAGATTTCTGAAGATGGATACATGACCACAAAAATAATAGTTTTTTTTTTTTCTTAGCAGAGTGGAAGACAGTGAAAGAGTAAGTGCAGAGTACCAAGGCAGAGCCACTACTGTGTTCTCAGCTGTTTTTATCAAGGAGTTTCAAAAGGACATGCATCTCTGAAGATAGGCTTTTGGGATTAATCCTTCTAAGCCAAAGATCACATGGTGGGTTCTGCTTTCATCCTTTAATGTGAGGAGCAGACTTCAGCAGATTCTTTGTTATGGTACCCACCACATCAAGCACTGTAGGTTTTAGAACTGACTGGATGTATTGTGCATCAGGATAACTTAAACTTAAGTAAGAATAAATCTATGGTCACTACATGTCATGTTTTTCTCTGTATCTTATATTTGAGGGTGGGTGCATTGCAATGTTAATTTATGTGATTATATGTTTTATCAATACACTTGCTCAATTTATAAGTGAAGGTTGTGAACTAAACATGATATTACAATAGTAGCACATTTGAAGTGTAGAGATGGTCATATGCCTCTTTTTTTAATATTCAGATGTTGTCACAGCAATGGAAGATCTGATCGTATTGCTAATCCAATGTTATATTTGTTATGACTGGGAGTCCAAAAATATGTAACTTGCAAGAGCATTTTCAAGAAATGCCATCAAAATCCCTTTCTAGATACAAAAAGGGCTGTTTCAAATAACAAATAACAAAAGGTTGTTTCTCATAAAAATGCCTTTCAAAAAATGTAGCACTTTAGAGCACAAAGATGCAAAATGGAGTTGCCTTAAACAATAAGGCAATCCAATGCAAACAAAGTCCCAAAACAAGAATCCAAACAGTGGTCAAAAGGCAGAGTAAACAGGTAAAAAAATGAATAAATCACAGTAAGCACAGTAGAAACTCACCAAACTTATCTAAGCACATTTGAAATGAACCACCAGGAACGACAAAAGACCCTCATGATTTTTAGGGTAAAGGGCAGATCATGACATTGATTGGCATGTGGCCTTGTCTCTTTTGGGACCACCTGCAATACATATGAAACATAACATAGGCATAGATAACAAAGTAGACAATAAACAAAAGTAATTTTAACAAACCTCAACAACTGAAAATTTAACCTTGGATAACATATAACAATATTTAGATCTGGGGAACAGTTGACCTCTTTTATTCCCTTTCTTTGCTTTTCTATGCCATTATTTTATTTCTGTTAGTTATTTTAACTGTTTTATAAGTTCCTTTTCTTAATTTTGTTAATTTATTTTTGGATGTACTTAGTTATCTCATTGTTTCTTGGGAGGTTTTAATGGCAAGACCTAGAATAGTTAATTTTCCTCAGGTGCTGCCATTATATTCAGGTAGTACCTACATGTGGACTGTATTAACCACCTGTTTCCTGGGATAAGCTTTTAAGTGTGCAGAGAGCCGAGGAGTAGTTGAACAGGTTTAAAAACATTTTAAATATAATGCAGGACAGGGACATACCTAAATTTGGAATTATTAGATAATTTAAAAAAAAACTCTGCAGTAGGTTAAAAGAGTTCAAAAAGAATCTGCAAAGGTAAAAACAGCTATATAAGATGTATAAAATTAATAACACCAGTGTGAATCATAGGGCATATGCGAACATGACGGCAACCATTAAGAAGGATATTAGGGAGGCTAAAAGACTCCCTAGAGAGGTTAGAGAGGAATATAGCACGTAAGGTGAAAGACAACCCAAAGTGATTCTTTCAGTATTTTAGTAGTAAAAGAACAGTCAAGGAGGAAGTTAAGTGTATCAGAAATAGTAAAGGGGAATTAAAAAATACAGACAGTGAAACAGCAGATGCTTTAAACTCGCATATTATTCAGGTCTTTACATGGGAGAAAGTGAATAACCTCTTAGCTGTAAAAGGGACTACTAAGCAGGTACTGAGTGATTTGGAAATTGTAGAATGAGAAGTACATACAGTGGGATGCAAAAGTTTGGGCAACCTTGTTAATAGTCATTATTTTCCTGTATAAATCGTTGGTTGTTACGATAAAAAATGTCAGTTTAATATATCATTTAGGACACACACACAGTGATATTCGAGAAGTGAAATGAAGTTTATTGGATTTACTGAAAGTGTGCAATAATTGTTCAAACAAAATCAGGCAGGTGCATAAATTTGGGCACCGTTGTCATTTTATTGATTCCAAAACTTTTAGAACTAATTATTGGAACTCAAATTGGCTTGTTAAGCTCAGTGACCCCTGCCCTACATACACAGGTGAATCCCATAATGAAAAAGAGTATTTAAGGGTTTCAATTGTAAGTTTCCCTCCTCCTTTAATTTTCTCTGAAGAGTAGCAACATGGGGGTCACAAAACAACTCTCAAATGACCTGAAGACAAAGATTGTTCACCATCATGGTTTAGGGGAAGGATACAGAAAGCTGTCCCAGAGATTTAAGCTGTCTGTTTCCACAGTTAGGAACATATTGAGGAAATGGAAGACCACAGGCTCAGTTCAAGTTAAGGCTCGAAGTGGCAGACCAAGAAAGATTTCGGATAGACAAGCGACGAATGGTGAGAACAGTCAGAGTCAACCCACAGACCAGCACCAAAGACCTACAACATCATCTTGCAGCAGATGGAGTCACTGTGCATCGTTCAACCATTCGGCGCACTTTACACAAGGAGATGCTGTATGCGAGAGTGATGCAGAGGAAGCCTTTTCTCCGCCCACAGCACAAACAGAGCCGCTTGAGGTATGCTCAAGCACATTTGGACAAGCCAGCTTCATTTTGGAATAAGGTGCTATGGACTGATGAAACTAAAATTGAGTTATTTGGGCATAACAAGGGGCGTTATGCATGGAGGAAAAAGAACACAGCATTCCAAGAAAAACACCTGCTACCTACAGTAAAATATGGTGGTGGTTCCATCATGCTGTGGGGCTGTGTGGCCAGTGTAGGGACTGGGAATCTTGTCAAAGTTGAGGGACACATGGATTCCACTCAGTATCAGCAGATTCTGGAGACCAATGTCCAGGAATCAGTGACAAAGCTGAAGCTGCGCCGGGGCTGGATCTTTCAACAAGACAACGACCCGAAACACTGCTCAAAATCCACTAAGGCATTCATGCAGAGGAACAAGTACAACGTTCTGGAATGGCCATCTCAGTCCCCAGACCTGAATATAATTGAAAATCTGTGGTGTGAGTTAAAGAGAGCTGTCCATGCTCGGAAGTCATCAAACCTGAATGAACTAGAGATGTTTTGTAAAGAGGAATGGTCCAAAATACCTTCAACCACAATCCAGACTCTCATTGGAACCTACAGGAAGCGCTTAGAGGCTGTAATTTCTGCAAAAGGCGGATCTACTAAATATTGATTTCATTTCTTTTTTGTGGTGCCCAAATTTATGCACCTGCCTGATTTTGTTTGAACAATTATTGCACACTTTCTATAAATCCAATAAACTTCATTTCACTTCTCAAATATCACTGTGTGTGTCTCCTATATGATATATTTAACTGACATTTTTTATCGTAACAACCAACAATTTATACAGGAAAATAATGACTATTAACAAGGTTGCCCAAACTTTTGCATTCCACTGTAGATAGATACTTTATTAATCCATCCATTTTCCAACCCGCTAAATCCAAACACAGGGTCACACTGGAGCCAATCCCAGCCAACACAGGGCACAAGGCAGGAATCCAACACCAGGCAGGGTGCCAACCCACCACAGGACACACACAAACACACCTGGGCCAATTTAGAATCACCAATCCACCTAACTTGCATGTCTTTGGACTGTGGGAGGAAACCCACGCAGACACGGGGAGAACATGCAAACTCCACACAGGGAGGACCCGGGAAGCGAACCCGGGTCTCCTAACTGTGAGGCAGCAGCACTACCACTGCACCACCGTGCCGCCCACTACTTTATTAATCCCAAGGGGAAATTCACATACTCCAGCAGCATACTGATAAAAAACAATATTAAATTAAAGAGTGATAAAAATGTAGGTATAACGGACAATAACTTTGTATAATGTTAACGTTTACCCCCCCGGGTGGAATTGAAGAGTCGCATAGTGAACGATCCCCTCAGTCTGTCAGTGGAGCAGGACAGTGACAGCAGTCTGTCGCTGAAGCTGCTCCTCTGTCTGGAGATGATCCTGTTCAGTGGATGCAGTGGATTATCCATGATTGACAGCAGCCTGCTCAGCGCCCATCGCAAAGCCACAGATGTCAAACTGTCCAGCTCCGTGCCTAAAATACAGCCTGCCTTCCTCACCAGTTTGTCCAGGCGTGAGGCGTCCCTCTTCTTTATGCTGCCTCCCCAGCATACCACCGCGTAGAAGAGAGCTCTCACCACAACCGTCTGATAGAACATCTGCAGCATCTTATTGCAGATGTTGAAAGACGCTAGCCTTCTAAGGAAGTATAGTTGACTCAGTCCTCTCTTGCACAGAGCATCAGTATTGGCGGTCCAGTCCAATTTATCATTCAGCTGCACACCCAGGTATTTATAGGTCTGCACCCTCTGCACACAGTCATTAGAACTGCTGAAATTAAGCAAATTGCCAGGACTAGATAATATTTACCCTTGAGTTCTTAAGGAGGTTAGCGAGTACATATATAAACACTTGACACATATTGTTTGGGAAATCACTGTATACTGGGGAAATTCCAAAGGAGTGGAAAATGGCAAATATTATCCCATTATATAAAATGGAAGTTCAGGCAGATCCAAGCAAATATAGGTCAGTTATGTATAGTACTAGTCCAAGGAAGTTATGCTCAAGCTTTATAATGCACTTGTAGGACTCAAATGGAGTACTTTGAGCAGTTTTAGTCTTGAGTTTACAAAAAGGACATAGCAGCACTGGAAAAGATCCAGGGAAAGATTTAAAGACCTGAGCCTTTTCAGTTTAAGCAAATGAAGATTAAGAGGAGACATGACTAAAATGTCTAAAATTATAAAAGGAATTAGTACAGTGGATTGAGACTTTTATTTTATAATGAGTTCATCAAGGACACAGTTGAAAAGTTGTTAAGGTTAAGTTTTGCAAAAACATTAGGACGTTTTTCTTTACACAGAAAACCATAGACATATGGGATAAGATAACCAGTAGTGTGGTAGACAGTATGACTTTGGTGACTTTCAAAACTAGACTTGATGTTATTTTAGAAGAATTAAGTAGATAGGACTGGCGAGCTTTGTTGGGCTGAATAGCCCGTTTTTGTTTAGATTGCCCTAATGTCCTAATGTTGTAACTGTAAAACACAAAATTGTCATTTCACTCTGACCACTTATCTGTTAGTTATCTTACTAAAAATGTGAAGCAACTGTAAAATGTACATTTGCTTTATAAAAGCATGAAATAAACCAATAAACATTAAAAAGCATCATAGTTAAGTGCAAAATTGTCTCTACTATCTTATCCAGCTGCTTCTTAAATTATGATAATCCCTCTGCTTTAAGACAGGGCTGTTTATTTTAGACTCCCACTATACTCCTTGTTGACTTTCATTTTTCCACTTAAATGCATTTTCCACATCTTTCACAGAGGAGCAGTTGCATAGTTTTTATTGTCCAAATAAAAACAAGTGTATTGGCTTCTGTTTTTTAACGTTATGTAAGTATAAATTTAATATCCAGTCTGAGAAGGAGCTTGCTTAGCATGGTATGCACTTTGTAACTTTGTTTTAAATGCATGCATTCATTTAACCTTCATTTGCTTGAGATGTTTTCTCTAATTTAAATAATGTACCTTTTTGGGGACTGGTTATCGCAGTGGATCTAGATAGATGTTCTCATTTTGGAGTATTTATGACATGATTGTAAATTTACATGTGATAAAATAATGAAAATACTGTATTTAGTATATCATTATGTTTCTAGTGGTATGCTATAACAGAAATTCATAATTCAAGTACAGTTTTGTTTAACACATCTCATAATATTGAACAGATTGAAGAATTAAACTAGAGTTGCTCATTTTGTCTGCTGTACAGTGGACATCAAGAAGCTGTTTTTAACAGAGTAAGTTAAAGCACCAAAGAGAGAAGAAACTAGTCTAGGTTTATCATTCAGGACAGTTTTTTGGGTTGTGGCAGATGACCAGGGACCTTGCCCAACCGGGACGCCTGGAGGAGGGAATGACCAGTAGAGGGGCAATATCTTCCCTGGGGCACAAGATGGCAGCACCCATGGATAGCATCAGGGCCACGGATACGGAGCTGGGAAGCTCAACTCTGTGGGGGCTCATGGCCACCACCAGGGGGCGCCTGGACAACTCCGGAGCCTTGGCATACAGCACTTCTGAGTGTAGTATAAAGGTGGCTACTTCACTCCACCTGGGGAGCTGGAGTCGGATGGTAGTGGACAGAGCTTGCGAGAGAGGAGTGGAGGTGGCAGAAGAAAAGGAAAAGGATGGTGAGATGAGTTTATTGTGGAGGTTCAAGGACTGTGTGTTTCTTAAAAGAAAATAAATACCGTGTGTTTGGACATTTGGCTGTTTCAGTGTTTGTCCATGTCCGGGCATCTTTCACAGGGTATAGGAGATGACCAAACCATTAAGGTGTAGCAAACATAATATGATACATCTCAAAGTACTTTAAAGAGCAACTGTTCCAAAGCTAGAACTGTTAAACTTAATTGTAATAAATCTTGACCAGTGGCAAAGTATAATAAAAATATAACATGTTTAGAATTATTAAAGTTCACCTGAAAATTTTGAAGCATGTAAATAAATTAAGAAAGCAATGGAAAATAAGAAATTAAAGATAATCCACAGCAGAGTTAATACAAACATTAAAAAAAGCTGCAAAGAAAAAAAAAGCAGTATAATGTTTACATGGCAAATAATTCCAGCACTAATCATAGGGCTTATGAGAGCATGAGAGCAATGATTGAAATTTATTTTAGGGTTGCTAAAAGACAGTTAAGGAGAAATATCGTGGAAAAAGATAAAGATGACCAAAGAGATTCTTTTGTGATTTCAATCTAGGAGATAAAGTGTATCAAGAATGGTAACAGTGAATTAAAATATACAGAGAATGAAAGGTGAAAGCTATAAATTTGCTTTTTCACATGTAAAGAAGTCAATACACTCCCTGAAGTTATAAGGACCGCTAAAGAGGTTTTGAATGATTTGGAAATTTTTGAAGAAGCAAGAAGTGCTGCTTGGATTAAAAAAGGCTGAAATCTAACAAATCACCAAGGACAAATTTATCCTAGAGTGCTCTAGATTACTTGTTTTCTTGTTTTTGTGATCAAATGTTTATTGAAATACAAAGCACACATTTTAAAGGGGAAACATAAACAATTTGCAAAGGCATTAGAAAAAGGTAAAACCCTATGCTCGGCGCCCACCTCAAGTGCTTTCGGTAACTGAGCACATACATAAAGCTTTGATGCATATTTTTCAAAAATCAATGCACTGTAAAAATATTGCTGCAAGTAAGAATGAAGCAAAAGTTATTTTTTCATATAGAAAAGGTAATCTGGCAGAACCAAATAACTAAAGGGTAGTCATCTGAACTTGCGTGATATGTAAATTAATGGAAGAAATCATTAAGGAAAATATTGAGCAACACATGTCAAAAACATGTTTATCACTGAATGATCAACTTGTGCATCAACATTTTGCTGGAATTCTATGGAGAAGCAACAAGAGAAAATGATCAGAGAATTGCATATGATATTGTTTTGATTTTCAGAAGGCTTTTGATTAAGTCCCAAATAAGAGGTTGTTGATCTAACTAAAAGAGTGTGAGTTCAAAACGTGTTATGTAAATAGGTGAAAAATTGGCTTAAACAGAGGAGGCCGTAAGGAATTATATAAAGTTAAAAATGAGGTCCTTCAAAGACCAGTGCTGTGGCCACTGCTAATTTCTAATATATATTAGTTATCTTTATAAGATTATAATAGCAAGATAGTTAAGTTTTTAGATTATAGTTTTTAGACTAAGTGAAATGCCAAATAATCTAAAATCAGACAACTCATTCAGAGTTATCATATATAATATAAGTAAATTTAAAGTATAGTACATTGAAATGAAAAAAGTTAGACTTGAATACACAATGGGAGGTTTGAAACCTAAAAAGGCACCTTATAAAAGGGACCTAGAAGTCTTTCTGGAGTTATTTCTTTCTACATCCAGACAGTGTACAGAAGCAATTAAGAAGGCTGATAGATAGATAGATAGATCGATAGATAGATCGATAGATAGATAGATAGATAGATAGATAGATAGATAGATAGATAGATACTTTATTAATATCAAGGGAAAATTCACATAATCCAGCAGCAGTATACTAATACAAAAAATAATAATAATAATAATAAAAATAATAGACTACATAGTCTAAAGTTTGGAGTTCATGTAAAGGGAAATGGTTCTTAAGCTGTATAAGACACTAGTGAGACTTCGTAGGGAATACCGTATGCTGTTGTGATAGAAATGCAATAAAAAGACATAGCAGTGATAGAGAGAAAAGCAACTAGGCTGATTCCAGAACTATGAGGTGTAAGCTACTATATGGGGAAAAACTGAAGGAGCTAAACCATTTCAGTTTAAGCAATTGGAGATTAAGAGCTCACAGTTTTACATTTTTCTAAACAATGGAGCTAATTGGTATAGTGGATCCCATCGTTTTTTGTAATTCATTATCAGTAAATTTTGCACAAGCAATTGAAATATTACATCACCCAGAGGAAAAGAGACACATGGAATATATTACCAAGTACCACTGGTACTTTTGGGGAACTCAACGCAGTGTTATATTAGAGAAATTACATAAGTAGGATTGATGTGTATTGTTGAGTGGAATGGCCTGTTCTCATCCAAATGTTAATATTCTAAAATTTAAATATTCAAAGATACTATTCTGATGCAATTTTTTTGCTGTAATTTGTCAAAGTTAAAACCTTTTATGTTTGGTATCCTGCCTTTTGCAATAAAGAAATATATTATATCCATCCTTCCTTGAACCTGCGAAGTGTAATTTAGTATCACCAGGTTTGGTGCCGAACACTGACAGGAAAAAAATGGTATTTGGGGTACCAATCAGTCCATCACAGACAACACTCATTCATAGCAGGCCAACTTAGAGTCACTAACCTTTTTAACTCAACCAGTGGGGGGATTGAGGATAGGAGCGTCTGGAAAAGAAAAATCCACAGACCTGGGGAGATTATGTAGATTTGATACAGACAGAGACAAAGCTAGGATTTCAGCTTTGTACAGTTAAATGTTTTAGACAGAAAAATTATACAATTCAAAACAAATCTCTGAAAAACACTAGAAATGGTTAAAGAAGAAAATAATGAAAAAAATCAGCTTTGTGAGAAGACCTCGGGGGGCAGATATTTCTGAATATATAAAAAACTGTGCTATATTTTATTGTTAGTAAATATTATTAAGGAGTCAAAGCTGACTTTAGTGAACAATAGTGGACTGCTGACTGATATTTAATTTTACTTTTTATTTGGTTTCTTGATTTTTAATTTGCTTGTTTAAAATATTTATTTGAACCTTTATAAAGGAAATTTGAATGTTTTATTTTTGCTGTAGCAAAATTCACAACTTCATATTGTAAATAAAATGAATTACTGTAAAGACCTGAAAGGGTATCAGTTCATAATAATTGTGCAGACAATTCTTGGGTTTTACATGTAAATCGTGCACTAAAGAAAAGCAGGAATTGCATTGAACTCTGTACATGTAATAATGCTACTATTACCACTACTAATAAGTAAAAGTGGCTTTTTTAAACGGTTTTTACCAAGATGTAATCAAGTTTACCCAATTGAACAAAATGCATATAAAAACATGTTAAAATTGATTTAATTTAAATGTAATTGAAGCTACTGTATTATCCATCCTTCCATTTTCTAAACTCATTTAGTGCAATTAGTGTAATTGTCATGTGGAGATGGAGAAGAAAAATTAGATTACTATGGGAAAATAGCCATTTACTTGGGAAACAAGACCTTTGGGATCCAACTTAGAGAGTGGAAACTTTTTTTTGTTTTTGTTTTTAAAAAAAGAAACAGCTTAACAATGTCAGACTGGATAACCCAGGAGACCAAGAGGGTACACTTTGTTTTACTAATACACTGAGACAAGTTGGAGAAAGGTCACAAAGACACTTATAAGTCAATGTAAGAATTTTACAATCAATATGTAATTTAGTGGGATGCCAGTGTGCTGAATACATGATGTGTGTAATATGAAAGAAGAATAGAAAATTAGAAGCAGCCTGGCAGCTGCATAGTAATAATATTGTAGGCGGGTAACAAATGTTTGGGAAAAGCCAAAACAGAAAAGCCAAAAATCTGTGATGCTCAGATACTTACAAAATATATTTTACTAATGTGTTTCTTCCCCTGCCATTAGAACTTATTCAAAGGTACCTGAGTCCACACTAAGGGGACTTTTAAGCAATATTCAGCCCTGGGAGAAAAGAAACAAAAAGAAAATTATCCCTAAAAGAGTTAAAAGAACTGACGCTTCTATATTTCAGAAGAAACATTTCCCTTTTCTGTTTCATTACAGAATATAGATTTTATTTTGTAAATGCTGTATTGGAAATGTCTCTTATCAGACTAGTAAAATTTTACTTCTTTAAGTAAATATGAAAATGGAAATGCCAGTTTAACAAAATTTCACTCATTTTGTTAACGTGAATATAGAAACTTTGTTTTTCAGCCTTCTGAAAGTTTTTGACATTTAAATTGATCCAGCAAAATGTCACAAAGAAATAGATTTAAGCTGTTAGCCTAGCAAAACCTTGCTTTTTTAAATTAATGAAAACATGGAAAGCCTGCCTACAAAATTTTTTATTACTTTCTATTATTATAGGTGTATAGTGCACCTAGTAAAGTATTTTTTTCTAACATAATATAACATTCTCAAACCCAATTCTTGATTACATGTTGCCAAGATCTACTGCAGCATCACTGGGTCTAAGACAGAAAACACCTTTAAATAGGCAGGCAGTCTGCCACACAGGGCACTTTTAATTAACATGATCTCAGAAACTTGAGCTCCTTGTCTGACAAAATGGACTTTTTTTCATTAATAACGAAACAGGAAAATTTTTGTAAAGAAATACTACCATTTTAAAACAGTACAAAGACAATATGTCAAGACATTAAATTCTTACTTTAATTTTGTTATCTTGTAATGACAGTATAGCTTCTCACAAAAAAACAAAGGAATATTGAGAGTATGTAGTCAGTTATTTAAGCTTAATTTAATTTATTATCATTGTACCTTTTAATGCCAAGAAGGAAGATTGTTGTTGTTAATGTATTAACAATAAACATTATCAACATAATTTAAAGAAATGTGAATTTGTGTAAAATTCAGGATTAATATCAGATAAAAACACACAAAACGCATCTAAAAGAAAATATCAATTTGTAGACAATAGAAGTAACAGGGGTATCACTTACTGTATATAGCAAGCTCAGTGCACAGTTTTATTCTTTTCTTCTGGATATTTTTTCAGAGTCCTCCTCCAATGTCCATTGGCATTATGTTTTCAAGTCTGTAAATATTGAAATATACAATGTTTTCAGAACATGTATCACACTCCTGTCCTTTCTTTACTTGTTCTAAATTACTGCACCATAAATGCCCATGTCATTCTATTCATAAAATTTGCTTAATGATATTTTTCTTTGTTTTTTACACTGAAGACCACCTATTACCACCAGGAGCAATGCCACTGAACATTGGTACCCAGTTGTGAATCTCTGCTTATCTACACTGGCTCACACTCCACCACTTTTGAATGTCCTTAAATATCATTTTTACCTCAACAAATCTCCTGCTGCTGTTATCGACATTACTGAATGTTGTTTCCCAGATGTGAATTGCTCTTTTCATCAGACAACTAGAAAATAATCACCAAAATATGTCACAGTCACAATTGTTCACATTGTTTCATTATGAGCAATGAAGAACATAATAGACAAATCTAAAAACTATTGGTACCCAAGCTATTTGAAAAAAAAAAAAATACTATAAACACATTTGAAATAGAACTGAAATATTTTTAACACGGCTTTGAATGCAAAGTATACAGCCAGCCTCATTCAGAAAGGAGGAGATGGAAGATTACACATTATTGGGTGGATGGAGGAAGATGCAAATGAAGAGCACAGTTTATATTTTTTTTGTTTTCTTTTTTCACAACACAAAGATGATAAGCATTTTGGCAATTATGAACATGTTTTAAGTGTGCATAGATAGGCCTTCTGATAAACTGATACTCCGCCCAAGACTGTTTCCTTCCTTGCTCTTAATTCTACTGGTGTAGTGCAGGACAAAATGGCAATGCCACATTCTTCTATAGCACATGATACTCTCACTGCAGCTTCACAAGACAGCATAAACTTTTGACTAAAACTAAACGTTGATCACCCAGCTCAGCTAAAGTGATTTTTTTTGTTAAGGTTTTTCTGTTTGGAACTGCTACTGTAGGCCTCCCATCATAAGACTTTTAACAGATAAGAGGAGACCATTCAATCCTTCAGGCTCATTTGCTTAGCTAGAAGCTAAGTTGTTGCAATATCTCATTCAGATTCTTCTACTTCAACTAATTGATAAACCCAGTGAATACAGTGGCTATAAAATGTATTCTTCCCCCTAGAGACTTTCACATTTGACATTGCCATTGATCAACAGAAAAAGACAAAGTAAAAATAGACCTCTATAAAGTAGTCTAAATAATTTACAAATATAACACACAAAATAATTAATCACATAAATATTCACCCCTTCAACTCAGTATTTATTAGATGCAGCTTTATCAGCCTTGGCAGGCTTCAGTCTATGTTGGTATGTCTGTACAAAGTGATCAAAATTAATTACAAATCTACTACATAATAAAACACTAAGGTCTATTTGTCCTGTCCCTCTGAGTAATCTGATTGCTCAGTTTGCCTTTGGTGACACGGTCAAAGAGAAAGTGTGAGTGTGAAATTCTAAAACCAGATGAGAGGTGAGAAAAGCTCCTCAAAAATATGACAGAGTCTGAGAAGCAGGCTTTATGGGAACACGCTGGAGAGACAGAGTGGCAGTAAAGAGATGTTCACACACGCCAATGCAGAGGAAAGGTACTGAAGGTACACGTAGGGCAAGAGCTAACAAATATTTTTTATTTACTCTATTACTTCTCTTCAACAGGTGCTGTGGCCAGTACTTTATAAAATAAAAAAAACATTGCTGTGTAGCGTGGACTTTATGCCTAAGGTTGTTTTCTTGCTGGAAAACAAATCTCGAAAGGCACATGTTTCTTTTGGACTGAATCAGGTTTTCCTCCAGGATCTCCCCATACTTAACTGCAACCTCTACTCTCATAAGCCTTCCAGGTTCTGCATCCTCTTTGTATAATGTTTCCATCGCTGTGGTTCACAGTGGGGGTAGTGTGTTTCTCATAATGTGCAATGTTTGGCTGACATCAAACTTGATGTTAAGTCTGGTGGCCTAAAAAGCTCAATTTTGGTCTCATCAGGCCATAGAACCTTATTCCAGCTGACTTTAGTGTCTCAAATGTGCCTTCTGGCAAACTCTTGCTGAGATGTAATTTTTTTTTAACAGTGGCTTTCTCTTTGCCACTTTACCATAAAGCTGTGACTTATTTCTATAAATGATATGCTCCACACATGGTGTATTTTAGAGAGCTTTGTGCTTATAATATTTAGGAACATCACACATTGTTCAACATCAGAAATATTTAATATATACAAATCTGCACATTAAGTAGGCCCCAGGGTCCTGGCTATGGTACAATAACAACATTTATTTTTGTAGCACATTTTTATAAACAGGATGTAGCTCAAAGTGCTTTAGAAGATGTCAAAGAAATAGAAGAGAAGAAAAAAATAGAAATAATCAATAAAGAGAGTTCTTATATATAGTACAGTTTTTAAGTCTTTAAAGATGAGCCAATGATAAGGTCAGATGGCTGGAGAAGACAGAATAAAAACCTCAAATAGTGGATGTTGAAAAAAAAATCTGCAGGGGTTCCAAGGCCAAAAAACCACCCAGCCCCTACTGGGCATTCTACCAGAAATAAGCCAGGTATTATTGCTTTTCAGGATTTGATCCTGTGGGTCTTGTGAATTGTTGGGAAATCTGCTTTAATTCGATCATCATGGGCAGCTGCACATTGCTTTAATAAGGTGGTGGTGGGGCAAAAAGCTACCACAGAAAAACAGAAGAAAACAGTGAAAAGTAAAGATTAACTGCAGATTCACTGAAGTGAATGATAATTCTGTGCATATCTAGGTTATTAAGGGTAGAACTAAACTTAAGCTGCAAAAAAGCAAATAAAAAAGTGTGATTTTACGAGTTTCACAGTATTAGCCTGGCATATCTCTATTGGAAAAGTATTCCAGGTATTTGTTGCCATCTCACCACTTCTTTTATGCTTGGCTCTTGAAATAATAAGTAGACTGCTATTAAAAGATCCAAAGCTACAAGTTAGAATGTTGAGGACAGGCATTCCAAAAAAGAAGGAGCAAGATAATCTTAAGCTTTATATACTATTTGTATTATTTTGTATTATTTTATTGTATTATTAATAGTTTAGTGTTGACTGTAATAACCATTTGAGTCATGCTCCTTAATGGTCATTATCATGTATGCTACAAATTTAAATTATAAAACTGTTTACTACTTTACTAAACTTCTGCTTGATATTTTATTAAACATTACTGCAAACTGTTGAGACAACATGACTGAGGTAATTTTTAACTCCATGAGATCCAAGCCATTTTTTAGTGTTTTGCAGTATTTTTGAAGACTGCCTGTTTATTGCCAGGTCCTCCCTGCATGGAGTTTGCATGTTCTCCCCATTTCTGCGTGGGTTAACTACAGGGTCACGGGGGTCTGCTGGAGCCAATCCCAGCCAACATAGGGCAGAAAGCAGGAAACAAACCCCGGGCAGGGCACGCACACACACACACACACACACCCACACACCAAGCACACACTATTGACAATTTAGAATCACCAATGCACCTAACCTGCATGTCTTTGGACTGCGGGAGGAAACCGGAGTACCCGGATAAAACCCATGCAGACATGGGGAGAACATGCAAACTCCACGCAGGGAGGACCAGGGAAGCAAACCCGGGTCTCCTAACTGTGAGGCAGCAGCGCTACCCACTGCGCCACTGTGCCACCCACCTTATCACTCTCTCTATGTAAATAAATAAATGTAGTAATAAATAAGTATAGTAATTCACATACTTTTCCTGACAATTCATTTATTATGTGTTAATACAAGCTCTGTTCCTGATCTCTCAAACACTTAGATGAAACATAGGACAAGGCATAGATATACACAAGCTGGTTTTATTTGTCAACTCTGTGATTGGGAGCACCTCTAACTTACACTTGTATATCTTACCTCTGATTGGTCAAGGAAGTCAATTAAGGGCTTGATTTTTTCTCTAAAATGTCCTTCTTACAGTGTTTTTTACAGGAAGTCCATATTTTAAACTATTACAACAGACCAAAATACTTAACCTACTCTGAGAGGAATGTGTGTGTCAAAGTTCATAAAGGAGCATGCCTTAAGACTTTTTTTTTCCTGATTTTGCAGTGACTTCAGGGAAGAACCAATTACAGAAAAGCTGCTGGCTCATTTTCAGAGCTGCAGCTGTGCAGTTTTCATCTAATAAAACCGACTGTTTAATATAAGCTATTAAATACAGACTACCTTCCACTTTGTGTGTTTAGCCTGTCTGTGGGTTTGCCGATTTCTGAGGGTTAAACAACTGGTTAGGTCTGAGGGGGTGTTTTCAGGCATGATCTGGCAATAGTTATTTGGAAC
Organism: Polypterus bichir lapradei; assembly: GCA_026402145.1. Taxonomy (NCBI): domain Eukaryota; kingdom Metazoa; phylum Chordata; class Cladistia; order Polypteriformes; family Polypteridae; genus Polypterus; species Polypterus bichir. The sequence goes on along the minus strand of JANRMT010062861.1, from coordinate 52,663,232 downwards.
TTCGGATGGAAAGACAAGGTTCTTAGTGACTTTGCTCCCTCTCATCTGGGAAGGTAGTGCTTACACCATCAGTGCCATGAAGGAGCGATCTATGTGCCTTTATCTTTGGAGATACATTCATGTACCAGAAACAGTCTCTTTCATTTGCTATATCAAGATTTTAATTCTGTCATGAGATTAAATCTCTCAAAGATGACATAATGTTGGCTCATGATGACAAAAGAGAGATTTACTTCTGTAAAGCACATTGTAATGAAGGATCAAAAAGTGAAGGTGCATGAAATGTCAGACACTATAGTGATCAGTTAGAATCCATTCTTCATGAGTAATTAAACATGAAGAGGTCTTTTCATGAAAGGTATCTAGAATGTTGATTCCTGAAATGAAGCATTGTCACGTCCAACTTTTCAAGGTGAATATTGAACTATTGAACTCCAGCAGGGAGACATTTAAAACACATTTGCTACGTGTTATTGCAACTTGGATACATCACTATGACTCAGAGTCCAAACAACAATCAAAATATAGCAGCATAGTGATTTACGTTTTCTAGCATTGCTACAGGAAAGAAAACCAAGTTAGCTATGGCTCTTGTTTTTTCTTTTTACTTTGTTTCTGGTTTGCACCTTGGCTTTGGCTTCAGTTTTGTTTGATCCTCAGGTATCCTGAAACTTGTATACTTTTTTGACTACATTTCTGCCTTGCTGTTTTGCACTGCTTTTCCAACTTCCAACTTTTTTTTCGTGTATGACCTTTTAAACCACTGAGTATTTTAAACAATCATGACAGGAAGTGACACAAGTATGAATTTTATAGTCACTTTTTGGCTATGGGGCATTTAGTCTACAGTAAGGATGTGAGTAGGGCAAGAAGAAGAGAGCCTAAGACAAGGAGAAAGAGAGGGGGTAAAAAAAGATAATTTGGAATGGTGTCTTAATGTTGAAAATGACAGAAGACAGATAGTAAGTATACCTTTCACATTTTGGGTAGCACACTGAGGTAGCAGGGTTTGGTTTCTTTGATTTATTTTGTGTTTTTCCTTTGATATTTTCTTCTGTGTTCTATTTTATTAATAAAACACATTTTTGTATTTTTGGGCTTTTAGGCATGATTCTACTGTGAGTATCAGTAGCATGCATCTTACAGTTACAATATTGAAACATATGCAAACATTTATTTAAATCTTGTGAAAATGGGTATGAATATAAATTATTCTACTGTATACTGATAAGCACCAAGCCAGCTATGCAGACACTGATTTGCACTTACATATGACAAACTATATTATGCAAACAAAAGCAGAAAGCTGTTTATGAAGGATATGGAATGGAAAGAAAAATCTATTGCCATTTGCTTTCAAACTACAACATGCACACATGATTTATTTATTATTGTTATTGGTGTTGTATACTACATGCATTTACAAGATGTGCACTGTGTCAACATTTTAATGTTTGAAATAACATTGCCACAGAAATAACAACATTAATGCACTAATGCTTTTTCCAGTATAATACTGCTCAATTCCTCCTCAGTGGTGGATTTAGATGGACCATACATTTCACTTCCTGTGCAGCAGAAATAGCAAGGTGACCTTCTGTTAAGAAATCCTAAATCTTCACTGTTGCCAATAGGTTTGCACAATTCAGAGTAGTGTAGATATTAATCAAAGATCCAGTCCAAATGCTGCTGGGATATATATTTGAGATCTGGCTTTTAGAGAAACATGTTGAAATCTGTATTTTGAAGGAAATTATTTTAACAGATTTTAAATCTGAAAGATGAAGTCTCCTGTTAATATAACTAGTTTTGTTTCTCAATTTTTTTCCAGTAGAGTAACTTTCCTTCCATGAAAGAAATATCACCTTAGATTCTCATGGTTGAGATAAATAAACTGTAAGTGTGTATTCATCTGTTCATTTATTTTCTTTTCACACTGTAGTAAGTCCCATTCAATAGTTGATGCAGGGTAGAGTAGCAAAACAAGAACTCTGTGTGGAGCATAAATTGAAAAGTTAAAGACAACTAAAAGATACAGGTTGGATATATTGTTAGTATACAGTGCCTATAACAATGTATTCATCTCCTTGGAAGTTTTTAGATTCTATTGTTATACAACATTGAATCACAGTGGATTGAATTTGGCTTTTTGACACTGAGCAGCAAAAAGACTCCTTAATGTCAAAGTGAAAGCAGATCTCTGCAAAGTGGTCTAAATTATTTACAAATATAAAACAAATAGAGAATGGTTGCACAAGTATCCACTCCCTTTAATATGACACAAGTAAATCATCACTGGTGCAGCCAATTTGTTTAGAGGTCATATAATTAGTTCAATGGAGATCACCTGTCTGTGATCTGTGATCACCAGTCAGTCAGGGGATTTCAGTTTATTATAGCAGCAGTTCCCAGGATCAGTCCTGGTAGACCTCTGTGGCTGCAGATGTTTATCTCAACCAACTTTAGTTTTAATTGGACTCCTAATTTAAATAACCAGGCTGTTATTTTCCAGTCTTGGTGTTTACAAAAAAGACAAAACTGGATTTCTAAATTTTTATTACTAAGCATTTCTGTATGTTACATAGAGATACTTTAATGTTTCTATCTTTTTATTTTTAAGACTAGGAGGCTTACCCACTGCTCGCTTCGCTAGCCACCCTCCCGGCCTGCGTCACGCACCACTTCGCATCTCTGCCACTCGCGTTGTGAAGAGGAGGGCTGAACGCACCCCAAGGAAATGCAGTCGCTCTTCCGAAACCCCTTCTTAAACGGTGATACAATGGGAAACAAATACATTTTTTTTTTTTACCTCCTCTTTGCTCGATCATCTGCTGGATTGCTGTCACGTGATCTGCATCTTGTGCGGTGCATTGAACATTTAATAGCCTGTACAGCAGCTGTCTTTCTCATCTACTATTTGTCTTTGTCTTTTATTTCCGGCCCGTGGTTAAATCTCTTGGCACAATGTCTCGTCTCGCAGGACATGAGTTCTTGATATTTTTTAGTTTATAATTTAAAAGCGGAATAAGAATGTAACAACATCAATAAAAGTTTGATAAATTCTGACAAGAATGATACCAAACATATATACGTTGGTTTTAAAATAAGTCCAATTTAAAGCTCGACAAAAAATGTGACTTAAAAACGTGACACAAAATCATTGCACTTTTAGGCTTAGGATTTTATATATAGAGAGTAGATTTTCATTATTATCATGATTTTAATTTTAAATTTCAAGCTGTACTGGCCATTATTTACCAATGAGCAGACTGGTAGGTCTAATACCTCAAGTAACTGCAACTTTTCATCATTTTGTGTTTTGCCTGTCTTGTCTACTTCATTCACTGTCTTTATTATTAGGCAATTAAGAGAGCAAAAAAGGTTAACTAATAGAAAAATGACAAAAGGCAAAAATTCTGATGTTTCTAAAGTTATTATAAATGAATATCTCACATTACTGTGCTTTTTTTAATTCAGAATAAGAGAAGAAAAAAAAATAAAAGACTGGCTAATTAAACAATGAGATCAATTCAAAGTAAAATGGCTGATTCATTGTGAAGGAAGTTGAGATGAAAACCTACAGGCACAGTTGTCCTCCAGGACTGAACTTGAAAACCATTGGATTGTAATATAAATAAACTTGCATCTGAAAGGTACAACCTGTGGTGGATTGGTAAAGTAGCTTAACCTACATAATGAATACAAAAGAACACTCCAAAGAACAAGTCAGGGGAAGGGTACAAGAAAATATCCAAGTCCCTGAATACCTCTTGGCGTTCAGTTAAATCAATCATTAAAAAATGGAAAGAATATGGCACACCTATATATCTGCCCAGAGCAAACCATCCACAAAAACCGAGTGATCATGCAAGAAGATGACAACCAAAGATTAACACTGAAAGAGTTACAAGATCCAGAGATTGGAGATTGGGCAGACAACAACTATTGATCTTCTGCTTCCCTAGTGGAAGCTTAATGGGAGAGAGTTAAAGAGAAAGATACTGTTAAAAAATGCACAAACCACCTTGGGTAGATTTTCCCTGGAGGCACATGGTACAGTATGAAGTCAGGTAGAAGAAATTTCTATGGTCTGATGAGACCAATGTTTAACTTTTTGGTCATCAAATACTACACATTACCAAAAAAACTCAATCCCCACTATGAAGCATGGTGGTCGCAGCATCACGTTGTGGGGTTGCTTCTCTGGAACAGGCCTTCACAGTGTAAAATGAATTCAAGAAAATACAGGAAAATTTTGAAGGAAAACCTATTAAATTCTATCACAAACCTGTGCTTTGGGAGAAGATTTGTGTTCCATAAAGACAACAACCTCAAGCATGAACTCAAAGCTAGCCATGCATGGTCTACAAACAATAATGCTAATATCCTGGAATGGCTGAGTCAGAGTTCAGATTGCATTTCAAATGGGAACTTGTGGTTGAACTTGAAAAAGACTGGTCACTCATGAGCCCTATGCAACCTGAGAGAGTTTCAGGAGTTTTACAAAGAAGAATGGGGAACAATTGCAAAGTGCAGATATGCAAAGCTAATAGACACCTGTGCAAGTAGGATACAGGCTGTCATGGGTAACTTGAAAGCAGTGAATACTTATGTGATCATTTATTTTGTGTTTTATATTTAAAATTAATTTTGATCACTTTACAGAGATCTGTTTTCACTTTGATATTAAAGAGTCTTTTGGTGTTGATCAATGTCTAAAAAGCCAAATGAAATCCAAAATGATTTGATGCTGTATAATAATAAAATATGAAAACCTGAATACTTCTTATAGGCACAACAAACTTTATAAAATGTTTATGCTTTAACAAAGTTCTAGTTTACATTTTCTTTATGATAGATTACCATCCATTACTATCTAGAGAAAGCCAATCAAAGTTCATGACCTCATTATAGCCCTTTCACAGTTTCAAGATAGTGAGTCTTATTCTTCTTCTTTCTTTGCTACCTATGGAGAACTGCCAAAGTGGGTGTAGCCTCAGTAATGATGCTGAGCCTGGGAAGAGTAGTTATTGGATATATGATTCCACTATGTTTAGAAGCTATTTAACACTGGAATCCCTGAAGCAGGCAAAAATATTTGTAATTCCGGGCCACCTTAAATTCCTTCACACCTCCTCATCAGCACCTTTGTTTTGCAAATGTGTCAATCAGCACTGAGAGCAGGCAGCCTGCTCACCCATCCTCCACCAAGGCAGCTGAAGTATGCGTATCTTGGAGTTAGATGCCTGGAATTTTATAGGATAAATAATATATCATTATTTGGAATACATACATGTCATGTGTGTTCCATGTCTACAGTGATCTGTGTAAATGTAGAAAGACAGGAAATGCGAGGCATGAAATGTTGATCACATAACTAAAATAGAAACCTTTTTCATGTTATAGTAATAACAACAAAATGTTGACATGAAGTGTATTATGTGTGAAGACTGAAGTCCAAATATCAAAAAAAAACTTTCACAAAAAGTATAACAAAACAAGTTGTCTTTTTTATAACATGGATGTGATGAGAGTTCTCCCCTTGTTTTATTTTTAGGATAAAGCTAAAAGTTTAGAAATTGCCTTATGGAATGCAGAGGTCAGTAACCCACTGCAGTTGAAGTTCCTGTCTGATCAGGGCCTGTATTGGGACCAGTAGGCCTGACTTCAAATCCAGCAACCCTTTTTGAGGCTTTTCTTTTGATTCCTTGTGTTCTTTTTAGTATTTCGGACATTTGTGCTCGGTGCTGTCAAAAAACCTCAGCAAGTTTATTAAAATGCAAGATATCTTAAATAATTGAAAACGAATAAAAAATTACATTGGTGCCACCTGAGCCCATCTCAGGTATCCATCTCTTATAATAGAGCAGGTCAACTAAGAACCAAAAGAATACCTAGAGATCAACAGGGGTTATGTTTAAAAATATGATATATTTCAAAAGAATATTGCATCACAGCACAAAGTGAGTATCTAAAGGCTGCAAGAGGTAGCTCTGCTATTTGTTAGGCTACACTGGAGGTACCCTGTAGAGTTCTGGAAATGCTAAAACTGATTTATTTTTGTCTCTGAAATTAGAGTAGCATAATGAGAGATAGGCCTTACCCATGTTTGGCCATTGGCTGTTATACAGGTGCAACAATGGCACATGCTGGAATTTATAGGATGCTCATACCAAAAACTTTTGCTGGACATATGTATGAATGTTGTAAGTGTAATTTATACTTGATTAATACCTATCTGTGGCCATGTGGGTTTAATGTAATGTATCATATGTCCTTTTCATCCACATTATTTGCCCAGGAAAATAAGCTACATCATCCATATTAATGTTTATATTCCTGACCAGGGGCCTCATGCATAACACCGTGCATAGAATTCACACTCTAGATAAATAGATAGATAGATAGTTAGATAGATACTTTATTAATCCCAAGGGGAAACTCACAGAATTCTCTAACATGGTGTACGGACAAAAGCGAAAATGAGCTTAAACACAAAAAAATCCACATGTATAAATCTGTGTGAATGCCAACTTCCACGTTCTTCCACTACATAAATCCCAGTGAAAGTGAAAAGTAACGCACGTGCACGCGCCTGCTGTCTCGCCCTTTCTCCTCCCAGAATTACGCCTCTTTGAATATGCAAATCAATGTAAATAGCCCTTAAGCTCAGTGTTCTGTGAAAAGGCAATGGCAAAAGCATGGGAGAAATAGAAGAAATTCAGCGAATACCAAGTGGAGGCAAGGAAAAACGTACTATTTGTTGGTTTAAACAGTGGTATAAACAACAAATGGAAGCTGATCGCGTGACATAGAGTGTCGGAGAAACTCAAAAGCTCAAGTTCACAAAGTCGCACAGTGCCCGAAATAAAAAAGAAGTTGTCAGATATCAAAGTTGTGAAAAGGCGAGTCGTAGCCCACCGTCTGAGTGTCATATGAAAGCTTATTAGGGTACAGAGAAAAAAAAAATAGGCACACAGTGGGAAAAAAGCACGAAATGTCAACTTTAATCTCTAAATTTCCACTTTAATCACATAGTTTAGTTTGTCATTAAAGCAGAACATCATAAACTTCATCTTAAAATCGTTTAATTTACTAGTTTCTCATATCCCATTGTAACTTAAGTAGCATGTTAAATGCTTTGTTTTTTATTTGATCTTCTATGTGCTCTATGTGTGTGAATCACTACGTGCTTCTTAAACCGGCTTTCTCTTCCTCTGACAGGACACAGAATCCATTACATTCGTGATATTACAGCTCTCTAAATAATTAAAAAACTGAAATGTATACTTGATATAATTTTCATGATGATAGGAGTTAAAGCATGTTATTAAACATAGGAACACGGTGTCGCAGTGATTGTTCATGCCTCACGCAAGATGCTTGCTGCACCGTGTGCTACCTTTGATGAAATAATTTATTGCAGCAGTACTCTTTCAGACGTACTAACCCCCAATTCCTGTCCTTACTTTTCTTTCTCCAAATACCCAATCGCCACACAATCAGCTCTGTAATAGACGTTAAGCCATCTGTAAGCACAGAATGCCGATTCTTCAAAACTTTTAAAGAACATTGAAATATCTTCGTAGTACATGTTAAATTATTCTATACAATCCCTGAACGGGGTGCCAGATCGTCGCTAGCGCTGCAACACCGTGTCCTCACATGTTTAATTATTAACAATATAGATTATTTAAACGATGCTAAACTTTTATCTGTATAATGTAAAAAACATTTTGCTGCATTTCATCTTAAAAATGATATTGTCATCATATGTAAATACACACTTTATTAAGTGGCTCAGGTTGTGAAATATTATAACTGTATCGCATGTTTACAATGAGGTAATTGTACTTATAAGTACAAACAGTTCTACAAGGAGCACTTGATGGACTGATTGTGTGCGTTTATAGTTCTTGGGATGAAACTGTTTCTGAACTGCGAGGAAAGGCTCTGAAGCGTTTGCCGTATGAGAGCAGTTCAATAGACAGCATGGCTGAGGCAGCATGTGCTTGATGCTGTATACCGATAATTCTCTTTCCGATCAGCTGCTGTACAGCTATGATTCCCCACTCAAATACATTTATATAAATAATGAGAGTGGTGCAGTGAGAGTAACAATGCTAAAGCAGCTATTGTATTTAGAATAGTTTGACCATTCTGTGGACCATTATATTGTTATAGGTTAATTACAATCAGAGGCATTAAACTAATAAACAATATGCGGTTAATTTCAGCGTATTTATAAAGCCGCATCAGGGATTTGAGAAAGAAAGGGAAACTACACTGGAAGAGTAGCACTGCTTTGACGCTGGGTGCCGCCAGTCTGCAAAACCGAGCGGAGAACTTGCATATGCCAGTGTATGAGCTACCGTGGAAATATGTGTGGCTTTACGGCAAGTTTAGGTTTTATACATCGCGATTTGAGTGTGGAAACATTTGACCGTAACATTTTTGTGCGTATGCACCATTTATACATGAGGACCCAGGTGAGGAGACAACTGAGCAAGCCACACAGGAAAAGGCTGAAGGACCAGTTGGAGTCAGTCTTCAAGTTCTTAAGGCCTGTGCTGAACCACTTTGTGGTATCCTCTGTCATCTGTTCAGTCTTTCCCTAAGGCTCCTGAAAGTGCCACTGCTGTGGAAAACATCCTGCATTGTTCCTGTTCCAAAGGCAGGCACTTTTTCGCCTAATAACTAGGTGAAACCAGTATAACCAGTATAAATTCACACCCGATCTGATGCTGTTCGTTTTCAAATAATATTGCATTAGTACGACAATGTTTTCTGATTGGTACTATTCAGGTCATAAAATGATTTCTTCAAAATGTCACATATATTTGTCTCTCTTTTTTTCCGGTGCTACACTAACATTGTGCACCAGAAGGCATGAGTTCATTTAGTACGGCAGGAGCATGCAGGTGGCCGGTTGCTTGTGCTATAACTCACTAGACTTGGTGGCGATCAATGCACATATACAGTACTGAACAAGGCGGGGACCACTGAGAAAAAAAGAGTGTTCATGGCTCACCTTGCAGAGGAGCTTCGTCGTCACTTCTTACAAGAAAAGGCGATGGATAAAGCAAAAGAGGATGCAACATCGACAAGCTTCTGTTTCAAAACCGCCGCTCCCCCCAGCCCCTTCAGTGTAATAGTAACACAGCACAGAGAGAAGTGTGTACATTGCAACAGGTATACATGTCGTAAACATAGAAAGGACGGACCTTGGGTGTGTGGGAACTGTTAACATTTGAATCTGATGATTGCCTATAGCGCAGAACTGACCTCTCTATACTATTCTATCCTCTGCATGTCCTGGAGTACAAAATAAACACTCCATGCACCAAAAAGTGGACACTGGCAAGATCGAAAAAAAAAAGAACGTGGTCACTGATTACAAACACAAGATGTTATGCGAATGAATATGAATAATATGAATAATGTTGTGTCAGTGCCATGTTTTCCAAAATGTACTATACAGGTCATAAAGTGAGTTATTCCAAATATCATATATACATATGTCTCTGTTTTTTGTCAGTGCGGCTTTGACATCATGGACCATAAGGTGCGTACTAATTCAGCGTGAGCAGGAACACTCAATAAAACTGAATAAAAAAAAAATTAAAGTGACGGTGAGATACGAAGGCAGATTCACCAGCGTTTGCGTGACTGCTTTTATCCATCCAGATCAGAGAATTTCCAGTTCCATTGTCTAAAAACACCACTCACATCTACAGTTATTCCCAGTTTCAGATAAAAAGTAACTGCGTCAGATCTGGGGCGGTGGGTTGGGGGGATATTGTATCATGATCGTGACTGAGAGAATAAAAGTGAAAAAAAAAATGCTAACTTTTACAAGTACTGTAAATATGCACCAGCTTTTACAGACACAAATCAAATGTATGTTTTTATTGTATAATATTAACTATAAGAGCAGCTCACTACTCAAAACGGTAAATTTGCTGGGGAGCCGGTTTCGAACTCATAACCTCTAGATTAAATATCAGCGGAACTTACCAATACACCACGGAAACTATCATATTGTACTTGCACCTTTTGTGAAAGTGTTTATTTGATATTTGGCGATCATCCTTCACACATTATACAGTTCATGTCTACATTTTGTCATTTATTACTAAAACATGAAAAATGTTTCTGTTTTAACAATGTGTTTACATAGATTGTTGTAGACACAAAACACACATCAAGTTATTTCCTCTTACAATTCTGGGTAGCTCACTCCCAGATAATCAATCAAGGCAGGAACTGGGAAAACTTCTTGCCCGTTCTGAGTCGGTGGGGGGGATGGTATAGCAGACTGCTTGCTGCTTGGGCTTATCGACACATTTAGAAGACAAAAGACACTGATAGAGGGGTGCGAAGGGATTTAAAGTAGGCCGGATTTATGAGTTTTATCGTTGGCTCTGGTAATTCTAGTGTTAATGCTAGCAAAGGTATAACATGTTGGTTAAGAAATTATTGAAAAAAAGTTGCTTTGAATAGGAGGAGTCTACATAATTGGACAGAAAGTTTGTAAAAAAGAAGCATTGCCTTTGAGATGTCACTCAATATGCCAAGATGGAAACATCAATAAACATAAGACTCATGCGTTGTGGTAAAAATGGAGAAACCTGAGAAAAGCCACAAAGTGACTGGACTGGACTTCTGAGGCAACAGCGCCAACCACTTCATCACTATCCTGCTTTTTTTCAGTCAATTAATATTGTAAATTCACAAAGGTATGCATTGATAAACAGAAAGATGCACATTTAGTTTAATATTGTTTTACATGGATGTAGTTACTTTTATACAAATCTCTTCCTAGAAATAAAACACTTGGATTTGACTATCTCAAGTGAGAGCTGCAGACTTTAACTTCCAGTAGCACTACAACTTACTTCATTCGTGTCTTTCAGTGGTATTAAAATGTGCTTTATGAACCATTTTCTCTTTTCTTATTCAAAATATTTTCTTTGGCTTGCTCAAACATAGTGTCCTTAAACAGTTCATCCGTCAGCAGTGACTAGACAGCAGCTTTTACCTGACTAAAGTTGCTAAATAAAACCATTGAAGTGACAGCTCCACATAATAAAGCAGAGAGGCAGAAAACTGAGTCAGTTGCTTGAGATACACTATTTAAACACTGTTTACAACTGCAAACTGCATGCAATGATTTAATGCCATTTTATATTTTATTAAGTGTAACACCTTTATTAATAAACATTGTGGTGTGCCGTAAACTTGGAACAAACATACTGCTTCCATGATCTCTGTGGAAACAAGTATAGACAGGCAAAGTTAGTTTCATAAAGTGGCTTTCTATAGTCAGATCATTTAAGTACAATATTATACAACTACTTGCAGTTTTTTAGAAAAAGTAAGTACAGGTTCATTAATTGAGTTTATTAGGGTTAATTACACAAAAGAAATTTGAACCAGCACTTTTGTAGTCTGTAGTCCAGTGCCTTAGCTTCTAGATCAAATATGCACTACTGTAGAGCAAACTTCTGATGAAATACTTCTGATTTGATTAGATTTTTAATTGAGGTATGATACACACATTAGTCATAAGGTATCAGGTCCAAATATAAAATATTTGTAAAAGCTGGACATAATTTGTCTGACTCGAAACGCTCTCATTTTCATGGTAGAAATAACTGATAATCTCTTGTAGGGCAGCATTCTGGGTATTTACATTAACGGCAGCCAACCCCAAAGGGTTATACAAAATTCCAGAACTTGAGTGTTTTGTATAACCAGCTGAGTCTTACTGTTAGTTTCATCATTTCCACCTTCTGGTAGTTTATGTGAGAAATCAGCAGATGTTGGTTTCTTAATCATGTTTACAATTTCCTTACACAGTTACTGATAGGACTAAAACTTGGCTTCTTCTTTCCAGCCTTTGACAATACTTCTTCATTTCTTGTGTTTAGATTTTCTCTCATAATACTTTTGTCTTCAGAGTAAGTAAGCATATACAGTATACTCTTTTGCGGATACTGTCTGTTCCTAAATAACTGATTCTCCTTTTCACTCATACCAGTAATACAGTATAGCATATAGGCATTTGTAATTAATCCAGTTTGCACTCAGTCTTCTGCAATTTTTAAAAAAGTAGTGAAGGGAACAAAGGAGATGAGGAGGTGATGGGTAGGTATGGTGTCAAGGAGAAGAATACAGAAGGTCTCATGGTAGTGGATTTTGCCAAAAGAATGGACATGGCTATGATGAATACGTATCTTAAGAAGAAAGAGGAACATAGGAAGACATACAAGAGTGGAGGAAAGATGTACACAGGTAGATTATATCCTATGCAGGAGGGTCAGTCTAAAGGAGATTGTAGACTTCAAAGTCATGGCAGCATAGCGTAGTTAGGAAGCATAGGATGGTGGTCTGTAGGATGACATTGGAGAGCAAGAAGAGGAAGATAGTGAGGGCAGAGCTAAAGATGGTGGACAGGGAAATGGATGCTAAGGATGGAACTGCCAGGTAAAAGGAAAAGAGGAAGGCCTAAGAGGAAGTCTATGGTTGTGGTGAGAGATGACATGCACGTGGTGGGTGTAACAGAGCAAAAGATATAGAAAATGATGATCTGCTGTGATGACCCCTAACAGTAGCAGCCAACAGAAGAAGAAGAAGAAAAAGACTGCACTGTTGTTACTGTTTTTTCAATGTCAGTGTTTATGTACTGTATTGGTTGGGTATATAGCACAAGACTGAGGTTACTTTAATACAATCTGTGATTTCTTGTGTCAGATATATCTCATTATTTGTTATTTTTTATATGTTATTTATCCTGTATATAATGTATGACCTTTGGTATGTACTGATTACTTATTTTTGCATTTATTATTTTTATATTAGGAAAAATTCATAATTTATAATTCAATAGTTTCATGTCTAGTCCTGAAGAAGAAGGATTCTCCTTAAAATGCCCAGGCAGCAACTTGAGGACCCTGAGATTCATTCCTTATATACATGGATTAGAGTGATCACCATAAGGTCCTTCCTTTCATTATCAACTGAACTGTTGCTGTGTTTCCTCATGAACACTCCACTTTACAGTTCTTGTATTAACCCAACCACTTTTTAATATATGGGTTCATATTTTTGTTTTTTTTTTGTTTTTGTGTTTATTGTTTATTGTGCCATGTGAGTTACTGTCTTGCACTTGAGAGTAGAAAGGCTTCAAGAAAACCAACTTTATTCCAATCAAAACAGGAACAGTCAGGGTATTAATTCAAATAGGAGCTACCACTTCAATAAACACAGACACAACAAACGAGCAGTGAAGGGTCAGGGTTAGTGGCATCATCCTTTCGGGCAAGAGACGTGTTACATGGGGCGGCTGTGTGGCATACAGCCGGGGCCCTTGCGCAGCCGAGATGCCTCTATGCTGGAAGGATCAAGGGAGGGAGCATATCCAGAGCATTACCTCCCCTGGAGTGCTAGGTGGCAGCCCCCCGGGTTGCAGCAGTGCCTCGGACTACCGCACGGCTACCTTGGGAGCTGGAGCTTGGTGAAGCCCTATTGGGGTCGGCAAGCACTGCCAGGGGGTGCTGCAGCTGCTGCTGAGCCCCTAATAGCAGCTCTTCCACCACACCTGGAAGTGCTGCTGGAAGTAGACCAACAAGCACCTGGAGCACTTCTGGGTGTCTTATGAAAGGAGCCAGAGTCAGGTGGGAGAAGATGAAGCTTGCCAGGAGGAACAGAGGAAAAGAGAGAGAGAAAGAGTGGAAGAAGAAGAAAAGGATATGGTGCTGGACTGTGTCTTGCGCTTTTGTTGTGCTGGGAACTGTACAATGCTTGTGGGAAACGGAGAGAACGTGTTTCCCATGAGGGAAAAAGAAAAAATAAAAAGCATGTGTGCTTAACTTGTGTTCTGCATCTGTCTGTGCTGGGTTTGGGCAGCAGAAGCGCCCTCTGCAGTCCACAGGTGACGTAGTCAGCACAGCAGCACGTGCACACACAAAAATAGAGGCTCACTGAAGCACCGCTCTCACCCCAATGGGGAGAAGAAAATCCATGCGAGGTCTACAGGCAGTTGGTGGTCATATGCATGCCATTGGCAGTCAAGCCCACATCGGTGTGCCATGGAGAGAGGCCACCCGAAAGAAAGAAGCTCCGGAAGATGCATCCATAATGGGGTAGGCTCCGGCCCCAGGGATGGTCTGCTCTGGGAGTGTTTTACATCTGTTCTGTGTGCCTACCTGACTGAAATTCCGGATCTGCGTTGGTGGCCAAAGCACATTGATCTGTGGGACGACGGCAGGGTGAGCTCAAGCGAGGAGTGCAATTTTGATCTGGGTCCACTGCTAGCTGAGAAACAACAGCTGGAGGAGGAGCGCCTGAACTCTCACCCCAATGGCTCTAATCTGATGGAGAAGGGGATGGTGGAGGGCCAAGATGCCCTCCACGTAACAGGTCATAGTGTGGAGGGTGTGTGCCAGGATCCTGACGCTAAAGGAGTAGAGGCAGGTATGGCGGACCTCTACCCTGATCCCGGAGGACACCCTATGGGGCCTGTGCAGGAAGCGCACAGCCTCAGTAGCTCTCAGCCGGCAGACATGGACGAACGTAGCCCGAGTCCACTGCCGGGCAAATTGTTTAACCTATTGGTGGCCGTACACGAGCTGGAGAGGATGTTTCAGCCCATATAGTGTTTCTCACAGGTGCTGGGTTTACTGAGGCAGACAATAGTGGGGCTGGAGAGGACAGCGGAGGTGCTCCTCTAAGGCAGCGTAGGAGCGGCTGAGGCGACATAGAGTAGAGTGGGACTCCCCAGCTGACTTGATGCTGTGGTACAGGTTGGTGATGTCTGTTCAGTACAGGATAGAGGGGTGCAGCACGAAGGTGTTCCGGTTATACATAGTACTGGATGCCAAGTACTCGCTGGCTTGTAGGTGCCAGCAGCTGGAGCGCCCAGCCCCATATGACGGTGGCAGTCAATCAATCTGGAGGAGTACACAGACTCTGTGACTGGCTACATCTCCAAATGCATAGAGGATGTTACTGTTACCAAGGATGTTACAAGAGCCAACCAAAAGCGATGGATGACAAGAGAAGTGCACAAGCTGCTCAAGATCAGAAATGCAGCCTTCAGATCTGGAGGCAAGGCCACCCTCAGGGTGACCAGAGTCAACCTGTCTCGTGCTATAAGGAGAGCTAAGTGGGCATACGTGCAGAGGATTAACAAACAATTCAGCAGCACCAGAGACACACGTCGTATGGGGCAGGGTGTTCAGACAATTACAAACTACAAGCCCAACGAACACAGCAGCGATGGTGATACCTCCCTTCTGGATGAGCTGAACAACTTCTTTGCACAGTTTGAAGCGCAGAAGAAAGAGCCTGCAAGAAAAGCAACACCTCCCTCCAGGTACTCTGTCTCTCCATAACTGACGTGAAGAGAACTCTGTCCAGAGTCAATCCAAGCAAGGCTGCAGGGCCTGACAACATACCTGGACATGTCCTCAAAGAATGTGCCAATCAACTGGCTGGTGTCCTCACAGTCATCAGTCCCAGCATGCTTCAAGTCGACCACCATCATACCAGTGCAGAAGAAGTCATCAGTGACATGCTTGAATGACTACCGACCAGTTGCACTCACACCAATCATAACGAAGTGCTTGGAAAGGTTAGTTGTGTCACACATAAAGACTAATCTCCCTGCCTCCCTTGACCCTCTTCAGTTTGCATACCGCTCAAACAGGTCAGCTGAGGATGCCATATGCTCTGCCCTTCACCTCTCCCTGACACATCTGGATAAAAAAGACACATATGACAGGATGCTATTCAGAGACTTTAGCTCTGCCTTCAACACAATCATCCCTCAAAAGCTGGTTGTAAAACTGAGCAGGTTGTGCCTGAACACCACCCTCTGTAATTGGATCCTGGACTTCTTGACAGAGAGGCCCCATTCATTTCAGATGGGCTGCAACACTTCCAGGTAGGGGTAGTGTGCCGTATAGCCAGACACCTCTATGCTGGAAGGACCAGGGGAGAGAGCATATCCAGAACATTACCTCCCCCGGAGTGCTAGGTGGTAGCCCCCCTTGGTGCTTTGGACTCCCGCAGGGCTCCACGTGAGCTGGAGTTTGGTGCAGCCCTGTTGGGTTCCATGTGTGCCAGCAGGAGGTGCTGCAGCTGCTGCTGCTAAACAAGTGCCATTCTTGCAGATACTTATTGATGAATGATTATTTTTGGCAAATGACTTTCCCTGGTTCTCTGCTCAAACCCAAACATCATTATTATTGTGCTAAGCAAAACATTTTAGCTGACTAGTATCACCTTCAAGAATACAGTGTTTAGCTTGTTACTAATTGTTCTCCATCATGACTTTCCTTTCTTGTAGATGTTTGACCCAGGTGGGAAAATCAGGGCAGCTATTACAGCTCCTAGAGCCAAAATCAAATAGAAATGGCAGAGCAAAATTGAAAATAAGTTTGACCTTCAGTATATGGCAAAGGAGGACCTGTTAGGTCTCTTAAAACCCGTTCACTACCACAGTCATCTTATGGTTAGAAGTGTAATAATGTGAAAGATTTCAACATAAATCTAGCATTGATGGACTCTTTCATGATGAGCAATTATCACATGAAAAATGATGACTGTCAGGAAACGGTTATAACATCCTTGATAAGGACAATTGATATTTTCAAATAATGTATTTTCTCAGATGTGTACAGGAAAACCATTGTCACTCACACCATTAAAGATAATTTGGCATTGTCACCAATTATAATCTCATCAGACAGCAATGTGTCATCAATAACATCAGCAATTGTACAGAAAACTTTAAGATCCCATGAAAGACGATGCCTAATGGTTTTCAGTATGCAGTATATTAGAAGAAAAGGCTATCAGTAGCAGATCGGAGATAGCTGATACACATAGTAGTTAAGAAAATGAGGAAATATGAAGAAGATGGCAAGATAACCAACAAATCAGATGTTTTGCTGATATGTTAAATTGTGAGCAAACAAAAATAGGTGACGGGTATAAATCAATTCTCTGTCAGCTGAAAGACTTAGACAGAAATAACATCTAGACACACTGCAAGAAAGAGAAAGAGAAATCTTTCACTGACTTAAAGACAAAGTAAATAGAAGAGCCAAAGAAAAACATTTTTGAAGAGGTTAAAATGATGAAAGTCAAAAGAAAAATGACAAGAGCTATAACAAACTATACTTCCATGAAGTTACCAGTGATCACCAGTGTTGTTCAGCATAAAAAGATCAATGGCACCATCCACAACACCACAGTAGAAATTAAACGAAGATGGCCTTACCATTTTTTTCCCAGAATCACATGTAAATAGGCACTTCCACTTATTGACAGATATTCTATTTTTGAGTCAACTGGATAGCTTTTTCATGTAAAAGGATAGAACATTGTTGAATATTTGAAGAGCAATGCAACAAATAAAATAAAGGCTGTTCTTTCAAAGGATGAAGAAAATCCAGTGACCCTATATGTTCTAAAGGTCCTCATGACATACTAAATCCACGTTGATATGTCAAAATAATGATCCTGAGTATGCTTAGTATTGTTTTTTTATTACACAATTTAAAGGGAACATTAATGTTTTCTTATTTAAAAATGGCATTAAGTAAAGCATCTTATCTGAACTTTAGAGAATTGTTGTGAGAACCTCAAGCTGTTTTGATGACAAATAAAATTTTGAACAACTGTGTCATTATCCTTATCTCATTCCACATTGGTTCTCAATATTTTAATGATGTTCTTACATGTTTCATACTCCTCCACATTGTATGTGTTTTAAATAGCAAGAGGACTGAACTTTCAACAATTAATGAGATATAAACTATGGGACAATGATACAAGCATTCTGAACTATGCTAACTAAACTTTAATGGAAATGGCTTGGAGTTTTCATATTACATCTTTAAATTTCACATGTGAAACTAAACATTACACTGTTTTAAAATAATGAAAAAACATGATTGTTCCTATTTTCTTGTAGGCATAAGCTGAAATAGAGATGATGCCAGACATCATTGTATTTAGGCTAAAAATATTCTCTCAAGCATCCACTCAATAGGTTATCCAAACCCAAATGACATTCTGTGTCACCATTTACAAAGTAATTTTTATGTTACCCCAGAATTGCACATAGGCACACCAGCTCTTTGTGGTCTGTTGCTGTGTAAAGCACTTCTGAGACAGTACACCTTTAAAAGAGGGAACCACTTGTTGTTATCAATTAACAGTTTTTGAATTGTTATTTTTGAAAAAATGATTGAACAATGATCAATCTAAAGATATCAAATAAACCAAGAGGGCATCAGAGTTAATCAATGAAATTGCCAGAATATATCAAGAATACGACAGGTCTCCAAATGAGGCACTTTATAAGAAAAGATGGGTTTTGAAATCAGAATTTAACCACTTAACACAAAATCCCAGAAGCCTACGAAAAAACTCATAATCCCAGGTCACTTTAAATTCCTTTGCACCTCTCCATTAGTGTCTTTTGTTTTGTAAATGTGTCGATCAACACAACCAGCAAGCGGCCTGCTATCCCATCCCCCCACCGCTGCAGTCAACTTGGACAAAAAGCTCTCCCAGCTCAAGTCTTGTTTATCTCAGTGTGTGGTGCCTGGAGTTGAATAGAATATATATTGTTATTTGGAACACATGCATTTCATGTGTGTTCCATGTCTACAACTATCTATGTAAATGTAGGATGACAGGAAATGTGAGAAATGCAAGAAATGTTGAACACATAAATAAAACAAACTAACGACAAAATGTTGACATGAAGTGTATAATATCAAATAAACACTTTCAAAAAAATTACACGTATAATTAAACAAGTGTGCTTTTATTCAAAAATATAACCAAAGAAAAAGAAATTGGTTTAGGGTACAATGGTGACACAACCAGTTGGCTGGTGCAGCGGTAAGAGCTGTTGACTCATAGTCAAGAGGTCGCGGGTTTGAGTCCGGCTGCTGACCAAAATTACTATTTTGAGTAGTGAGCTGCTCTCATTGTTACTATTATAGAATAAAAACATACATTTAATTTAGGTCTGTAACAGCCAGTGTAAATTTATGGTACTTGTATAGGTTAGCGTTTTTTTTTTTTTTTTCAGTTTTATTCTCTCAGTCACGTTCACGCTCCCCCCAACCTGACACTGCTGTTTTTAAAAAAAGACATGCTATAACAGAGATGAACTCAGATGAGGATTAGGGTTCTATATCGGAGAAAGAGAACAGAAGCCCTCCCCGCAAGAAATGTCCACTCACACATAAGAACAAGATTGCACTGTTTGGATGCAGCAAGAGGTCATGCATTGTCCTGCCAGTGGATATTATTCTGTTTTTAAAGACTAGAGGGCTCTGCAATTGTGTTGAACTCAAGCTCAAGCGCGTGCAGAAGAAACTCCAAGTCCAGCTCAGGGCGGCGAAGGAACAGTACAGGAGAAACCTGGAGCAGAAGTTACAGAATAACAGCATGAAGGAAGTGTGGGATGGGATAAAGATCATCACAGGCTGCAGCTCGAAGCGGGGTACCATCATCGACAGAGACGTGAAGAGAGCAAACCAAATGAACAGCTTCTTTAAGAGGTTTGACCACCCTAACCCTTTCTCACCTTGGAGTACTGCACCCTCCACCCATCCTTCTGCTGATAACAGCATAGGAGAGACATCCCCACCAACAAGTACAGCAGCACAGGTGAGCAGAGAGCTAAGGAGACTTTGTGCCAGCAAAGCAGCGGGTCTAGATGGAGTATTGCCACGACTGCGAAGGCCTGTGCATTGGAGCTGGGGAGTCCTCTACAGCACATCTTCAACATGAGCCTGGAACACGGGAGAGTCCCGAGGCTTTGGAAAACATCTTGCATCACTCCAGTCCCAAAGGTATCATGTCCTAGTGAGCTGAATGACTTCTGGTCTGAAGCTCTGACGTCACATGTGATGAAGACCATGGAGCGGCTGCTGCTTCACCACCTGAGGCCACAGGTCCGCCATGCCCTCGACCCTCTGCAGTTCGCATACCAGGAGAAGGTGGGAGCGGAGGATGCCATCATCTATATGCTACACCAATCTCTCTCTCACTTGGACAGAAGCAGTGGTGCTGTAAGAATTATGTTTCTGGACTTCTCTAGCGCCTTCAACACCATCCAAACCCTGCACCTCAGGGACAAGCTGATAGAGATAGGAGTAGATTCATTCCTGGTGGCATGAATTGTGGGCTATCTTACAGACAGACCTCAGTATATGCGTCTCGGGAAATGCAGGTCTGACATTGTGGTCAGCAACACAGGAGCGCTGCAGGGAACTGTACTTTCTCCGGTCATGTTCAGCCGATATACATCGGACTTCCAATACAACTCAGAGTCCTGCCACATGGAAAAGTTCGCTGGCGACACTGCTATCGTGGGCTGAATCAGGAGTGGGCAGGAGGAGGAGTATAGAAACCTAATCAAGGACTTTGTTAAATGGTATGACTCAAACCACTTACACCTGAACACCAGCAAAACCAAAGAACTGGTGGTGGATTTTAGGAGACCCAGGCCCCTCATGGACCCTTATGATCATCGGAGGTGACTGTGTGCAGAGGGTACAGACCTATAAATACCTGGAAGTGCAGCTGGATGATAAATGGGACTGGTCTGCCAATACTGATGCTCTGTGTAAGAAAGGATAGAGCCGACTATACTTCCTTAGAAGACTGGCTTCCTTCGATATCTGCAATAAGATGCTGCAGATATTCTATCAGACGGTTGTGGCAAGTGCCCTGTTCTACGCGGTGGTGTGCTAGGGAGGCAGCATAAAGAAGTACGCCTCACGCCTGGACAAACTGGTGAGGAAGGCAGGCTCTACTGTAGGAATGGAGCTGGCATAGCGATGGGCACTCAGCAGGCTCCTATCAATTATGGGGAATCCACTGCATCCACTAAACAGTATCACCTCCAGACAGAGGAGCAGGTTCAGCGACAGACTGCTGTCACTGTCCTGCTCCACTGACAGGCTGAGGAGATCGTTCCTCCCCCACACTATGTGACTCTTCAATTCCACCCGGGGGGTAAATGTTAACATTATTCAAAGTTATTGTCTGTTTTTACCTGAATTTTTATTAATCTTTAATTTAATATTGTTTTTGTATCAGTATGCTGCTGCTGGAGTATGTGAATTTCCCCTTGGGATGAATAAAGTATCTATCTATCTAAGTAGATGGTATATAGAAAAGTATGCAGGGCGCAGGAGGAAGATGGTTTGGTGCTTATTTATTATAACTAATCAGTTACTTGAGTATTTCATTATAACTATCTACTTTAAATCCCAATGAATAATAAAAAGCAGAAAAAAGTAAAAGTAGAAGTAAAACATAAAATGTAATAAAAAGTAAATAAAAAATGTAATTGTATTAACGGCTAATTAAAAACAACATTCTGAATTAGTTCATCCCCTAACTTATATTCTATAGATGTTGCTTTTTTTCTGTTCACATATTGTTCTTGATTTTTATTATATGTAGTTCTTTTTTTCAATATTCATTGTCAGCTGTTGCTGCTCTTTTTCTATCACGATCTAAAATTCAATGTTCTTGAATAGATAATTTGCTTTTCCGTCTTGCCATTATAACTGACTGTGTTGAAGGGCGAGTTAGCACTGAGAATGTCATGGGGTGCTACGGAGAGGGGATGTGCACAGTTGAGTAACGATTGGGCAAGCAGTGTGGAGGAGTGTGGTCAAGGCTGAATATCGCTGACTCAACAGAAAACTTTTTTAATATAATAAAGAGATCTGATCTTGCTGTTGGCTCTCCCCTCTCTTTGCTGGAGGTTGAATTCTGGTTTGTTAAATTTGACTTAAATATATTTGAATAAATAACCAGCTGTACATTCCAGAAGATATAAACTTAAAAGCTTACTAATGATAAATCACAACAATATGTGTTAAGTAGGAAGAAAAAGAACAACAGTGCAAAAATTAAGTCGAAAGGAAATTGTGAAAGGAAAAAATATAAGAAGTAAAAAATAGCCATGTTAAATAAAGTTAAAATTATATTCCCAAAAGAAAACAAACAACTAATAGGAATATCCTTATTAATAGGTGCATAGAATATGATAAAAGGAACAATCAAAACGTATAAATAAACAAGCAAATACTGAACATTGCAAAACATTTATTCAAAGACAACTTATTTTAAATAGAAAAAATAACTATGAAAAGTTATCCAAGAAACAATAACAAGGATCATTATCAGGATAACAAGCACAAGAAAAAGACAAGCATATATAAACAATGTATGAAAAATAACAATTAGATACAATGCACGTCACATATGGTAGCAGTACCATTAATGCAAAAGTGGAATACAGTATCAAGTAATTCATATAAATGAACATAGTGAAGAATTGGAATAGAATACCCAAATATATTTACTGAAAATGAAACAATGGAAACATGCAAAATTAATAAAATAAACAAAATCATAAAAGAGCACTTGACATATTGTATAGATGTACTTTCACTGGAACCTTGTTAAATCAGTATAGTATGGATTTTTGCCAATGTTCTGAGGTAGACACCTCTTCTTCAGAGAACAGTATGCTTTTTGAAAAAAAAAAGAACTGAACATGTTTATAACCATTCTTTAATTAGCAAAGCACTCTACTAACAATAGAGAGAATGGACTATCAGTTGTATGGATTCAGATGCACATAATAATTGGTCCCATTTTACCAACTGTTTGAAAGGGAAGCTGTGTAAACAAAAGTGAAAAAGTGGCATTATTATTGTTTTCATATAATTCCAGTCTTCTTTTATTTTCTGTTTCTTTACTTGAAAGTGGATATATTGTTCCGTAGGCTGGAATGTATGTCTATCTTAAGGTTTTGTAAATTTACAACTTTTTCATTTTTTCTTTTCTCCTTTCATTGGTTAATATATTTGAGTACTCGATTGCAATTCCATACCATGTTTATTTACCTGAATTGATATTGTATTTACTTTTTTGTATTAATGGTACTGCTATGTGACCTATACTTTATCTTATTACTTTTCATACATTGTTTATGTATGCATGTCTTTTTTTCTGTTTATTATCCTCTTAATATTCCTTATTATTATGTTGTATCGATAACGTTTGATGGTTATTTTTTCTGCTTAACATAATTTGATTTCTCTTTGAACACGTTTTTCAATGTACAGTATTTGCATGTTTATTAATATCTTTCTTCATTGGATAGTTTAACCCAGCCACAGGGGATGCACAAACCAGTGTGTTTCTTCATGCCGGTCACAAGTCCGGATAAAGTATGCAGCACATCAATCAAAAGTTTTTGTAGTGTTAATTGGAATTTTACTGATGAGTTAATTAAACTTGTCGCCGATTCGTTAAATGCATAAGTCAAATTTTCTATTACTAATGAAGAAATTTTCTTTTCATTTTTTTTGACATTAAGGAAAGTGCGAAATTTTTTTAATTTTAAATACACTGGTTTAAAAAACGAGTGAAGGTATTATAGGGTGAGGGGGCGGCTGAAATTAAATGGCACGATGGCGGCTTCACCTCTAGAACCGGGCCTAGGTATAAGGTTCATTTTCAGTCTTCATAAATGCCTACAATTTTAACTTACAAAAATTTGTATTAGACAGTTGCAGTTTTAAAATTATTTAAATCTATACCAATGTTGTTAAACTTCCATAATACCTGGCAAGAAATATAACTAATAAATGATAATAACAGCATCCGTGAGCAAAAGCATTTTACACATTCATCTACTCTAATCTACTTGTCCAAAAACAAGCACAGTCTTCAGTGAGGTTTTTTGTGCCTGATTAGAAATCATGCTTCTCTGGCTTTGTCATGCAAGTTTTTTTCTACGTATAAATGCAGGAAAGCATTCAAAAGCTTGCCATGGCAATGTCATTGGTAAAACATCTGGGTGAAGCTCTAGAAAGAAACCAGCAGTCATTAAATCACATGTGTACCCATTTCTCTGAATGCCGGCTGATTTTAACTGGAACACAGTACAAGATAAAGTAGGAAAAATCACTCCCCCACCAACACTTCACAAAAACAAAAATTAAAGTTAATTGGTAACTCTACATTGGTTGCGTGTGTTTGTGATGTTTGCATTGGACTGGTGGTCTGACCAGGGTGGACTCCTGTCTTGTATCCAGTGATGCTTGTATAGGATCCTACACCTGTAACGTCTAATTGTATTACTGTGTATCTGAGAATATTATGTTAGTAATAAATTGTTTTTTAAAAATGTGAATTCGATTTTGCTTGACAGGAATTCATTCATTACATGTGTATTGGAGGTGAATGGGGCAATCTCAGATTACATTGTTTATTTGTGGGAATCCACATCTTGTGCAAACACAGTAGAAAATGATTTAACCCTCATCATTACATAAATTGCACAGATCCGATAAAAATCTTGGAAAGAACGGTATCAACATTATCCTTTTTATAAGACCTCCTGCACCAAGAAGAGAAAACAATTGAGTTTATTTCAGCAGCTCCATGACTGCACTTTATATTGTTGCTTCCATTGCCATTCATGGGTTTGCATCCTCATCACGGCAACCACCTTACAGAACGCTTAATGTAATGGAAGCCACACTATCCAATTACTTTTTCATGTAGGATTCTTTTATGTCTTGTTTAGAAGACAGTAAAGGACAGGTTGAGCACATTATAGGTGCAGCAGTGCTCATTCGTTTTCTCTAGTCAACTTACCAGAGATGAGATTTGACTTTTAACTGTGTGGTGGAGAGAAATGGAAAAGTTATTTGACCCTGCATGTTACACTTTGTTTTTTGTATTCCAATAGTATAAGTAATATTCACTTACGGCTTTTTTTTAGTAGGAAAGAGAAGAGCAGCAGGCAAGATAGAAATGAAATATTTTAGAAGAATATGTCATTGTATCAGGGAGATACAATAGCTCCCTGGAACAACATTGTTGACTTTATAAAGAAGCAAGAAAGCAAGGGTAAAACAACTGGTTCTAAAAATGCTTCTTCACAAATTGAACATTCAGGATAACATATCTGTTGCAGTAAATGGCCTAGTCAGGCTAAAGAGGTGTGCACTTCTCTGTGAATTGCTTCCTAAAGTGCTTTGTGATAGTGGATACAATAAATGTGACTATATAAAATAAAGATTGATTGATTGATCGATTGATATTCTCTAGTACTTATGTATAGCTAAAGTGTAAATTCTATTTTTCATTTTTTCTCATAAGGTGAAGAGATGAAGGTGAAGCTACCTATTTAGTTTTTTGTGGGTCTATGAACAAAGCCCAATTTCTCCTACTAATGAGTCCTGCATGACTTGATTCAATTATAAACAGTTTATTTATACTTCTCACCTTTAAACTATCTATTCACATTTAGCTATTTTTTTTTCATTCTTTTGCCAGAGACTCAAATAAGATTGGAAATCAATTGCTCTCTCATCACCTTTGAGTCTAGGATAATTAAAAATGCATAAAGGTTTTAAAACTGAAACTAAAACCCAAGGTAAGCAGTTAAGTGAAGTGCTACATAAGTCAAGTTATCCTCAACTGGTTTTGCAATAGTTGTTTTCAAAAAGAGAATCTGGGATCACGTGGGGGCTGCCTTCCTGGTTGCTTTGGGGGCCATGGGTGCAGGGCATGGAAGCCCCACCCTGCAGGGGTCCGTGGTCACCACCAGGAGGCGCCCCAATGCCTTGGGAACCCTGGACCCCAGTACTTCCGCCACACCAGGAAGTGCTGGGGGGAAGAGGACCAGGAACACCTGGAGGACTTCCGGCTACACAGTTGGTGCTTCCGCCACACGGGGGTGTGTCGGCGGAAGCTCCTCATGAAGCACCTGGAGCCCATCCGGGCGTACATAAAAGGGGCCGCCTCCCTCCAGTCGACAGCAAGAGTCGGGTGGAAGTGGACGGAGCTCGGAGGAGAGGAGTGGAGGCGGTCTGTAAGGGGTGATTGGTGCTGCGGCACTGGGTTGTGCACTTTTGTAAATATAGACTTTGTAAATAAACACGTGTGTGGCGAAACAACATGTCTGCCTGTCTGTATCCGGGCTGTACCCCACAATTGTTAGATGTTTATTGTTGTGTTAGTATTTAATATCATCATGGAGAAAAGGGAGGGTTAACTGTTTATTTGTTGTTTGTGTTTTTGTTTCATTCAGTATACCACATGGTTATTTTTTTGGTTTGCTATTAATTCACATCTCTGTGTGTGAGTGGGGTGAGTTGGGCCATGGCTGGATGCGTTCCTGGGATCCCCACCAAAAAAATCAACAAATCATCGTCCCTTTGTAATAAATATAATATAATGAAAACAAAATCAAAAGACATTTGAAAAATGAGTGGAGACAATTCAATCCTTTAGGCTCATTTGGTTGGGTAAAAGCTAAGGTGTACCAATATCTCATCCAGACACATTTTTAAAATTTGTCAAGGTTTCTGGTTGAACTATTTGATTCTGTAGTTTATATTAAATTGGCCACAACTCTTTGTGTAAAGAAGTGCCTTCTCGAAAGGTTTCAGATTTATCAATTTTGTCAGTGTTTTTAAGAAACTGAGAGCCAATTCACAATCTTCTAGTCTTTTAATTTAAAACAAATAAACCACAATGGTGAAGTAAAATGTGAACATGTTCACTATGTTTATGCTTGTACCCTGAAGAGGTTTTGCTAACTTCTTTTTTTTTAATGTTATATTTCCACCGATGATTTACTATTGGATGTGAAAGGAAAAACTAGAATACTCACACATTCAGACTATTCTGGCCCACTCGCAAAAGCTCGGCCTGAACACTGAATCAGGCCAGAAGTAGACTTAGTGTTAGCTTGGAAAATATGAAAATTAAGCAATAAATTGAACACAAGTATAAAAATTCTGCTGGAAGTTTTGAACTTTTGAATTAAAAGTGTTTTTTTTTTCTGTCAAGATCTGGGGCCTCATGCATAACGCCGTGTGTAGAATTCACACTATAATATGGCGTAAGCACAAAAGTGGAAATGTGCTTACGCACAAAAAAATCCAGATACATAAATCTGTGCGAACGCCAACTTCCATGTTCTTCCGCTACATAAATCCCAGTCAGCGTGAAAAGTAACGCACGTGCACACGCCTGCTGTCCCGCCCCGTCTCCTCCCAGAATTACGCCTCTTTGAAAAGACAAAAGACACCAGCAGTGGTGAGATCCAGCACCATGTGACATGACGTCAGATGGCGGAGACTTGGCGGAAAAATTTTGAATGAACAGCGAGGACAGCGAGGAGAATTTGGAAACTCTCCAGGAATACATTGACAGATACTTCGAGGCTATAGTCGTGAAAAAACACCAAAATACATCGTCCCCAGCCAAAGACAGGACCCCGTCCTCCAAAAGAACTCGTCTGGCAGACTCCCCTGGATCAATATCCCCGACGGGTAAAGACTTTGCCGACATTCTGGATTCAATCGACCAACGATTGTCCAGCTTCGACGCGAGGTTGTCTCTGGTCGAGATCTTACATCATGAATTCAAATCCCTGAGGGAATCATTGGAATTCAGCCAGCAGCAGGTGGAATCACTGGCTGCAGAAAACGCTTCACTACGGGACTCGGTCAAGTCTCTAACTGAGAATATGACTCATCTGAATGAAGAAAATAAAAAAATTAAAGAGACTGTCATAGATCTCCAGGCCCGCAGTATGAGAAATAATCTGGTGTTTTCAGGCATCCCCGAATCTGCTGAAGAGGACGCAGAAGCTACGGTTAAAACTTTTATCAAGACTCACCTGAAACTACCGGAGGACACCGTGAAAAACATCCGCTTCGAAAGAGTCCATCGGCTGGGAGCCAAGAGGCCTGGAGCCCGGAGGCCGCGTCCAATCGTGGCTAATTTTGGATATTTCAAGCAGAAGGAGCAGGTGAAGAGCCGCGGCAGGGAGCTGAAAGGAACAGACTTTAGTGTAAACGACCAGTTCCCCAGAGAGATCCTGGAGCGACGCAGAGTTCTGTTCCCGATCCGACGCAGCTTCATCCAGAAGGGCTCCCGAGCTGTCATCGCCGTGGACCGGCTCTACGTGGACGGGCAGCTCTACCGCGACCTCAACACCACTCCCTGGTTATATTAACACCAGTCCAGATAAGATATACTATTATTATTATTATAATTATTATTGTTATTATTATTTCTTTTTACTCCTCTCCTCCTATTACGCTAATCTAGCTTATCCATGTCATTTCGCTAAGTTAGTACGATACATTACCGTCAGTCTCCACAACGTTCAAGTGCTGATAATAATGATGTTTTCGTTTCTTTCTAGTTTTTTTTCCTTCATCATTCCCCACTTGTCCCTTTGTATGTTCCTCTTACTTCTCCTTTTTTTCACTGCACCGATCACCTGCTTTCCTACTCAGTCACACACAACATCCTATGTATTTACAAATCTGCACGGCATGACCACGAACATATACACCCAGCGTCAACGCTTTCACTCTGACCTCACAGCGCACACAGACATACAGGACATACACGCACACTTGCTCATATCTCATTCAGTTGAGCATCACACGCAGCGTGCAACATTAGCTACACACACACACATCTATGGGCACACTAAGGTTTGTCACATGGAATGTGAAGGGAGCTGGCTTCAGGGAGAAGAGGTTAAAAATATTTAGCCAACTTAGAAAACTACAGGCAGACGTTGCTTTATTACAAGAGACTCATAGACCTGCCTCAGCTGCAGATGAACTCAAAACACCTGAGTTTCCTAATGTGTTCTCAGCCTGCTATAACTCTAGGCAAAGGGGGTAGCAATCTTAATACATAAAAATGTTAATTTCAAAGTACTCAGCACAGTCACAGATCCAGAGGGTAGATTTCTAATCATTAAATTATCTATTCTTAACAAAAAATTATGTATTGTCAGTATATATGGTCCAAATGTTGATGACCCCTCATTTTTCCACGCTTTTTTCACTGCACTCTCTGAACACCTAGATTGCGCACTTGTTCTTGGGGGTGACCTCAACTTTGGGCTACATAAAGAAATGGACAGGCTCAGTACAGCTGGAACTCAGCGCAATTGGGAATCTATTAATATATTTAAACAGTACATGAGCGACTATGGACTTTGCGATGCATTGCGTTCTCTTCACCCCAACCGTAGGGATTATACTTTCTTCTCACATGTCCATCACTCTTACTCTCGTCTGGATTATTTCTTAGTCAGCAGCTCACTGCTGAGTGACATTTCAGACACAGAGATACACCCTATAGCTGTCAACGATCATGCTCCTGGATCTCTAACTCTAATAAATAAGAAGGCCATTCCACCAAGTAAAAATTGGAGATTTAATACATCATTGCTTAAAGATGTAGATTTTATTAACTATTTCAAAAAAGAGTGGGCTCTGTATTTAGACTATAATGACCTGCCTGGAACATCAGCATCAGTTCTCTGGGAAGCAGGCAAAGCTGTGATGAGAGGTAGAATAATTTCATTCTCATCACATAAAAAGAAAAGGGAAAACAAACGTATTCAGGAATTGGAAGAAACCATCAAATCCTTAGAAGAAGCCTACGTATCCTCTCAGGAACGGGAAATGCTGAACAAAATATGTAAAGGAAAACTAGAATTAAATGAAATTATCAATAAAAAAACTCAATTCTTAGCACAAAGACTTCGGTGGCAAAACTTCGAACATAGTAATAAATCAGGTAAATTTCTAGCTAATCAGTTAAAAATAAATAAAGAAAAAACAACTATATGCGCTGTTAAAGACTTAAATCTGGGGAAACAGTATATGACCCTGAAAGAATTAACAACACTTTCAGGGACTTTTACAAATCTTTATATTCACCACAGATAAACCCATCTAAATATGAAATTGATCAGTTTCTTGATAATATAACTCTTCCAAAATTATCAGATATCCAAGCAATGGCATTGGATTCTCCTCTGACCTCAGATGAACTCCAGGAAGCCCTGAACAGTATGCCCAATACAAAGGCTCCAGGTCCAGATGGTTTTCCAGCAGAATTCTATAAAGAATTCTGGACAATTCTGGCACCAATATTCTACAGGATGCTGCAAGAAGCCAAGAGGGATGGCAGTCTACCACCAAATATGAATTCTGCCAACATTAGTCTTTTGCTAAAACCAGGAAAAGACCCACTATTACCTACCAGCTATCGACCAATATCCCTTATTAACGTTGACCTTAAAATAATTTGCAAAGCTCTGTCAAAAAGAATAGAGAAGATAATGTCTCTCATAATTCATCCTGATCAAACTGGTTTTATAAAAAGGAGGCACTCCTCAACAAATACACGTAGATTACTTAATTTGATTGACTATTCGTGTAATAAAAACCTTCAAATTACAATATTATCTCTAGATGCAGAAAAAGCATTTGATAGAGTTAACTGGAATTTTCTATTTGCAACTTTACAAAAATTTGGTTTTGGAAACTCTTTCTTAAACTGGTTAAAAATAATATATAATGCTCCAACAGCATGCGTCAGGACAAATGACCAAACATCTTCCAGCTTCTGTCTCAAGAGGGGCACCAGGCAGGGATGCCCTCTCTCCCCCTCATTGTTTGCAATTTTTATTGAACCACTAGCAGCAGCGATTAGACAGGCGGCAGTGATTAAAGGCATTAAATGTAAAAATATAGAACATAAAATCAGTCTTTATGCAGATGATGTGTTACTTTTTCTCCAACATTCACAAACCACGCTCTCTGAGGTAATTACATTTATAAATTCTTTCCCAAGAGTTTCAGATTATTCGATAAACTGGTTAAAATCTACAGTTCTTCCGATTAACTGCTCCTTCCAGAACTCTTCTTCCACTGCACTTCAATCTGGAAATATTAAATATCTAGGTATTAATATTTCACCTAGGCTAGCAGATTTAACTAAATTAAACCACATCCCACTTTTAAAGAAGGTGGAAGAGGACCTGGCTAGATGGAAGTCTCTACCCATATCACTCATGGGAAGAGTAGCCTCAATAAAAATGATGATTTTACCAAGAATTAATTATGTATTTACAATGATCCCAAGCAAACCAACACCGGACTGGTTTAGATCTCTGGACTCCTCCATCTCTAAATTCCTTTGGAAAGATAAACCCCCTCGTATTAGCTTAAAAACGCTACAAAGGACCAAAGATAAAGGAGGACTAGATTTGCCTAACTTTAACCACTATTTCTTAGCCAACAGGCTTCAGCACATCTCAGGGTGGTTTAAACATACCCTCTTAGATGAACATTGGCTAGACATAGAAAAGGCACTATGCAATAAGATAGAGATCTCTGATCTGCCATTCCTTAGCTTAAACATTAAACGACACATATGTTTCAAAAGCATCAGCATCAGCTCCTGTCTGATGGCTTGGTGGGAGTTTCTAAAAATGACTAAGTCTTCATGAATCCCATGCAAACGTACCCCCATCTGGAACAACTCTGACCTACTACAAAACAATAATATGATACACTTCCCAGATTGGAGTTGTAAAGGTATTAAATACTTAGAACATATATTCGAAGGAACGGACTTTATTCCATATGACAGATTAGTAAAAAAAATGTGGGATTAACAAGAATAGATTTTTAGAATATCAACAAGTAAAATCTATAGTAAAAAGGAAATATAAGTTTAATCAAATTGAATTACAAATACCATCAGGTGTGGCAGAACTATTAAATTTCAAACCCCCTAAATTACTATCTTATATATACAAGACACTCTCCAAAATAGATGAATCGGTATCCCTTCCTATTGCGAAATGGGAGGCAGATTTATCAATCAGCTGGGACCATAATTTCTGGTCTCAGATAAGTTTAAAAGCCTTTAAACTGATTAGAAATCCCAGTTTACAATTAATACAATACAAAATCCTACATAGAGTGCACTATACAGGTCAACGGATGTTCAGGATGGGTTATACGTCTTCTAACAACTGCTCTCACTGTCAAGGCAACACACCTGACATCTACATCCACGCTCTTTGGTTCTGTCCACCTGTTCAGAGGTTCTGGAACAGGATTTGTGAAGACTTATCAAAGTGTCTGAAGTGCACCATTCCAACCTCTCCTTCAGTCTGCTTGTTGGGCGACCTAGACTGTGTCACCACGGAGATTAATACTATCCATATGGCTTATATCGCCTTATGCATTGCTAAGAAGACTGTTCTCATGAACTGGAAAAATAAAAACAATCTTAATATCAACCAATATAGAGACCGTTTGTTGGACTATATTAGTCTTGATACAACTTCTGCCACCACATTAGATCAATCTCCCTGGGCTCCATTGATCGGTTCCTTTACTTAGTGGGGGTGGGGATCGCGGCTCTGTCCCACTTTGGTCTTTATTGTTGATGTGGGGGGGACATACAGGCCTGGGGCATCTGGGGGCTCACGGGGGGCAGGTTTCTTGGGGGTGTCAGCGCTGGGGCTGTGGTCCTGGCCTGGACGGGGCATTGGGGGCTCTTGGATGGTGCGTTTCTGGTAGCTGCATGCTTCGCTACTGGCGGAGCCTGTGCTGGTGGACGTGGGCTGCCAGCCTGGTAGTCATGCCGCGCCCGGGAGGCTCCGGGCGGGCCTGGGGTTCTGGGACTGCTCCGCCTCTAAGCTGGGGTTCTGGCTGGGTCTGGGGGGCTTGGGTCCTGTGGGGTGTGTCGCCGGGGTTGTGGGTCAGTGAATGCACTCGGGCCCGGCCCTGGCGCGGGGGCTCTCAGCACGTCAGCGGAACTGGGGGCCTCGTTAGCTGGCGGGGAAGTTGTTGCCATCTGTCTGCAGGTGGTCCCTGCTTATGAGGTGTCCACTCTGCAGGCGGGGGGAGCCAACAGAGATGGAGGATGGACTCGGCCTGGGTTTCTATTGTCATATGTAGTTTGGGTGTTGACTGAATGTTGGGATGGGCATAGTTTTTACACGGTGGTGGGGACCGGAGGGCTGCGCCGTTCTCCGGGTCGCCTGGTGGTACCGCTGGCGTGGGCCCTGGTCTCGATGGGCCTGGGCCCCCTGCCCTGGATGGTTTCTGGGGAGCGGGGGTGCCTATGGGGGTCAGCAGGGGAGCTGGCTCAGGGGTGGGGGGGGCTTTCCCCCCCATTCTTCCTTTCCTCCCCATCCCTAAATGCTCCCCTTCTCCCGCTCCATCACACCAACACTCATGTAGGGCCTTGAGGTGCAGGTGAATCGCTGGGGTGCAGGGGAGGTATTCCTCCTTTGTCCCTTAGTGACCACCTGTATCTCTATTTTAATTCACAACTTAGACATTCCCATTACCTATCCTTTCATGACACATACATATAGGGCCTTGGGGGTGGACACACTGAATGGTGTCCAGAGGGCGGTCTGTTCATTCAGCCTTACCTCTGGCGCCAGTGTCCACTTCTCAATTTTAAATCACACATAGACAGTGAGGGTTCTCGGGAAGAGAGGTGTTCAGTGCCATATCCTTCCCATTTTAAAAGCACTTTAGAACAACACGCACCAACATCATATTAGAGCGGGAGAGGCGGGGCCCCGCTCTTTCTGTTCGCAGTCTGGGGCTGGGGGCTGAGAGGAGGAGCTGGCCGTCGAGTCAGGTTTTGGGCTGGTGGGCCTCCAGGCTACTGCGGGAACTGGGGCGGTCCTCCTGGTCTACACCCCAGAGGTAAAGTATACATGGGGAGTGTGAGTGTGTGTATATGTGCACATGAGGGTGGGAACGTATGCTTGTGTATACGTGTGCCTGTATGTCTATGTCTTTGTGTCAGGTCAGGTCTTAGACTCCACCTCACTCAAAACATCGCAAGCTCCCTCAGGGGAGGGGGCCTTATTCTCCCCCCCCACCACTCCCTGCCGGTGGATGATCCCCCCAGCCGCTGTTGTGTTGGCGGTTCTCGATGTCCGGGGCTGAATACTCGGGTGGGTGCTGGCTCACTCACGGCGATTGCTTGGCAGGACCTGGTCCTCACAGCTGTGTCAGGCCCCTGCTGGTGAGCGGGGGGCTCTTGGATCCCTAGGCCCAGGGCCCGGTCCGCCCTGGTGCGGCCGACTGCCGACGGGGCCCGCGGGCTCGCCACCATGGCCCCCCAGGGCTTTGGCACAGTGGCTGCTGGAAGACCTTCCTCCTGGGCTCTCCTCTGCTCTTTTCTGAGTGGGGGCTGCAGTCATCCCTGCGTGGATCCAACTAGGACTCCTGTGTCCGGGGGTTTCTCTGGATGTCTGGGGCACGGGTCTCCTACATATCTGCTTCGGGTCCTGAGGAGCGGGGCTGCAGTTCCCCACACA